>JAJLQT010000009.1:1200000-1615356 GCA_024516245.1 Peziza echinospora | reverse complement strand
AACCGGGGGGGAGGGGCGGGGTGGGGAGATACCGGGGACGGGTGTATGAGAGGCGAGGAAAAGGGAGGAGACGGAAAGAGGAAGGGGAGAGAGGAGGATTTATGGGGAAATGGAGAGGGGAGAGGCTCACCTCGGGAGGACAACGCAAGAGTGCGCAGGCATCGCGGACAAAGGACAAGGAAAACCGCGATGAAAGGAGGAAGCGGAGGGGGAGTCAAAGAGGAAGCAGGACGAACAAGCAAACATGGGGACAGGACCGCGAGACAAAGGATCGCGAGGGTGGTGACCCGGGGTGGGGTGGTAATGTAAGGGTAACGACAGGACCGAACAAAGGATCGGAGCGGGTGACCTCACGTGACGAGCCGACTAACAGACAAGCTAACGACCCGACCGACCGACACAAGCTAACGACCCGACCGACCGACCGACGGGAGTCAGCGACGGGAGTCGGCGACGGGAGTCGGCGACAAGGACGTCGGCGAAGGGCCTAACCCTACGCCGACCGAGGACGAGTATATATAGCCGACGAAGCGGACTAGCCGCGGGGTGGAGATCTTTATCGAACTATCAATCAATACTTCTTACCAACGTACTCGTTACAATGATGTCAGCTAATTTAGGAAGAAACTGACTTAGATAGATAATCATGCCATTAAATTCCTGGAGCTCCTTCCTATTTCCAGGGATTGGCAGCTTAGAAATCATTTCTACCTTTGTTGGATCCACTTCTAGGCCTTTCTCTGTTAGTATGACTCCAAGGATCTGCATTACTCTAGGAGTAATCTGAGACTTTGATTTATTGATGTAAAACTTTTCCTTTTTCAGGATGTTGTGTAACTGTCTCAGGTCTTTCACATGCTGATCCCAAGTATTGCTGTAGATAAAGATGTCATCTAAATAGATTGCAACTGATCTGCCTAGCATGGGTCTTAATATGTGACTCATGGTTTTTACCATAGTGGCAGGTGCATTGCAATCTCCTTGTTGCATGACTCTTGTTCTAAATTGTCCCATGGGGGTACTGAATGATGTGTACTTTTCATGGTCAGGGTTTATTCTGATGTTGTGATAGCCATCAGTCAAATCTATTTTTGATCTGTATTTGTGTGATGCTACTCTATTTCTAATCTCATCCTGGTTGGGAAGTGGTGTGTTGTTCTTGATGGTGTTGTTATTCCTATCAACCAGGGCTAGCAGAAATCTAGGCTGATCTGGTTTGTCATGCTTAGGAATTGTAAACATGCAGCATGATGATGGATCATTTGATGCTATGATTCTGCCTGATTTCAGCTCTGAGTCAATTTTTTCATGCAAGGCTTGCATGAGTTTAGCATTCTGCTTTATTGGTCTAGGTCTCCAAGTAATTGACTCATCTTTGATATTAATGTTGTGATTAATATCTCTTAGTGGGGGTAATTCTGTTGGCTTCTCTGAGGGGTAGACTTCAGGGAACTCAGCCTCAATATCAAACTCTGACTCTACTTTAGTGGAATAGGAATGGATTTCCTTTTTCTGAGCATTGATAGTGGCCCTTAATCTGTGTATGTGATTAAAGGCAATGGTGATGTCATTGTTGAGTTGTGTAGGGAGAGTTTGATATAGTGAGTGATATGTGGTTTGAAGCTCCAATAGAATTTGATACCAGTTTTGTGAGAAGGTATACTCCGTAGGTATCGAGAGTCGAGACAAAGGGGGATAGATGTGCACAAGAGGGTTCAAAGATCTTAGAGAGGAGCGGGTCACGGCGGTAGCCAGCGGAGCAAGTTATCGGTTTCAAGGTAATCGTATTCACTGAAGAGCAGAACTAAGTGGGGGAGCGAGCGACCTTATATACATGAGTAGGGAAGGAAGCGAGCAACAGAAAAGCTCGACGCAAGTCCAGCAAAAAGTCCTGGGGCATGGCGTTGACCCTGAGAAATACCAAGAGTATTGACAAAAGAAAGAGGTGTGGCACACCAGCGTGAGGGTGTGTTACACCGTCTATGACAAATGAAATAAGCGAGTCACACCATAGAATGGTGTGGATCGCCACAGAAAGGTGTGGGTGCAACGACAGGTGTGGGTGATACATGTGGGAGCGTAAGCGAGGACATGGATATCCCAAACAGGAAGGTAGAAGGAGAAGTGCGACGATATGAGCTGATATAGTATGAAAGCAGGATATAACAGCGAAGATCGTGGTAAAAATAGAAAGACATGACGGAGATAGAATATAACAGAAGGATATGTATATCCGAGACATGTAAGAATAGAACAAACGAAAAGGACTCAATTGGGGGTAAGAACGATTATTCTGACACTCTCTCTCGAACGAAACACCCAAGTAATTGAGCAAACTTAGTGTGTAAGTCGTTTGGAAGACCCTTCGTCATAATATCAGCGACATTTTCCTTTGTGGAGACGTAGTGGAGCTGAAATATGTTGTTGAGAAGGCATCCTCTGGTGTAGTGATAGGCTATATCGATGTGTTTGGTTTTATGGTGATAAACTGGGTTATTGGCGAGAGCAATACTGGCTTGATTATCGCAGTATATATTGACAGGAATGCTGAGGTTGAATTGCTTGAAGGCGTGTGTATACCATTTGGCTTGTCGAGCTGTGGTAGAGAGTGCTATGTATTCCGCTTCGGTAGTAGAGTTGGAAATACATTGTTGTTTCTTGGAGAGCCAGGAAATCGTGCACTTACCAAGCTGAAAGACGTAACCAGTATAAGAACGACGGGTATCAAGACAATTAGCAAAAGAAGCATCCGAAAAACCTTCCAACTTAACAGAACCAGAACGAGGATATATGAGAACAGCATCACGGGTACTAGAAATATAACGAAAGACTCTCTTGACAGCAGTATGATGGATATCAAGAGGACGAGAAGAGAATTGGGAGAGGTATGAAACAACGAAAGCAAGATCAGGACGAGTACAAGTAACAAGATACATGAGAGCACTAATCATCTGTTGATAGAGATTCTGGTCAACAGGAGGTTCATCGTCCGTGGCTTTGCGAAGCTGGGCCTTTGGATCGATAGGTGTCGAAACAGAGCGAGATTGATCCATTCCGAAGCGCTGTAGTATCTGTGTGATGTAGAGAGGTTGTCCAACAGTGATTGCGTCGTTGTGGTATTGAATTTCGATTCCAAGCATGTAGGAGAGCTTGCCTTTAACAGTGACCTTAAAGTGCGTTTGCAGGAAAGTTGTGAGTTTCTGCAAGTCAGCGGTGGAGCCAGCAAGAGCAATATCGTCGACATAGACAGCCATGATAATTTTGCTTTTGGTGCTGATAAAGACACAGGGATCGAAGTGCGTGGGAATGAAGTGTTGTTCAGCAAGGACAGAGCATAGTTTTCTATACCACTGTAGCGGAGCTTGTTTCAAACCGTAGAGTGCCTTCTTGAGTAAAAGGACTTTGTTTTCGAGGCCGAGTCCAGGAGGAGGTGCGACCCAGATTTCTTCGTCAAGGGGACCATAAGTGAACGCTGATTTGATGTCAAGTTAAGCAGTGTCAAGGTTGTGTAGTGCTGCGAGGGCTATTAGGAGACGTAAAGAATCGTACCGTGTCACTGGTGCGAAAGTCTCACTAAAATCGATTCCGGAGATTTGTGAGAAGCCCTTAACCACTAAACGTGCCTTGTACCTCTCGATTGATCCATCTTCCAACAGTTTAACAGTGTAAACCCAGCGTGATCCAATAGCTTTCCTGCCATCTGGTAAGTCAGTAGCGTCATGAACTTCCCAAACACCTTGCGATTCAAGAGAAGATTGCTCTTCTCTCATAGCGTCAATCCACTTATCGACATCTTCAGACTTCATAGCTTGGGAGTAGGTGGGAGGACCAAGTGTGACGTTGGCCTGACCAATTTCTTCCTCAATTAATGCTGCAAAGTCGTTACCAATTTCTGCTAGAAATATCCGAGCTGTATCTTCTCCAAAGGCTGCGTTGATTCTTGGGAAACCATAGCGCTCGATTTCCTTCTTCTTGCGTTGGGAACGCTTGAGGTTAGGACCTTCGGAGCTGCCTGATGGAGGGGGAGAAGAGCGTCGAGATGTTTTGGGTGCAGAAGGTGGTGGTGGAATGCGACGTGGAGGTGTGGTAGGAGTTTCATTACGAAGCTGTTGTGAAACAGCTCTCTCTGATTCTGATAACTCTTCTTCATCGAAGTACTGTTCATATTCGTCATGGTTGTGTTGTGACGATGAGGGAATATCGACAGTAGGTTTGGTTGAAGATAGTGGAAGTTCGACAGGAGGTGCAGGAGGTAGAGGCTTCATTGGTGTAGGAGAACCAAAGGCGCCTGGCATTCGCTGCGGCTTTTGTGGAGTTTGCTGAAGTTGCGGGACTGTTGTAGGTGTTGAAGATTGATTAGGTTGAGACGAAGCTACTTGATCAGGTTCTGAAGAGTTTAACTCTGTGGGGAGATACATTTCAACGGAGGTGATGTTATCGGACGGGATAAACTTGACCTGACGGACTGTGTATCCTCTTCTTTCTGATGGTATGTAAACACGGAACATCGATGGGGTTCCAGTGTAGCCAACCAATTTTCCATCAATCCCTCTTGGATGTAACTTGCTGCCAGCAGGACGTTTCTCCTTGGGGATGTGAACAATGCAAGGTGTACCAAAGGGTCGAAGATGTTTGATGGACGGTAGGCGATTGTTGAGTACTTCAAACGGCGTCTTCCCATTAAGAGCCGAGTGAGGGAGGCGGTTGCGGATGTAGGTTGCCCATGCATAGCATTCCGCCCAAATGAATTGAGGGTAGTCCTCAAGGGTAGGTCGACACATGTTGGCGAGAGTCAGGTTGTAGCGTTCTGGAACACCATTTGACTCTGGGGAGTATGCTGCGGTGGTTTGATGTATCATGCCTTTATTTTCGCAGTAAGCAGACCATTCATTATTCACGAATTCTCCACCATTATCAGTGCGCCAATTTCTCGGATATCGTCCAGTTTTTGTATTGATCTCTTCACAGTAAGCCTTCATATGCCTTACAGCATCGGACTTGTGTTTGAGGAATGCAATCTTGGAGAATCGAGAGAAATCGTCGATCATTGATAGGTAGAAGCGATGACCACCGAGCGAGGTAACAGGGAGAGGTCCAGCAAGATCTGCATGGAGTAGTTCCCATGGTTCCTTTGTGTTATGTGTGACTGGTTTGGGAGTTTGGTGTGTCGAGTTGTATTTGGCGCATGAGTGACAGTAGAATTGCGAAGGAGGTTTTGGAAGCAGGTTTCCATCGGCGAAGATGTTGGAGGCTTTGTTCCAGGAGTGAGGCGAGGAGTGACCTAGTGCTTCATGCCAAAATTGAACAGAAGACTTGTAAGCAGTACCGAAACCAACAGCAGATTCAAACATATAAACATGAGCACCAAGTTCAGCGCGTAACACAGTGGAGTGGTCCGTCTTGAGTTTAATGTCAAGAGTTTTGTTTTCTCCATGAAGGTATGCGTTTCCAATCAAATCAATCATTCTCCACGAGACCAAGTTCACTTCATTCCATTCAGGTAGATACAAAACATCAGACAGCGAGATATTCGAAACTTTTCCACCAATCCCCACAGACAGACAAACATTTCCCTTATACTCCGAGAAGAGCACTTGACCACCACCAACAGTTATTCCCACACGATGGGAGACTGGATTGATGAGGCAGAAAAAGTCAGCTGTGATGTGGTGAGAGGCGCCAGTATCCAGGATCCATACCTGATATGTTTTAGCATCTCGAGCTTTGAGAGCAAGACCAAGAGCAGAAGAAGAAGAACCAGCAGAAGAAGACGAAGAAGGACCAGACATGAGACCAGAAGGCGAAGAGACAGAAGAGGCGAGAAAAGACGAAGTAGCGCTACCAATAGTTCCAGAAGCGAGCCAGGCAACACCACTTGAATAAGAGGATGTGGTGGTGACCAGAGCTGTGGAAGTTGAAGGTTCCGAGGAGGAGACGGCGGCAGCAGCAACGCCCTTGCGTTGGTTCTCTTGATGTTTCTTGAGCCTAAAGCATTTGTTATGAACATGATCCGAGAAGGGATGTCCATTCTTCTTGCACCAAGTACACTCGGTTGGAGCTGCTTGCGCAGTCCTGCCAGGACGAGAGTTGTTGTTCTTGGGGCGAGGCGCAGGTGCTTGACCTTTGCCTTTGGGTTTGTTGGCGAAGAATGCCTTAGCATTATCTTCGTTGGTCTTCATGTTTCGAAGGTGGGTTTGATGGTCTTCAAATCGTTGGGAGTCCTTGGCTTGAAGGATGTTGACTGTATCATTGAATGACTGTGGGAGCGAGTTCAAGAGGATTGCACTCTTGATGGGGTCGCTTTCGAAGAAAGGCCTGAGGGCAGTGGCGAGAGCATCAGTTCCATTGAGGGAGCGAGTGTTGGCTTGGGCCCAGGAGTTGCCAAATCGAAGGAGGTAGTCATTGATGGATTCCGAGTCAGACATTGACAGATTGAGGATATCACGGAAGGTGTGGAAGGAAGAGGCGACATTCTGACGATCAAAGGTGTCCTGAAGAGTTTTCCAGGCATCGTAGGCAGTAGAGCAGCCGTCAATGACATACTGCTGGTCCTGTTCGATGGTGAGTTGAATCGTCATGATGGCAAGCAACTCTTTCTTTTTATGTTGCTTAAGCAGAGCGGCATCGGTAGGAGGAACTTGTTGAGTGGCGATGAGATCGTCAAAGTCGTGGATGGCAAGAACACGTTGCATGAGCTTGGCCCAGCGAGTGTAATTGGATTGACCTTGAAGCTTCTCCAAGCTTTCAAGTTTGAAGGGCATGGAGGAGGAGCCAGTCGACATGTTGGGTTTGACGTCAGTAGTATCAGTATCAGTCATAGCAAAGATGCGGCGAAGGGTGTGAGGAGAGACGAGGTAGTTGAGACCGAATAAGCGTGCAGAGGTGAGCGCAATGAGATCTGAGATAAACCAGCTGTGCTAATTGATTAAACAATAGTAGCGGCAGCCGGGCTCATAACCTGTGAGAAGGTATACTCCGTAGGTATCGAGAGTCGAGACAAAGGGGGATAGATGTGCACAAGAGGGTTCAAAGATCCTAGAGAGGAGCGGGTCACGGCGGTAGCCAGCGGAGCAAGTTATCGGTTTCAAGGTAATTGTATTCACTGAAGAGCAGAACTAAGTGGGGGAGCGAGCGACCTTATATACATGAGTAGGGAAGGAAGCGAGCAACAGAAAAGCTCAACGCAAGTCCAGCAAAAAGTCCTGGGGCATGGCGTTGACCCTGAGAAATACCAAGAGTATTGACAAAAGAAAGAGGTGTGGCACACCAGCGTGAGGGTGTGTTACACCGTCTATAACAAATGAAATAAGCGAGTCACACCATAGAATGGTGTGGATCGCCACAGAAAGGTGTGGGTGCAACGACAGGTGTGGGTGATACATGTGGGAGCGTAAGCGAGGACATGGATATCCCAAACAGGAAGGTAGAAGGAGAAGTGCGACGATATGAGCTGATATAGTATGAAAGCAGGATATAACAGCGAAGATCGTGGTAAAAATAGAAAGACATGACGGAGATAGAATATAACAGAAGGATATGTATATCCGAGACATGTAAGAATAGAACAAACGAAAAGGACTCAATTGGGGGTAAGAACGATTATTCTGACAAGTTTTCTATTACTGCTTTTTCTTCTATAGTTAGAAGATTGATTACTGATATGGTGGACTTCAGCTGATAATGTAAATCATTTTTAACCTGTATGTAATGTTGTCCACTCTCTGTGTAATCTATAACCTTGTTGTATGCCTTGTTGTAGGCTAAGGATGTTTGAGTGCTAGGAAATTGGTGTGATGTCATCACTTCCACCATGTATGAGTAATCTTGTACCCATGTTGGATAATGGTCTAGATCATTCTGGATAATTTTCCAAGCTAATTGTTGAATGATCATCCTTTCCTCATATGGTGTGAGTGAGCCTGATTCTTCCATATGTGTGGCTGCAGAGGTGACTCTTCTTTTGCTGATCTTTGTCTGAGGAGCTCCTCCAGTCCAGGGTTTCAAGGTGTATCTGAGTCCTTCCTTGCTTGTGACAGTAGTCTGCATGGTGCCAATATTGATCATGGCCTGATTAGCCTTCAGGGCTGGATGTCCTTGGATAACATCCCAGTCACTGAGGTTGGCTGCCCAGAAGGTTCTTTCTTCCTCATGCTGACCATAATTAATAATTACTTTGGCATAATGCTCACACTTACCCTTGCTTCCTTTGATAACTGTGTTGATAACAACTGGTTTTGTTAATTTCATCATAGGTACCTTATACAGTGTACAGAACTTAGTGCTTATTAGATCTGCACCTGTGGTCTGATGATCTATTAGAGTGATGGCCTGATTTTTGTTGATAGTGGTGATAGCCATCAAGTGTTCTGTTGTTTTTAGCCTAGGATTGTAGCTTGGTGGTGTGTCCATAATTAATTTGTTGTTTTTGCCAACTGTTGGTACTTGTCTCACCTTAGTGGCATGGATATTAATTGCATCATAATTAGTTGAGTCTTTTTCATAGATTACTGATAAGGCATTAGATCCTATCTTTGGTGATTTGCAATCAAATGACAAATGACCCATTTTGCCACAATTGTAACACTTGGCATTTCTGTTGAGGCCAGCTGGAAGTGGTTTCTTTTTCAGTAAGCCCCAATTTGTTGGTGGGGGTCTTGCAGGAGGTACAGGTTTGGTGTGTGTCTTAATTCCTGCAGGTTTATTGTTGGAACCAGTGGGCTGATGTACAGGGGTTCTTTCAGGTTTTTCTTGCATGGTTTTCCATGGCTTTCTTTGTGGCTTATCTCTTCTGTCAATATGTGTATGACTGTGCATATTAGCCTCAAATTTCTCCAGGGTTCTGATTAGTTTATCCCATGCAGTATCCACTGTGATGAAAGCTCCTGCAGCTGTAGTCAATTTCTGGTCTAATGCATCAATGAACTTGTGATACTTGACAGGGTGAGTAATTGTTTGATTACCCTCTGTATCTATGAGTAATAGTTGAATCCTGTCCAGTTCTTTTGCAAATTCATGCACTGTCATCTTCTTTCCATTTTTGTACTGGTTGCATTTGGCCCACACCTTCCATAAATCATCCTTGCTTGTGCTAGGAATTAGGTGCTCTCTGATGTTGATAAAAGCCTGGAAGATGTCCTGGTTTTTTGACTTGGTATTGTTGACATACTCATCCAGCACTGTTTTTGGTCCTGCCTCTACATAGAAGTCCAGATTATCTACTGCTTCTACTCCTTTAAGCTGTATACCATTTAATTTCAGATACTTCTGTAAGTAAATACACCAATCATCATATGTTTGTGCATTCTTCCATTTAGGATCATCATTTAATTTCTTTGGTATTTCTACTTTGATCTTTGGAGGCTTCTTTGGTGTTTTTCCTCTAATTGAGGTTTTGCCTGTTGTTTTTTCCCAGCTAATTTGAGATGGTGTTTTTTCCCTATTAGATTTCATCTTCCTTTTCCTGGCATTGGAAGAGGAAGAGCTGTTACCACTGTCACTGCTATCAGAATCACTTTCTGAAGAACTTGGATCAGGTGGGTCTTCAGCATTCTTTTCATTTCCTGATTCTTCTGAATCAGAAAGGGATATTGCTCTATCCTTTTTTGATCCATCTCCTGTCTTTTTCTTTTTTGCTCCAAAGAGGTCTTTCTTAGATTCTTTGAGTTTCTCATTGGCTTCCTTATCTTGTTGTGCCTGTTTCTTTTCCTTCTTCATTCTGGTGTAACGAGTACGTTGGTAAGAAGTATTGATTGATAGTTCGATAAAGATCTCGACCCCGCGGCTAGTCCGCTTCGTCGGCTATATATACTTGTCCTCGGTCGGCGTAGGGTTAGGCCCTTTGCCGACGTCCTTGTCGCCGACTCCCGTCGCCGACTCCCGTCGCTGACTCCCGTCGGTCGGTCGGTCGGGTCGTTAGCTTGTGTCGGTCGGTCGGGTCGTTAGCTTGTCTGTTAGTCGGCTCGTCACGTGAGGTCACCCGCTCCGATCCTTTGTTCGGTCCTGTCGTTACCCTTACATTACCACCCCACCCCGGGTCACCACCCTCGCGATCCTTTGTCTCGCGGTCCTGTCCCCATGTTTGCTTGTTCGTCCTGCCTCCTCTTTGACTCCCCCTCCGCTTCCTCCTTTCATCGCGGTTTTCCTTGTCCTTTGTCCGCGATGCCTGCGCACTCTTGCGTTGTCCTCCCGAGGTGAGCCTCTCCCCTCCCCATTTCCCCATAAATCCTCCTCTCTCCCCTTCCTCTTTCCGTTTCCTCCCTTTTCCTCGCCTCTCATACACCCGTCCCCCGGTAATCCTCCCCTTACCTCTTCTTCCCCTCGTCCCCTTCTCCCCCCCTGTCATGCCTCCCCGGGTCGTCGTCTCCACCCCTCAGACCGTCTATCTCCCCCAGCTGACGCAGCTATGGGGGGTAGGGTGGAACCTGCTGGTCAAGGGTCTCACCTACGCGAATGGGCAGATCTCCGATGAACGTCTCCGGACGATCTACACCAGCCTCATGCCCTTTTTCCATAGCTTCCATTCCTTCCTTGACTTTGTCCATGTCTTCCACGCTGGTTACCGGGCCTCCCAGGCTCCGAATAGCAAGTGGACTGGTGTCTCCCAACCCTCCCTCGTCGCCTGCGCCACCGCCTGTCAAGCCTTCATCGCCGAACATGGTGGCCACGTCCCGTGGGAGTATTACGACGTCCGTCCCCCTGGTGTCGCATCGGTCCCGTTGTACGAGTACGTTGGTGTTGTCGGTGAAGCTGAGGAGACGGTAACCCGTCGTGACGCCCTCACTCAGCAGTACGTCACCGAGTACTCCGATGCCCTCGAAGAGTGGCTGGCCGCCGTCCGTCCCGACGGGGTTCAGGCTGGTCCCCCCGATGGCATCGGTGATGGTGTCGCCTTCGCCGCTGCCCTCGCCGCTCGCGCCGCTGCCGGTGGAGCCGCTGCAGGTGGAGCTGGAGCCGGGAGAGGTGGTCGGGGTCGTGGTGCTGGCGCTGCCGTTTCCCCCGCCGTCGCTGCTTTTCTCGCCGCCGCTGCCCCTCCTGCTGCTCCGCCTGGTGGTCGTGTCCCTCGCTCGCCTCGTCCCATCGGTGGTGCTGGTCGTGGTGCGCCCGCCGCTCCCGTCGCTCCCGCTGCTCCCGCCGCCCCCGTCGCTCCCGCTGCTCCCGCCGCCCCTGTCGCTCCCGCTGCCCCTGCCGCCCCCGTTGCTCGCGCTGCTCCTGCCGCCCCCGTCGCTCGCGCTGCTCCTGCCGCCCCCGTCGCTCGCGCTGCCCCGGCAGCCCCCGTCGCTCGCGCTGCTCCTGCCGCCCCCGCCGCTCGTCCTGTCGCCGGCTCTTCTCGTGGGGGCGCTTCCACCGCCCCGGCTGGTCCTGCCCGCCCCCTCAAGCGGGGGGCGGCCGCGGCCGCTCTGGGCGACCCCCCTCCTCGGCCTGCCCTCGCCCGTGGTGGGACCCGCGTCACTGCCCTTGGTTCTCCCGCGCCGGGCGCTGTTGTTGCGCGCCCCCCCGCGCCACTCCCCGCCGCTGCTCCCCCACCCCTCGCTCGTGGTGCGAATGGAGAGTTCCCTCGTGTCTACCCCGTCGGCCCCGCTCCTGCCGCCGCCGTGCATGTCAATGCGGAGCTTGTTGCGGTACGCACTCCTCCCCCCGTCCACTCCCTGCCCCCCTGCTTGTCCCCCGCTGACCTCCTGGGTTTGTCTTAGCTTGAGGATGAGGTCGTCGGCGCCGTCACTCTTGGTGATCTGTCCGCTGGGTTCCCGGAGCACCTGCGTCAGTCGCTACCTAACCTCCTCCGCCAACATGCTTTGTGGTTGGTTCGCGGTCAGCATGTGTGTCATCACCTCCCTGGTCTGACCTCCTCCCTCGCTCGGAACCACCTGTTCCCTGCGATGGTCACAATCCTGGATCGTCCCCCTCCCGTCGTTGAGTTCGAAGAGAGCGAAACCGAAGACGAGGATGAGGATGATGATGATGCCGACGGCGATGACGAGGGGGAGGAGGGAGAGGAGGAGGAGGAGGGCGAAGAGGAGGAGGACGACTTTGACGACGTCCTCTGATGGGCGTTGGTTCCTCCAGTCGTCCCTTCCCTTCCCTCGGTCCTCCGTGGCCGTCGTGCTTCCTCTCCCTTGACGTCCCCCCCTTTTTTTTTTTTTTTTTTTTTTTTTTTTTTTTTGTCGTCCTACTTGTTCCTGTTGTTGCCTCGTCCCTGTCCTTCCTCTGCTCCGTTCTCCTTCTCCCCCCACCTTTTTTTTTTTTTTTTTTTTTTTTTTTTTTTTTTTTTTTCATTTCTCGGCTGCGGTCCCTCCTCGCGGTGAGCGCCTCAGCTTGCTCTTAGATAGATGAAATTCAGCTATTGCCTCCTCCGCTCCTTTCAGAGCTGTCCCTGACTCCCATGTGTCATCCGCTGCTCCCCAGCCCTCCCATCTAATCCTGTACTCGTCCGTCCCGTCGGCCTTCCGTCGGTGTCCCACCACCGCGTCGATGGCGAACTCCGCACCTTCCGTCGTCCGCCGCATCGCCGGCGGGTGCCTCCGCCGTGTCGGGTCCGTATTGTCCACCTTGAGTGACCCCACGTTGATGGGTTGGTGAATGCGCCACGTACTGGGCAAGTCCAGGAACCAGGCGTTCCTCGATGCTGCTGGTTTGGTCAGCTTGAACGGGCCTATCCAGCGGTCGCGGAGCTTCTTGCTGTTCTCCTCGCTGTTGTTGGCGTGGGTCAGCGGTAAGTGGTCCGTTTTGAGCCACACCAGCTGCCCTACCGCCAACGTGGATGTGCGTCGTTTTGCGTTCATTGTCGCAGCCATGGTGTCTTGGGCTTCTTTGAGTTTGTCGCGGGCCTCCCGTAGTGTGTTCTGGAGGTGCTCAGCCATGGCGGCCCCTCGTAGAGCCGCTGGTGAGTCCTGGGAGTCCGCTAACTGTGCCAGGTCGTGGTCTAACGGCATCCGTGGTGTGAACCCGATGTCCAGCTCAAACGGTGTCTTCCCCGTCGCTTCGTGGGTGGCCGAATTGTACGCAAACTCCCCGAGGGGTAATAGGTTGTCCCAGTCGTGCGGGTCCGTCCTGGCGAAGGCCCGAAGCCACGTGGAGATCACTTGGTTTGCCTTTTCCGTCTGTCCGTCGGCTTGTGGGTGGTACGCTGTGGTCATCGCTAGTCTGATTCCCATCGTACGTGTCAGGGCTCGGAAGAGGGCTGCAACGAATTGCGGTCCTCGGTCCGTAATGATGGTCTTGGGTACCCCGTGCAGGCGGACGTAGTGGGAGATCAACAGTTTCGCCAGCTTCTCCGCTGACAGGTCCGCCTCCGTCGTTGCTATGAAGTGCGTCCGTTTCGTCAACAGGTCGATTATCGTGACGATACAGTCGTTCCCCGAGGTCGACTTCGGAATCTTGGTGATAAAGTCGATGCCGATTTTCTCCCATCGTTCCGTCGGAATTTCCACCGGTTGGGCCAACCCCATGGCCGTTCTGGTGTCTATCTTCACCCGCGCGCAGACGTCGCAACCCGTCACCCATTGTCGGATCGTCCGGTCCATCCTGGGCCAGTAGAATCGGCGCTGTACTGCTGCCAGCGTCTTGGTTCTCCCGAAGTGTCCTGCCACCGGGCTGTCATGCAGCAGTGCGCAAATCGCATTCTGGGTTTTCTTGTCCGGTATGGCTAAGCGGTCGTCCTCCGTGGTGATCAAGAGTCCGTCGCTGGTGAGCTTGAACCGAGCTGCTCTGGCTTGGTCCCGTGCCGAGACTGGGTGCGCCCCCTCCGTTTCCCCTTCCCCTCTGAGGATGCGAATGACCGGTCCGAACCATTCGTCCCCCTCATAGTTCTTTCGAGCCGCTTCCTTCCATTGTCCCAAGGAAGCATCCTCCGCCGAGGTCACCACCGCTGAGAATACGACTTCCCCCGTCGCGTCGACCTTTCCCCCGTCCGGTGGTCTACTCAGGCAGTCCGCGATCACGTTCTTTGTCCCTGCGATGTGCTTGATGTCGATGTCGAAGTGCGACAGGTCCAGCATTTTGTTGAATTGTCTTGAGCTCATCGTTCGTTGTTGCATGATGTGGGTCAGTGTGCGGTGGTCCGTGTGGACCGTGATGTGGCTCCCCAGAATGATGGGTGCCCAATGCGTGAGTGCTCTGTGGATCGCTAGGAGCTCCCAGTCGTATGCCGCGTAACGTGTTTGGGGGTCCGATAGTTTGTGGGAGTCGTACGCAATTGTGCGTACCTCCCCCTTCTGGACTTGGGTTAGCACAGCCCCCACTGCTACTTTCGATGCGTCGCAGTGGATGCTGAACTCGCGGTTGCCCCTCTCGGGTAGTGCCAAGATCGGCGCCGTTGTCAGTGCCTCTTTGAGCGATCGGAAGGATTTGTCGAGTCGCGCGTCCCATTGTATGGGCGTCCGGCTCGCCTTTCCACCCGTCAGCTCGTGGAGAGGAGCGGCAAGTTCTGCGTAGTTGTCAATAAAACGGCTGTACCATCCAGTCATCCCAAGGAATTGTCGGACGTCCTTAACTTTCGTTGGTCTCTTGTGGTCCCTGACTGCCTCTACCTTGTCCGTCGCTGCTGTGATGCCCTTTGCGTTCACTATGTGACCCAGGAATGCTACCTCCGGTACCGCCCATTCGCACTTCTTCGGGTTCAGGTGCCATCCACCCTTGTGGAGTGTCTCTACTACTCCCGTGACTGCCGTCCTGTGTGCCTGCGATCCCCCCTTTGTATAGATGAGGATGTCGTCCATGAACACTAGGGTGGCCGCGGCGTGGTCTTTCAGGACCTGCGTCATCGTTCGCATGAAGGAGCTTGGTGCGTTCGCGAGTCCGAAGAGCGTGACCGTCCATTCGTGGAGTCCCTGCTCAGTCACAAATGCCGTTTTCTCCCGGTCCTCCGTCGCCAGTCGTTGTTGATGGTATCCGGATTTCAGATCGAGCTTGGTGAACAACGTCGCGCCGTGGAGTCTGTCAAGGAGGTCCTCCATGTGGGGTAGAGGGTAGCGATCCTTGATCGTTATCCCGTTCAGACGTCGGTAGTCGACGCAGAGTCTGAGCGTGCCGTCTGCCTTTTTCACGAAAATGATCGGTGCTGCGTATGGAGACACGGAGTCCTGTACCCATCCCTTGTCATACAGTTCCTTGAGCTGTGTCTGCATTTCCTCCCGCTCCGGTGGTGACAATCGGTAAGGCCGAGACGCCGGTGGGGGTGCCCCCGGTTCGAGCCGAAGCTTCATCTCCGTCGGTTGTTCCTGGGGGACTCCCGTCGGTTCCGTGAACGCCCTCGCGAAGCGCCGTCTCATCTCTCGTTCCAAGGCGTTGGGTGGTTTTTTTGCCGTCGCCTCTCCTACCGCGTCCTGGATTGCCATCATGTGGAGGAGGGACCCCTCCTCTACTATGTTCCACTCCCCGTTGTGCCACTGGTCGTCCGAAAAGTCGTATGGGTCGACAGGGTTGTGTTTTTTGTCAGGGTCTGCCCTCGCGGCCGATGCCTCGCCTCGGGGCCCTTCCTTCTCCCGAATCGCCCCTCGGGTCCTTCGCCCCGCTCGGCTGATCCTGCCTGGCACGCAGCCCCGCAAGGTGTGTCGTCCCGTCTCGTCCCAGATGGTCATCACGTTCCTGGTGTGGTCAATGGTGTGACGATGGTTGATGTCTACGTGCCACGCTTTTCCCAAGATTAAGTCGTAACCGGTGTCTTGGACTCCCGAGAAGAGGACGAAGTCTAGGGTTGTGGTGTACGTGGATATCGCCACTTTCAGTCGCAACCATTTCCTCTCCGTCGTGACCTCGCCTCCTGCGGTCACTACCTTCATCGTCCCCTCCGAGTGTACCTCGACCCTCCCCGTCGATCCGCTCAATTGCACTACTTTCTCGGCTAGCTGGGGCGTAATGAAGTTCGCCGAGGCTCCCGAGTCTACTAGTGCTTTCGATGCTACTGTGGTGCGTCCCACGTGGACTAGTGTAGGTAGAATGAGAAGTGCATTGTGTGAGAAACTATATACATGTATCTCCTCCTTTGTCTCACTCCCTTCTCCCTTGTCCATGTG
Organism: Peziza echinospora; assembly: GCA_024516245.1. NCBI lineage: Eukaryota > Fungi > Ascomycota > Pezizomycetes > Pezizales > Pezizaceae > Peziza > Peziza echinospora. The sequence continues at coordinate 1,599,346 of JAJLQT010000009.1, read as the reverse complement.
CTGCGCACCCTCCGCACCCAAATCGTAGCTATTTGGGTGGTCTAGGCTTTTCCCGACCGCTGTCCCTGTGGACATTCCCTAGCGAAGTGCCCCTCCTTGTCACACACGTAACAACATGGTGGTCGTCGCGGCCGGTTCCGTTCCTCCCGACGGTCGTTGCGTGGTTTCCCCCCCGAGTCCTGTCGCTGTGCTTTGATGACCGCTAACACAATGGCGTCCAGGTCCATGGGCGTCGGTAAGGACGCCGAGGGAACCGGTGCTTGCGCCTGGAGCGCAGCCATCTGAGCCAGCGGGGGGTGGATCTTCCCGGTCGTTTGGCGGGCCCATATGATCGTCGCCTGCAATAGTTCCTTGATCGTTACCACGCCGGTGGTGGAGTCGGCTGGTGCGATTATGCGACGGAGTGTCATCCTGTCCTGCACGAGCTTCTCGATGTGGATCGCCAGGTTCCCCCCTAACCTCGACCTGTAAGCCCACATCAAGGACTCCTCCGACTCCTGCGCCGCCTCGTCCTCCGATCGCGCCCTCTGGAGTCGCTCCATTGCGTTCTGGAACGTGACGGCGTTCTTGACTGGGTCCGTCGTCCAGACCTTGTGGAGGTTCGTCCACGCTGCCTCCGCGTCGAGACGCTCCGTCGGGTTCCCGAACCGCTCCAGGAATAGCCGTCGGAAGATCTGCCAGTCCGGCGCCGTCGTGTCGGCGCCCGTGCCGAACATGTGGCTTGCCCACTGCTGAGCCACCGATCCCAACGCCAGTCGCCGAAGGACCGCCAAGGTCCATCTGGTCGTCGGGACCTCGTGCGACAGCAACTCCAGCTCGAGTCGTGCTATCCATGCTTTGACGATGAGTGCATCGTCCTCACCGCGGAACTCCGGAATGATCGGGTCTCGCAAGGTCCTGTTTACGTCGCGGTACGCGGCCCTTTCCTCGGGGGTCGCTCCTCCGCCGTTGGCTCCCGTCGGGAATGTCGCCGTGCCGTCGGTTCCCATGGGAAACGGCGTTGCATCGTACTGTTGCGGTACCGGTTCCTGTGGTACCCCGTGGCCCTCGGCCATGTGCCCTTGGGCTGCTTCGTGAGTTTGTTCCATCAATTGTACTTACTTACCCGTAGGCCCGTATCCTAAGCTCCCGTGGGTGCTTGTTCCTCCTCGATCGCACTTCTCCTGTCGCTGAGAGGACAGAAAAAAAGAGCGGTGTTGCTACCAATGTAACGAGTACGTTGGTAAGAAGTATTGATTGATAGTTCGATAAAGATCTCGACCCCGCGGCTAGTCCGCTTCGTCGGCTATATATACTCGTCCTCGGTCGGCGTAGGGTTAGGCCCTTCGCCGACGTCCTTGTCGCCGACTCCCGTCGCCGACTCCCGTCGCTGACTCCCGTCGGTCGGTCGGTCGGGTCGTTAGCTTGTGTCGGTCGGTCGGGTCGTTAGCTTGTCTGTTAGTCGGCTCGTCACGTGAGGTCACCCGCTCCGATCCTTTGTTCGGTCCTGTCGTTACCCTTACATCTGGGTGTTGCTGTGAATTTTACAACTGGAGGTACAGGTACAGGAGTGTTGTCTTTATCTGTGTCTGGTGTGTCTGGTATATACCCATAGGTAGCAATACCTAACCAGTTTCTGATTATCCATGGAATTTCTTCAACACTGCTGATACTTTCTACTTCAGGTTGGAAGTCTACTATTCTTTCCATGAATATTTTTTCATCTGCTGTTTCTTCTAACATTGTCTTTGTCATATCTTCTTTGGTTGTTTCCTCCAGTGGTTCCTTATTTGTAGATTCTGGATTCCTTTTTATTCCTGTTGCTGTGATTCCCCACTCAGCTAGGGAATATTTTGCTATTATTTCTTGCAACATCTTTCCCTCCTTGTCTGTGTAATGGTCTGCTTCTGCTTGCAGTTTACCTTCATAGATTCTGTTGGTGAGGGCTTGTTTTTGGATTCCAGGTTTATTTGCTTTGATTTTGAAGATATATTCTGGTGTTGTTATAAGCTGACTTATTTTGAGTTCTAAATCTGCAGTCTTTTTACTGGTTTCTATAACGGGGGCGTATAGCGGCCGTAAATAATATTCTGAGGAAAGTGACCTGCGTGGGGATTGAACACGTGACACTTTGCGCTTAGACTGAAAGTGGTGTATACGGGAATAACTTTAAGCTGGGTGTTACCGACTGTGCTGTTGTTGAACTATAGGATGAAAGGGATTCTAACTCCCTTTATATAAACCGGTCAGTCCTATCGACTGCTACCAGTCCCATAGTTGGCCTTCTACGAAGGGTGGGTGATTACCCCGCTCCTCTCGGGTGTCAATCCCGTCGGTCGGACGAATAGTCCTCCCGACTCCCAACCTCCAAGCGGCCAACAGTCTAGTCTATCCACCTAGTGTGGTATAGTGGTCCCGCCTACTATTCTTGGAGCCCCTCGGCTACTGTATTACACCGATGCCCAACCGACAGCGTCCCGTTAGTCCTAAGCGCTCGATGCCCAAGATAGTGCTTCCCTCTAACCGAGCAGTAGTTGGTCCGACCCGGGGAGCTACCCCGCTGATTGTCCACTACTAGCCTACTCGGTAGGGTGGCCGTACTAGACATGTGTCAACCTCCGTGACACTACTCCCCTCCTCAAGGCTTCTTGACCTCAAGAACATCTATATACATTATGGAAATACATGACTAAGAAACCATACATAGGAAATCCTCCTAAGCTCGCCTGTCTCTTGGAGCCTCCGGATGACGCTGGTGGTATTCCCTAAGCTTTCTCTCTGCAGTTTCTTGCAGATGCTCATAGGGTTCCCAAGTCGCCTCTTCATCCGGGTAACCTTCCCAAGTTACTAGGTACTCCACGGGCTTTCCTCTTTTCCTCCCATTCCTCCGACTATCCACGACTGCCTTTACAGTCCAATTCAACTCTCCATCTGCCTCCATAGGTGGTGGTGGGGCTTGCCTGCGCCCAGGGTCTTGACTTGTCCGATAGGCTTCGAGTAGGCTGACATGGAAGACAGGGTGGACCAACATAGTTGCTGGGAGTTCCAGCTGGAAGGCGCGAGTGCCTACAACTTTCACTATCTTGAATGGTCCTAGCTTCTTATGATCCAGCTTCTTGGTTGGCCATCTTGTCTTCATGTTGCGGCTGTCAACCATGACCATGTCTCCAACCTTGAAGGGTGGTGCCTCGTCTCGCTTGGTGTTGTACCACTTTGCCATTCGGATCCTCGCCTTTAGGACGTTCTCTGTCAACCTCTTCCAAATCCTATCCCATACGGATACCATGAACTCACTTGCTGGATTCTCATGGGCGGTTTTACCCAAGGGTTCCCAGGACTGCCTTGGCTCGAATCCAAAGTTGGCTTCGAATGGGCTTAGCCGAGTGGTTTCTGACTTGCTTGAGTTGTAAGCAAACTCAGCCATCGGTAGCAGCTCGTGCCAGTCGTCCTGCTTCCATGAGCAGTAGTGTCTGAGGTACTGCTCAAGGATCTGGTTGACCCTTTCTGTTTGTCCGTCGGTTTCTGGGTGGAATGCTGTTGAGAGCCTTGTCCGAATTCCCAAGAGGTCCATAAGTACCTGCCAGAAGTGGGAGATAACCTTGCCATCTCGGTTGGTGATGATATCTTCTGGTAGTCCATGGTAGCGCCAGACCTGTTCAAGGAACAGCTGAGCTAGGTCCTTGGCCGTCACACTTGTAGGTAAGGGTATGAAGTGTGCCATCTTGGAGAATCTGTAGACTACGACCCATATCTGTGTGAAGCCACCCGACTCTGGTAGCTCCACTATCCAATCCATCGAGATTGAAACCCAGGGCCTGTGAGGGACCTCCAAGGGCTCCAGCATCCCATCCTTTCGATGCCGGCTTGGCTTGTCCCTCTGGCACGTATCACATGAACGTACATAGTCTTCAACATCCTTTTCGATGTTAGGCCAGTGGTAGTTCTGCTTGATCCGTTCCAGTGTCTTGTGGATCCCGAAGTGTCCTGCCAGTCGGCTGTCATGGCAGTCATGCAGGATCTTGGCCCTTAGCTCTTTCTCTGTTGGGATAAACCACCTGTTCTTCCACAGCAGGATCCCATCCTCAACTGTGAAGTTCCTATCAACCTTATCCTTTCCTGACTCCACGGCTGCAACTGTTGCAAGCCAGTCAGGATCCTTCTTTCCTGCTTCCAGTAGTTCTATGCGGAAGGTGTCTTTTAACTTGTACCCCTTCATCGCCGCTAGCCGTAATTGGTCAGGTTTGAACAAGAACTGTACTGGTTGCAGTTCCTCACTCCCCTCTTCAGGACGGTGATCTGACCTTCTGGACAGAGCATCCGGCTTCCCATTTTTGTCGCCAGGGCGATACTTCACTATGAAGTCGAACTCAGCCAAGTGTTCGGCCCATCGAGCTTGCCTCCTAGTCAAGGACTTGGTACTATTGAAGTACTCCAAGTTCTTGTCATTAGTCCATACCGTGACTTGGCTTTGACAGGACTTCAACAGCGGTTCCCAATCCTTGAATGCCTGTACTATAGCAAGCATCTCCTTGTCATGAATGTTATAATTCACTTCTGCAGGGGAGAACTTCCGAGACAGGAAGGCCACTGGATGGACCTTACCATTGTCTTGGACTTGTGATAGGACTGCTCCTATTGCGAAGTCACTTGCATCTGTCTCGATGATGGTAGGTCTTGTACCCTGGAAGTGTACAAGGACCGGTGCTGTTATGAAGGCGTGTCTAAGCTGATCGAAGGCTTGTTGCTGGCGGGAAGTCCAGGACCACTTCTGATCCTTCTTAGTCAACTCGGTCAAGGGCCATGCTATCTTGGAGAAGCCTTGGATGAACCTCCGATAGAAGTTTGCAAATCCCAGGAACTCTTGCACCTCCTTGACCTTGGTCGGTGTTGGCCAGTCCTTAACCTCAGCGACCTTTGAGTCTGTCATCCGAATTCCTTGAGCCGAGATGTTGTACCCTAGGAACTCTACTTCTGACTGGTCGAACAGGCTCTTCTTAAGGTTGATCCCTAATCCTGCCTTGTCCAACCTTTGCAGGACCTCCTTGACTAGCTTTTGGTGGTCCTGTTCAGGGGTGCTGTATATGAGGATGTCGTCGAGGTAGACAATGACTCCTTCATCTAGGAGATTGTGGAAGATGTGATCCATCATCGCCTGGAAGGTTGCTGGGGCATTGCATAGACCAAAGGGCATGACGCGCCAGTGGTATGAGCCAAACCTTGTCCTGAAGGCAGTTTTCTCCTCGTCCTCCTTAGCCATCCGAATCAGGTAATATCCATTCTTCAGATCCAGCTTAGTGAAGACGGTTGCCTTATTCAACCGCTCTCTCAACTCTGTCATCAGAGGGAGAGGGTACCGGTTCTTTACCGTGACCTTATTCAGTCCCCGGTAATCCACACACAGGCGGAATGAACCATCTGTCTTCCTCACTAGGAGGATAGGTGCGCCTGCTGATGACTGAGACTTAGTAATCTTGCCCAGAGCCTCTTGCTTATCCAACCATTCCTTGAGGGCCTTAAGCTCTGTTTCGGAGAAGGGGTACAATGGACCCCATGGAGCCTGAGTACCTGGCTGTAGCCAAATGGTGTGGTCAAAGTCTGAGTGCGCAGGGAGCTTGTTGCTCTGTTCTCGGCTGAACAGGTGGGCCCAGTCATGGTAGGCTGGCGGGAGTATTGTTTTCACATCCTGCCCATCCTCTGTGTGCCATACCCAGCTTGCCACCCATGCGTCATCATCGCAGCGTAGTTCCTCCTTCATCTGAACCTCATCAACTATCCGAGCACGAAGCTTCTTGGGTAGGCACTTGTCCTTACAATATGAGCTGCAGAACCTGAGTGACCCCCTTTGCCAGTCAATTACTGGGTTGTGTTTAGTAAGCCAGCTGATGGGTAGATATCCGTCTAGCCCATCCTCTAACTCGCCTACTTCCCACACCAATGTTTCCACATGTTCTCCAATGCTTGTCACTAGTGGCTTGGTGTAATATTCACCAGCCTTAGCTATTGGATGCATGCTAGCATTGGTGACTTGAATTGGTGTTGACCGGCGCTTGCACAGGATATTTGAGGCCCGTACAAATCTCTCTTGTAGGATTGGGCCTGATGCGCCCGAATCCAGCAGGAGTCTACCCTCTACTTGGGTACCTCCAATCTCTATCTTTGCATTGATTATAAACCGGCTTCCATGTACCGGTTGCTCACTAGACACCTGACTATGATTGCGCTTCATTTTGGCTACGATACCCGGCTTTTGCCTGGATACAAGTTGTCCACTTGGCCAAATACGTTTCTTAATGTGCGAAGGTATAGTTCTATGTCCTATGCTCGAGTGTTACAGAATGACTGCGACTCGCTAGCAAGTTTCGACCCATTAGGTCATCCTTAGGCAGCCTTTGCGCCTGAACCTGTCAATGCGACTTTGAGAGAGAGAGAGGAACTGGAACTTTATTCCAAACTAACTAACTAACACGAGAGAAGAGATCCTCCAGGCCTATTGCGGCCTCTAACCTATCCTAACTATTTCAACAGGGCATAGTCCCCGTCTGAATCCTCCACCAATTCCACAATCCTTCCCTCACTTCCTTCTGCCGTCTTCACGGCACTAATCTTCACATCACCCTTGGTAGGTTGTACCCTAAGTACTCCATTCTTCTTGAATGCCGTGACTCTCTTAGTCACCGGCTCCTTGGTATAGCACTCAAACCACTTATGGTTGGCTTTACCACACTTCAGGCAGTTCTCTGCCGCGGCCCTCTCATCCAGGAGATCCCGAGGGATTCCCTTCAGCTCCACCTCCTTGTCCTTCCACTCCTTGGACTTTCCTGCACCTCGTGCCTTCTTGTTCCCACCCTGGGGTGCCTCGCCACCTCTCAGACTTCTACCCTCCCTCTTGCGCTTTTGGGAGGAGGAGTGGCTGGACTGAGGGGCGTGGTGCTCTGCCCCTGAGGACTTCTTAGTCCGGAACTTGTACTCCTCAATTTGGTGGCCCAGGTCTCGGAGGGCAGCCATCTGCTCATGGAGGGCGTGGGGCTTGGGCATGTGCTGTGCCCAGGCCTGGCCAATCTCCTTGTTGAGGCCTCGGACCAGCTTGTCCTTAGCCACATCATCCGAGTACCCTGTCCTCCACATCAGGTTGGTGAGGCGGTCAAGGTAATCATCAATGGAGTTGGTATGTACCAACTCGGCACATTGAGTGACTGCCTGCTCTCGGCCAACTCTGCTTGAGAAGGAACTCCTCAAGGCATTGACGAAGGTTTCCCACTTGGCCCAGTGAGGGTCCAAGGTGGCGTTCCGGCCATTGGGCAGCCTGCGGGCGGCTGCCAAGTCAATCTTGGGGTGGTAGGCCTCATACCAGGCCACAGGGTCTCTGTGCTTGTCAGTGGTATTGCGGTGGAGCAGGTTGGCGGCATACCTGATCTTCAGGATATCCTTCCGATACCTGACCTTCTCAATTGCCCAGACATTCTCCAGCTGCCGGAGGAACCTCTCAAGGTCCTCTGGGTCGCCCTTGAATGGCTGGGGCTTAGGGGTTTCAAGCTGTGCCTGCCCCCTGGTGAGGAACCTGATGAGCGCTTTCTTGATTAGCTCATCATCCCCAATGTCCGCCATGTCTTCTTCGTCCTCACTGTTGGGCTCCGGCTCCAATGGCCGTCCCTTAGGACCTAGAGGTGGTCCACCCATCCCACCGCTGCCTCCAAGGGGTGCTCGTGGTGGGGGTCCCCCCCTGCCGCCACTGCCTTCTGCTGGCCGTGGTGGTGCTGGTAGCCCTCTTCCCTTAGGGCGAGGGGTGCTGGTGGTGCTACCATAGGAGGATCCTTGGGACGAGGGGGCACCGAAGCCTCCCCTTTGGCCAGGGAGTGGAGGTGGCTGGGTGCCCTCCCTTCTCTCCCTGTCCTCTCGCTCCCTGTCCTCTTCCACCTCCTCATCCGTGCGGGGATAGAGGCGGCGTCTTTGTATTTCATCCTTGATCTGGTCCACATATGAGGGGAGAGGTCTGGGGGTAGGTGTCACCTCCCATTCCATCTCATCCCCATGTGCGCCTAACATCTCGATTTGGTGTTGGACAGCCTTTTGGTATTCGTAGGCTGTCGACATCATGTATTGTGTGGCTTGTTGAAGGTACCGGAACTGCACCTGGCGCTCCTCCTGGAGCCTCATGGACTCCACTTGGACTGCGGCTAGTTGCGAGTTCAGGAACATCACCATGTTCTGCTGTAACCACTTGAAGAACTCCGAGGTCGTCAAGGGCCCCTGGGGCGGGAGATAGACATCCTCACCCAGGCCTAGGAACTGTCTAGCAACTGTGTTGGGGTCCTTGACCACCAAGGCCTTTGCCTGTTCCGGGACTTCAATGTCCTGAGGAACCCACTCGATTGCTAGGGGTGCTGCCATGGTAGCTGATTTCGATTTTTAAGCACTTGGGTAATGGGCTTAAAGTTATAGTATAACGGGGGCGTATAGCGGCCGTAAATAATATTCTGAGGAAAGTGACCTGCGTGGGGATTGAACACGTGACACTTTGCGCTTGGACTGAAAGTGGTGTATACGGGAATAACTTTAAGCTGGGTGTTACCGACTGTGCCGTTGTTGAACTATAGGGTGAAAGGGATTCTAACTCCCTTTATATAAACCGGTCAGTCCTATCGACTGCTACCAGTCCCATAGTTGGCCTTCTACGAAGGGTGGGTGATTACCCCGCTCCTCTCGGGTGTCAATCCCGTCGGTCGGACGAATAGTCCTCCCGACTCCCAACCTCCTAGCCGCCAACAGTCTAGTCTATCCACCTAGTGTGGTATAGTGGTCCCGCCTACTATTCTTGGAGCCCCTCGGCTACTGTATTACACCGATGCCCGACCGACAGCGTCCCGTCAGTCCTAAGTGCTCGATGCCCAAGATAGTGCTTCCCTCTAACCGAGCAGTAGTTGATCCGACCCGGGGAGCTACCCCGCTGATCGTCCACTACTAGCCTACTCGGTAGGGCGGCCGTACTAGACATGTGTCAACCTCCGTGACAGTTTCTCTCACAGTACTCCAGTTAACTACTACTGGAATATCTATTTGAGCAGGTGTCTGAGATCTTGAAGGTTGTTTTCCTTTTGATTTCTTTTTCCTTGGTGTTAGAAGTTTGGGCATTAAGGAGCCCTTTCTGCTCCTGGTTTGTGGTGGTGTGGAAGTCATGTTGCTAATGTTTATTCTCTTCTACAGATGACCTTCAAGTGTTATGTTAAGCCTGTTGAGTCTTCAGGCAAGGTGTCTAGTGTTGATGTTGTTCTGAGGGGGCCTAAGGAAATTCCGGTTAAAAGGAATAGAAAGGTCTTTTTCTGGGTGACACCTAAGGATTTGGATGGATTCCTTGAGGAATTTGCTGGGGTTGCTGTTACTTGGAAGGGATGTAAGAATAGGGATTGTTCTGAACAATGTGCTGAAAGGTATAGGTGGTTCAGAAAAATGGTGGATCAGGGGTGGAGGTATGATACTCAAGGGGTCCCACTGATTGAAAAGAGCTCTGCCTTCTGTAGATAAGATCTTTTTTAATTCTCAGATTTACTTTCTTTAGTATTTCTGAGTATCTAGATACTTCTCCTTTTCTAGGAGAATTAAAGAGGCCCTAGGTGATCAGTCTAGTCCTTTGGGTAAGGTTTTTATATAGGTTAAAAAATGTAAAGTTTGGGTATAGTATAAAGGTGGCTATTAGTTAGATTACCAGAATCTAACTAATAACAGCTGCCTTAATATCTATATAAATAAGAGTCTGAATAGTTGTAATATCTTCAAGTCACTTGTGATTGTAGAGAGACTTAATTAACCATTGTAAACTCTTGTATTTGTTGCTAACTGCTAAGTTGCTTGCCCTTTCACTGAAGGGGGGAATGGGCTTCTTTTATAGAAAGTCCCAAGCCTGTATGAGTCATAGTGACTCTTAAACTAATTAACTATGATGTCAGAAGTGACTCATTTTCTATGAGTCAGTGGTGACTCCTTTCTTAATGTTGAGTCACACCTGTGAGTCAGAGGTGACTCCTATCTAATTGTTGAGTCATACCTGTGAGTCAGAGGTAAGTCAATTCCTTGAGTCATACCTGTGAGTCAGAGGTAGGTGACTCCTAGCTAAGTGAGTCATAGATGTTCTAGTAACATCTATGTTGATTAATAATAATAATAATGAAATTAATAATGAAAATACTATGTTCCTGCTCTGTTCTGTGTAATAATAGAAGTTACATGTGTATGTAATTTCCTATCCTTAGATTAGGTCATATCGACTTTGGGCGCGACGAAGTATCGGTATATTAAACATTGAGCTACGCCACTCCAAGTGAAGCGCATCTTTCTCCTTCGGACTTGCGTTTGGGCTGACGAGCAGGTCAAAAACCTTTTCTGGGGAACTGCATGATTTGAAGGCGTCATCCACAAAAGCCAAAATTAATACGGGTAGTATTGGGCACAATATCGGGGTATGGAAATTTTGAATGAGTGGGTACTCTACGCTAAATATTTATCAGTTTTGAATTTCCTTTGAGCCGTGGGGCAAAGCTTACACTTCTGTATTCCGTCTCCTCTTCTGGAGCCTGCCCGTTAATCGACACAATAGGATGTTGGGAAGTTGCTCTAGTGCGCCGTCCTGATATTGGGGATTTTGTACTAGATAAAGGCTGAGGTCTCGATATTGAAGTAACTTGTTCGAGCCACGATGGCAATCAGATTCTACAAGCGACCCTGGGCGTAATGTTGTAAAGCAAGTTGCCAAAGCGAGCAATGGGAGTTGAATTGCATATTGAAAGTTGCTTAACTCCCGGTAACCTGATGTCCAGTGATTATTCAAAATATGTATGGCATCAAGCGCGGTAAAGACAGGTTTTTTCTTCGGGTCCACTTTGCCTGTTTCTTTATAAAACTTTTTGATTGCCTAATTAAATAAAGATCAATATTTATATAGGCAACGCGAGGCTTTGTTTTACTTACCGCTAAAATGACCTTTGTATCCATTGTTTTCTGGTTTTGTGAACAGTATATAACTCTTAAGTGATTTAAGAGAGTCATGGTTGTGCTTTTTCTTGTATTTTGATGTGTTTTTCAAGGCAGTCCCATATTGCCATGATGCAGAACTGCGTCTATATCTCCTTTCATGCAGCATTTGAGGTATGCGAATACAGCCTTTGGGTTCCGAATGGCATCCTCTGGTCCTAATTGTAGTACATCATTGCAAAACTTCTCCCAGTTTGCTTTAGTGTAGTTGAGTTTGCGGCGATAATGTGCCTTGAGCTCGTTCTCATTCTCAAATTCCAGGTTATTCTCAAGGAGGCTACTGTAGGCGCTTGCCAGTTCTGGGTTGTAGCATTCCATCTTCTTGTAGGATCGGTAGAGAGGAGTGCAAACGATTGATGGTGAATGAGCTGAGAGGAGACGATGGTGAAGGATTGATGGTGAAAGAGCTAAGAGGAGACAATGGTGAAGTAATGAAGGAATATTTTGACGGAGGTCAATGGTAGCTTTATAATGGTTGATATAGGAGACCACTCCAGCTGGGTATAAGATAATAGCAAGCAGCGGCACACAGGGTCATTTGACTAGTATTCTCCCAGGGTATGGGGAAGAATGTGGGTGTGAGTTGAAGCCATAGTAGCCTTTTCTGATGAGTCTGATACGTGGGCTAGCAAAGCGCATGTGCCGTTTTGGGAAGTAGATGGAGCCCTTTTTGGAAACTCTGGCTCCCTTTCTGGCAGCTCATTAAAATAACTAGGTATTCTTGGGCCTAGCCCATTTCCACCTGTGAGACAGTGCTAAGCCCTTTAAGGCGCGCTAATCTTACGGCAGGAGAGTTCCTTCCACATGGTCACCCACTGTAGTACTAGCCTGGCGATCTGAAGCTTAGATATGGCAGAGCAGACGGAATGCCTCGCAGTCTTCAGTCTATAGTCGCAGATGTCAATTTACCTCCATCTGGTGGTGTTGTCTTGGTAATACTTCAAGTATCGAAATGCATTACTTTAATCAATCACGGAAAATGATTGAGATTTAGGAAGTAGCTATAGGATATATGTAGGAGGTATATGTACTCTCACGTTTTTGTGTAAACAAGCCTGAACGTGAACCTACATATACTCGAGTACTTTTCAAGTAGCTATGGCTACTACAGTTGCAAATTAAAAGTGGGTGGGTGAGTGAGTGAGTGAGTGGATAGATCTCTTGTAAAAAAACCCACTACTTGCCTAGGTACTTTTCATGAACGCTACAGAGATCTTGTCAAGATGCGGGCGTGTATACAAAGTGTCGGTGTTACCCTCAACTCAACTCAACATTGCACAGTACTCGAACACACATGGAATACCAACATGCCTACCCAACATTCTTCTTGAGAAGACGAAAATTTCTTTGGGAAACAATAAAAAGGCCAAATTGAGATTGAAGGAGTGTATCGGATGGGTATATATACCTTCCCAGGTGCCTATCCCTCTAAAAGATCCTTCATCTTGCACCAAGCTCTCACATGATCGATCATGTTCACTGTTGATCAAAAAGGCGGACGAAACATATTGAATTTCTAGTCATCAATTCGTATTCATTATTCATGATGTAAGTATCCTAGGTGCGCTGGACACTTTTTATATGTACAATAAGGCCTCAAGAGCCAGAAAAAGAAAGGGGGAAAGCTTAGGGGAATGCTATCGCTAAAAAGGAAAGATAATAATAAATGTGCTCGCTGAAAAACGGAGAAATGAAAGCAACAAACAGTCTCGATCCATCACACCTCAGCCCAAGTCTGATTTACTATGTATCGACTTGGTTCATTCGCCACCAGGTTGAGTCACCTCAATCCTTGGAACCTTCCCTTGTGAACCCCAATCACCCATTTCGGCGGCATCATCTCCATCGGGCATAGGGTGTCGCTCAGCCAAGTCATTGCCCTCACTGGAGATCAGCGATTGGTCCCACAGGAGATCCCGATCGGTCACGACGAGAACGTGTTGTTCGAGCGACTTCTCCTTCGGATTCGGCGCCACGAAAATCTCGTTTATCTCCTCCAGCGTTCGATTTTTCGTCTCGACAAAACTGATGAATTTTGAACGGACTCGGTTAGCGAAGGTTTCTGTCGAAGTGTGTGTGTGGGGGCAGGCTTTTAGGAAGTCGGATTAAGGTTTTTCTTCTTGTGAAGGTTAGTTTGAGTTTGGGGGGGGGGGAAACCTACAAAAGGTAGATGCAGATAAACTCTATTACATCCCAAACAATATATATGACGCAAAACCCCCACCCAATTCTCTCAATCACCACGGCCATCCCGAATGAATTAAATAAAGACGCAAAGTTCACAAGTAGGCTGTATACTCCCATTCCCTTTGCCCTCGTCTCGTACTTCAAGCACTCGACGGGGTATAGAACCTGTAGGGAGGTGTAGCTGAATGAATGGGTGATGCTAAAGAGAAATATCATGGCCACTGTGGCCTTTGCACCGTGGACATTGAAGTCCTGAAGAACAACCTCCTCGCCGTGGGCATCATCGTCGCTACTCCCCGCGTGTGCATAGAATTTCGTCATGACGGAGATGATGAGCCACCACACGACAAACATTGCCGTTCCAAAAAGCAGCATTGGCCGTCGGCCGACTTTATCAACAAGGAGTGCGCCGGCAATCGAGACGAAAAAGTTGACGACGTAGAGGATGGCGTTGTTGAGGAGTTGGAGGTTTCGACTTGCGATGCCCACCCGGTCCATGAGGACTGGCATGTAATTCTGGACGGCCCCATTTCCGCTCCACTGGCCAAAAAAGGCCATCCCCGCCACGCACAGGAGGCGCCGCCGTGCTCCGTGGGTGGACCAGAGTTCGGAAAAGTCCCACCACCGCTTGTCGGATCCGTACAGGATGATCTCCTGGACCATCTCGCGATAGCTGAGGAGAACTATTGGCGATTTTCGGTTACCTTCGCCGAAGTAGCGGGTCAGGACACGAATCGCCTCCTCGTTGTGATCGTTGGAGACGAGCTGGGTTGAGAGAAATGTCAATACTTCTCAAACCGCGGAATCGATCATCATTACGGATTAGACTTACCCATCGTGGTGTCTCTGGACAGAACAAGATTGAGACGAGCACTAAACCAGCAGCGAGTGTCTGCAGGAGGATTGGCAGTCTCCATGATACATCCGAATCGATAGATTGCGTCCCATACATGACCCAGGCTGCCATGATCTATACTCAAACCCACCATCAGTCCAAAGTCAAACACAAATTCCAAATCCATCATCCATCAAAATCCAGAGAAAAACTCACGGCTCCCACAAAATAAAACGTATTGTACAACCCAGTCAGCGGCCCCCGCCACGCCGGATGCGCCATCTCCGCCACATAAGTCGGCCCCGACGTCGTCGTTATGCTGGCACCGAACCCCAGGATGAACCTCCCCGCTAAGAACGCGCCTCTATTCTTCGACATACCCTGTACCGTCGCCCCAACGATGACTATAGCGCTGCCGGAAAACATGCCCCATCTCCGGCCCCAGGAATCTGCGATTGGGCCGGTGATGAAGGAGCCTACCATGTTGCCGATGGTGTAAATCATGAAAACGATGCCCGTACCAGAGCCGAGACGCTTCATGTGGAAATAGCTGTACATAGTGTATTAGAAAAGGGAATGGGCGAATGCATATGCTCCTAGGTCACTGGTGTTGGTACCTTTGGTATTGCTCCATGGCATTGATTCCACCCATCACACTCCCATCGTATCCATTGATGCAACTATTGAGAAATCCTGCAAGAAGAACTACATACAACTTTATCATCTGCGCCGTCCATAGCTTGGGTTTCTGTGCAATCACGGCTTTGCTGAATTCCAAATTCGATACTTGTCGAAGGTATTGGAGTGCGGGGGTGTACTGAATCTGCACATTTGGTGATTGGTCGGTGTTGATTTGCGGGGGGTCGAGTGAAGTGCTCCGTAGAGGGTAACGGGAAGGTTGTGCTGGAGTCGTAAAGGCTGATGGTGGTGGTGATAACGATGTTGATTCATGTGATGCTGGGCTGAGTATCGAGGAGATTGTACTGATTCGTCTTATCTTCTCGACATGTGCCAGTGGTATCAAAGCTATATCCGAGTCGTTTGTTGGGAGCGATGGGCTTTCCATAGTTCTAAATTCCGCTGCAGACTCCTGTATAATTGATCCACCATCGTCGCTACCTGCACGGGAACTTGTGCTGCTTTGTGATGACCCTGAAGCCTCCACATCGTCTTTCCTTGATTCATCAATGTTGCTGGTGAGTGCTGCTTCCTCCACAACATTCTCTGCCGCAGAAAGGTCGCTGGGTTGATCGTGATTGGAGCCAGTTAATGGCCCGCCTCGCGAATCTTCATCCATCCCGCTTCCACCACTGCTGCCACCGTCTGGGCAGAAGTTCTACTCCGTTTTGATCCCACCGTCGTTGTTGTCCTTGAGATGGAAGTATGCCAATGCTTTCACGCCTGAATAAATAGCGTTGTACACGTAGTCGTCTTTAGAATTCCGATTGATTCTCTGTCAAGATTGAGGTACCTGTTGTTGCAGATACCCGTGTATCCTTTCCAAGCATACAGAACTCGGGCCCCCTTCGAAATGCGTCCAGACAGCTGCGTCGAATAAATTGAAATTAGCGAAAATGATAATCTGGCGTAAGGTTCTGGATAGTAATTTTCTTTTGAAGGATATGGATATACACAGCTGGCGAGATGCGTTTTACGTAAGTTTAGATTTACTTACTTGTTCATGGGATGAAGTTATCGCGGGATAAATTAAAGAAGATGAAAAGAACGTTGCAACGACAAGAAAGGGGAATGTAGGGTGGGAGGGAGTGTGTTCAGGCCAAAGTTCTCTAAATCAGGAATGAGGTTTTCTGAGACTTTGAATGAGAAGGTTGGCCGATAACTTCTGTATTTATCCGACTAGGGGTTCAAGTAATGGAAAAGAAAAAAAAAGAAACACATATTCTACTAGGTAGTCGCCTGTTGAGACTCTAAAGAATGAAATCTGAACCGATCTTTATTGGAGGTAAAGTTAGTAGATAAATCGTGGCTTTTGAGTTGGGGTCCACTAAACAGAGACATACTCTCGGCAGCCTACTAGTAGATCCGACCTAGAACCTAGTAAAGACCCATTTCAACAGAAATTTTGAAATTGTACTCAGGTCAGGCAAGCAGTAGTTGGATGATGGTGTGGAGCAGTCGAGTGGCTTGACAGGATCAACTCCATACAAATTCTTTTGCGCACGGCCCCCAGCTTGCCATGTTTGGTGAAGGGAGCCACACACCATCTTCCAACTACTTCTTGCCTGACCGGAGTATATTTCCCTCAATAATGCATGGATTGTGGAGCTTGTTTTGCCATTGTATGTACGGAGTAATCCCCCAACTATTGCTCCTCTATAAATCTCCGGTCTAATACTGCTATGATTATACATATTCTACTTTTATGTATAATCATAGCAGTATTAGACCGGAGTTTTAGAAAGGAGCATTAGGTGATTGATATGCTATCTTCACCATGCATTTATGTACAAAACTGAATATCAATATCTATGTTGCACCATTAATTAGAGGTCGCTTCTTGGCCCCCAGTCGGATCTACGCGGCTGACAGTGCTTTACATACTGCAGATAGTCGGATGGGTAGAGAAGCATCTTTTTGGTTGATGAGTACTCAAGTAGGTGCGATTAGTGCCTGTCGGCGCTCTCCAAGTTCCAGATACCTGGTCAAAATCTCCATCAGCCGGGTATGGTGGTGACACGAACACTTTGCTTCAACATGCATTACCTACCTAAACGCTGCACGTGGAGGGGAGGGCTCGAGGGGAGGGCGATAATTATATGGACCCCTTGGAGTTGGTGGGTAGACCCCACTTGGTCACCTTAGCTTTTTGTGGCGATGATACATGTCTGAATACTAGAGTATATGCTTCCTGCATGACCGAGGAATAGTGTAACATTATTCTATGGAGAAACTGATTATCGTACCATGTATCAGGTGCATAATATAGTCAAAAAAACCAGACTTATGTTTGAGGGGGATCTCTATATGGTTTCGAGATAGACCAGCTACTCAGCCCTAGAAATTGAGATGTGATAGCAGCTTACTTTATGAGCATTCGACTGCATAATGCGCAAAAGAAAAACACATCATTAAGACATCATCTATAGATAGTATCCGTATCTGGGTATCACATGCTTGGATTATCAGGAGGTGGATAAAATCACAATTTATCATCCCCCTTTGGCAATGCCTGTTCTGAAATATCGGCCCCCGTCCGTGTGTACTCTAGTAGTCGTAACTCGAGAACACGAACCGGTTCTTATTCTCGAGTGGTAAAGTAGACTGTGCCCACAGCTAGCCCAGGCTCAACCGACACGCCAGTCAAAGCGTACACACCAAATTTCAAGGGGGGTTCTTATGATTGAAGGGGGTTCTTGTTCTCGAGTTACGACGGTATGTAGATCGGGTACAGTTGAGCTGTAACTACTCTGTACTCAGGTACGATTTGAACTTGCATCTACTCGAGTACTCTTGTATACTCGACTAGCCTCATCTAGTTCCCCACCGCTCAATCTACTCGAGTACCTAGAGTACTACTCGAGTAGTTCCCCACCACAGCCACAATAGCCACCGGCCACTCTCCACAAGGGGATTAGGTGTCGATTGAGCTCCAGAACGAATAACTTGAGTAGGAAGGTAACCCACCCAGGTGAACCCCTCAAGGATTCCGGCATTCGCTAAAATAGGCCCCACCTCTTCCCCGCCCCATCTCCACGAAACTCGACGCTAAACCTCGAAATTCCCCTTGTTCACAACCAGGTTCATGGGCCGGAAGGTGGGGGCAATGGGTTCCACGCGTGTGCGGCGTGTCTAAGTAACAGCGTTTGACCACGGTGAGACACACATGAATAAATCCCGGCGGTTGCTGAGCTGAGCACTTGGCAACATGCCGTACAGCGTAACCAGTGCATCAGAGGCGGCGAACAAGAGAAATAGTGCAGTCTAAGAATCTCAGGTGTGGACCTCGAGTGGGGAAGCTGAAGTTGGGGTTAACGCGCGTTGCTCTGGCGCGAGACACTTTGACGCTCATCACGAGGTATGTGGAAATGAATAGGAAGTTCGACATGTCTAAATTCTGGTTACCGCTTAATCTGGCGGGGAAGAACCCATGTAAAAATACAACGCTTCACCCAAAGTGAATGGATCTCCGCCGTGCCCTGACCGTGGTCGTGCTCTGCCTTTTTTGCGGAGGACTCTTCGCTGACTTAGAAAACGACATGGGCTCTTGTTCGCCAGATTATCCGGTATCCTTTCCTGAAATAACGGACACTTTCTTGGCACTCCCCCCCGAAACAATCCCCCGCAACTCAACGAATATTCTACGGACTTGGCTCGAATTTGAGTAGGTGTGTTATTCTACATACGTATGGCCACCACGTAGCTATATCTCGTGATATGAGCAAAAGAATACGGGCATATACACCTCACATCCATGCAAATATCCTCCTCCGCAACCAATTCCATGTCCTCCCCCACCACAGCTCGAATATTGATCTGGTAAGCCTGCATAAAAAGCAATATACACACCAATACCTATTCAATACCTATCTATCACCTCAATATTCCACATCTAACAACATAAATCACTACACACAGGCCTAATTTAGAGCTTCCGGAGTGCTTTGGCACCACCACGGCCACAACCACGGCCAGCATTGCCACGCGTGCCACCACGCGGCTACTACGGCCACTACGGCTACCACGGCCACCACGCGGCTACCACGGCCACCACGGTTACCACGGTCACCACGCCCACAATCAGCAGCCACCTTTGCTGCCTCTCTACCAGCCTTCCTTGCTGCCTTATCAGCAGCACAAACTTTTTGTGCATCTGCTGCCAGTTTTTTCTGGCTGCTGTCGTACATGCTCACGATTCAACACACGTGCCATTGAGAGAGCCTTTTTTTTTAAACTGGAATTGGTTTACGGGCCTTGCGGAGCTGCTCATGGATGAGAGCTCGAGTTCGATTGAATTCAACCTCATCTCGTGCTCGTATTGCTACTCGTGCTAGAGGGTCTACAATGAAGCTGGGATCTGGCGCGCTGGAGCCTGCTGGTATGATATTTGTGACCTGGAGCCCTCGTAGCTGCGTTCTACCTGTGACCGCGGAAAGGCGTCAAGTATTTACAAGTCAGTACCTACTCCATTCTCTGGGTGAAGAAATACAAGGACATAACCGTGTGTACTTTACTCTAGCAGAAATTTGGTCAGAGCTTTAAGTAGTGATCTACCTACCTAGCTACTCTACTCTACTAGAATACTCGAGTATATAGATCTCCTTTTAAGTTTTACTTGGTTGGCACATGTATGGCAACATCGTGTTGTACACATACTTTATCTATGCATAGACATATAAAGTAGTTAATACAAGCTCGTATCACTTGAGAACAATTACACAATAAAAGAGGATCTGGTGTGAGAAATTCTTTCAAGGCTCAGGCCTCCCTACTTTCTTGAAGAGGGGGTACGAGTTCAGGCAAAGCTTGAAATATAGGTTTGGATAAGAGGTTTCAGATATCATCCACGAAGCATGGACAGGGACGCTCTTCACAAGTCCTGGACCTTTTTTTTCACGACCGATAAGCCCGTGGCTGGGCCCCACAGATCTACTTTCTAACGAACTGATAATGAGACATCAACACTTGCGTGTGCTCTACTGCCTATTCGATTCTATCTTTCGGCTTGACTTACCTAACTCAATACTAGTGGTATTTCTACGTAATTTTAATAGAATTAATCAGTATAAACTGTTTAAACTCCGGGCAGAAGAATGTAGGAATTTCGCATTCAACATAACTGTACTGCAGTTAACTCGATATCCTTGCCTATAATTACCAGCCTCCCGTGCGGAGGCCCAATATAACCAAGCAAAATCATTTTGTATTTGGACTCGCGCTCAAAACTTCCCAATTTAGTAAGTAAAGACTGAAGTTACTTAGGTATGACCAGTTGTTATGATCATATGATGAAATCGATAGCGGGAGTGGTGGTCTGGTGTTTTTAACTTTCCTTGGAAAAGAGGACTGGAAACCACCAAGGCCATAATGTCGACCCCCTGTACCGACCATGCGCCTAGTTACGACTGGTGGTTTACATACAAATTTGACCCAAAAATGGAATTCTATAAATTCGAAAGAAAATGCTTGCAGCAAGGCTTTTTGTAGTTGATAGTGTATGTTATAAAAAGTTTAGATGAATAAAGATATATCCTTGAAAAGTGGAGTGAACCCTGTCCCAACACAGTTTTATTGCATTTTATGTATAAATTTCGCAATTTTTAAACCTTGGTATTTTGATCAATATGTACAGTATCCTTCCAGCAGGTGTATCCATCGATTTCTACTACTAAAGGGCATAATATATATCCAATATGGCTCCATGTGGGCAATGCTTAAAGAAAGCCAGAATCTGGGTCCATTTTAGAGAATATTGACCTAGAACTTGAGATACAAGCAACATATTCACGTTTTCAAAATCGCAAAGTTTCTACATAGACTCTATGCATGTACAAATTCTTGTGGCCATACCTCCTCCATTCGATTTACTATCAAAATTTAAAAATTGCAAATTTTGTATGTGAAATGCATCAAATAGGCGCATGGTCGGAACCGGGGTCCTGACAGTACAGTTGCACCTGGCTATACCGGACGGCAAAAATCTGCCAAAAAGTGTCCGGTATAGCCAGTGTCCGGAATAGCAAATGCAAGCTAAGGCTCCTTGAATGGAATTATAAGGGCGAAATCAGAGAAATTTGAGAAAAAACCTAATCACGTGGTAGTTTTGTGGTATTTTGGACCTAATAATTACTAAAATAGGCGTAATTTGAATAATTTGGGGGGGGATTTTGCCCTACTGTCCGGGATAGCCAATACAATTTGCACGAAAACAGGGGTTTTGAGTTTGAAAAGTCTGTCCGGTCCGGTGTCCAGTATAGCAAGTGGTATTTTGGTGGTAAAAAGTAGAAAACCACAAGTCTCGAGGGGTTGTGTCCGGAATACCAAGGTTTCCGGTATGTCAAGCTCCGGTATAGCCAGGTGCAGCTGTACATGTCCAAGTAGCTAATACTGACGTGTCCCCGTCGTCGAATTTAGCTTTGCCTCAGCCTTATAAGCGAAACTTCTTAACGATATGCATCGAATCGAGCTCGCCAATCTGGAGCTAAGATAGTGATTGAAGATTGCCACAATAATATAAAGGTATGGTAAACTTACACGCACAAGGTAGTGTAGTCAATGAAATGCTTACACAGTTGACTCACCTTATAGGCATGCCCGTTACAAGCAGATATTCGTTAGAAATTGCATTTTTCAAACAATTACGTACAGAGATGTACCACACGTTATAAGCATCTCTCATCATGAACATAAATCCGTTATAGGCATTGGATTAGGCTCGAAGATGAATCGATTTAAAATGCCATTGTCACACCAGCCGCAGACTGCACCAAGGCTGTCTATCGTGGAAACACCAAGGCTGTCTATCGTGGAAACAACATTCTGTCCAACGTCAATCTCCTCTTTGGGGTGGTCTCATCTTCTGTATTGCTGCAGTTGCCTTTATAGGCACTGCACTTGGGTGTATCTTCACAAGTGGAGTGACCGCGCCTTCCTGTTGATCGGCACTGGCAATACCAGCTGCGCAAATAAGGGCGAATACTTTAAACTTCTTTCCCCCAAATACAAATATGTCGGGCAGATAATGTTAGCCTTGTCTAGCTTTACATTTCGGAGCCGTTTCTTCCAATGCTGTCTCCGTCGTGCATGCAGGAGCAGAAGTGGGTACTACCTGCACCACCACAGGCTTTTTACCGGCAACTGTGGTGGACTTTTTATGACGTGCAATGGCATTGGTCAAGGCTCTTGTTGTATCCGGGGCTTCAGATGTTTTCTTCTTGGTGACTGCCCGTTTTTCGACCTTGTCTGCCTCGAATACAAAAGGGTCGATTGCGCGGTCGATAGCTGATTTTGAAACGGGATATGGTACCCTTCCATTAATCCTACACTCCTGCCCAGATGTTAAGCGCTTGTAGGATGCTAAAGTCGGTGAAAGTTTAAAGTTTGGTATTTGCAATGAAAATAAAAGAAATAACATACCAAAGCCGTATATGGCAATGGTATATGCATTTATCAACATTTTTTCTGGGGACAGGCGCAGTGAAGCAAGCCCGTAAGCAATTTCATGGGTACCAAGTCCATCTGACCCTAAAAAGCGACCAATAAGATTTGTGCGCGCAATTCGTGTATTGTTATGAAGACTTCACAGGTTTAGAGTTAGCACACTTTACCAAAAATGCCTTTTTACAAAATGTAGAACACATGTAAAGAAAGGCCAAGATACATACCGCTTGATATGAACGCCCTACTGAGGACCATGCCTTTTTAACTCAATGGCTTTTTTGATACGTGGTATCGACGTATCCCTGGTGCACTGAAGAACAACAGCTCACAGAAATAGATTGCATTGGGATTCTCCATTTACAAAAGCAGCTCTACCTACACCAATACCAGAAACTTAGATCACCACTCAAATTCAGAATTATAGCAAATTTCTCGGGGGTTTATTTACATGCTCTATCGCAAACATCCTTCGATCCACATCTGTAGGTCATTTGATGTGCTTTGACCGTAATATTGTTAGAAACCAATGCCACTTTATTCTTTGCAGCATCCGTTGGCTTCCCTACTGCTCGGTTTCCTAAATACATTTTCCACCGCCAGATACTGTACTTATCAGGGACTTCTGACTTGAGCATCTTGTGAACATAAGTCGCAATATCTATGGCAATCTTCATCGTCTATCCCAACAACTCCTGATGCTCGGGTGTGCAAGCATATTCTTCGAGGGGAGCTGCTCTGACTAGTGACACCAGATAAAAGACTAGGAGTGGGTAAAAGATATGAATTGACTTTAGAAGCATCCTGCGCTGAGGATTTCTTGGTAAAGACTGGAAATAATGTAGATATACTGACCTTTTATTTCCCCAGCAGTTAACCATTCTGAACTCCCACCACGAAATCTTTTTATGCTGTGTGTATGGCACTACCATTGAGACAGATTTAAGTTTAATATTGGGCTTCTGAAGGCGAACTTTCAGTCTCACTGAGGTTGTCTCCTAACATTAGAGATTCTCTACACTAGTTAGTCCCGAATTATACATCGTCATGGATGCGCCTCCGTTGCAAGGAGATATGATTGACTGGGGCAGGCATGTACAGGGTAACTTAAGTAGTTGATACTGCTGGTATCTGAATATTTTAGCCTTGCTGATAGGTACTCTATCGGTGTATGCGACCCAGTCCACAGAGTAACTAACTCGAGTAGGTATACTCTTCTTTGAGCTTTCTAATTTGGAATAAATGCTATATCCAAATCAGGGCTAGACTTGTATCTATCACATTCTCAAAACCCTCCTGGGGCTTCAAGTTCTACTCGTGCAATCAAGTGCTTGGACGAGCAAGTATAGATACATATTGAACTTCAAATTCGTATGACGGTGATTCAGTAGAGCTCTAATGAACTCTGCTCAGTCCTAAGTGTACTATTCTTTAGCACCGAGGGTGAAGGTAGGCTATGGTGCAACCGGCACAATTCCATTTCCATCATTTACAGAATAAACTAAGTACCTACAGGTGACTTGCGTGGCCTAGATGACGCTTGATACAGGTGACTCCCGTTATCCCTTCGGCCACGCGTCCCCAAGGGTCAGTTTTTGCGACCGGGAGCCTTCCTTATTGAGGTTTGGGCAACCTGAATCTTTGTATTTTTGAGCCTATCAACAGACTGAAAACTCGAAAATTTTTGATCAGTCTCAACCTACAACTGTGTAGTTTCTGATGATAGCCTGGTTATCTTGATACTACCATCCAAAGTTGCCCAAAGGAGCCAAGTTCGTTTCTATGTCGTGAAAGCCGACCTCTGGGGACGGCCGGAGGGATAAGCATACCCTGAGGGCCAAAGCTTGCACGCGTATCTCGAGTTTACGCTTATAACAAGAGACAATCTTGCTGTATATCCTCAATTGACCATGCGGAAGCAAAATTTATGCTTGTAACAAACCTATACTTGTATCGATTATGCGTATAGCGGAAGTCATTTGTGTAAGCATACTTTCCGGCGGTTCATCATTACCGTAGAATCGGGGCGATAAGCACATGTGCTTAGAAGATTTTTGCAGAGCGAGGCAATGGAATTTGCGTGCTTATAGACCCGAACTAGCTTATAGCCAGGACTATGCCTATAGTATTTGAAGTTTTGGTTTTGACGTTGATTGATCAATAAAAGTGAACAAGAACTCAAAATTTATAGTAGTTATTCCTTCCTTTTTTACACCCATTATGCTCTAATTTCTTGTTTAATCCTCCCGACATGCCCTATTACTTGAAATTATTCTTCACATCTTAGTGCTAATATCCTGGCACAAATCAATTCAGAGCCGAGGTGCAGTTTTTCCGTGCTTATAGGTCAGTATGTGCTTATAGGAGTGTATGTGCTTATCGCCCCGATTCTACGGTATGCATATATCAAATATATCCCTGTAGACTAGAATAAATTGACAAGTACTGTAGAAAGTCATTTCGGGTGTCAAATAGGAATTTATATGCTCATATCGGATTTGCTGAATATATCCAGTTTACTTATAACGAGAGTCATCTGTATATCCTAGACTAGAGTCTCCCGCAGGACTCGAGATCATCGGAATCATTGTAATGTATAAACCACCATTGAGAACATCTGCAGATGGCTTTAAGTACCAATAAACTCCGTTTTAAGCATAAGCTTTCAATACCCTGAAGCAGCAATTACACCAAACACATTAGCGCCAGAATCTGCTTTCGATATATATACTTTAGCGTAGAGTTAGTTGTAAGCCCCCGCAGCCGGAACCAGTTTTTGCTCTTTATGCAGTAATATAGGGGGTTATCTGTCATCGTGATACGTAAATATGAAATTTAAGTTAGCACCCTTTCTATTCCTTTCTTTTCCTTCCCCGTATTAATGGACGATAATTCAGCGCATGTACATAATTTAAGTATAGTCAAAACATTGGTTTTTTATCTGTTAAAGTTAGTCGAGATACATATAGCTATACCTATAAGTATAATCTAGCTAGGGTAGGTAGGCTGTGGGTAGGATGAAGTAGCATGATCAGGCCCTGCTTTAAGAAATAGGGCTCAGATGCCTTGAACAGAAACAAAGTTTGCCTCCCCCACTCCCCCGCCTCCGCCCCCGCCCAAAGGTGGCAAACTAACTAGCTCAATCGCTCGACATAAAGAGGGTCCAGAAAGAAAGAAACATAAAATTATAAGCTGGCAATCATAAACGTTCAAAAAAGAAAGTACTATCAAAAAGCGTGCAACTACTCGATCATTGATACCAAATCCCAATTCCAACCTACCTCGGCCTCCAATAGCTCATGCAAATTGTATGATATATGATAGGGGTGACTTTAGTAGGTTAGGTTAAGTTACCTTAAGTGAGTACTTAAAGGTAGAATATCAAGATAGCCGCCACAGGGTGTAGAAACTTAAAGCTCAAGCACGTAAATCAAAACAGAAAGAAGGAAAATAGATGGAAAAAAGAAAATTCAGACTTCGAAACGATTTGATTCGATGCATGCATCATGATACCGGCCATGTGTTGCATGTCGTAAAAAGGCAGTCGATACACTGCAAGGCAAATACGTACCGCAGCGCGATCGCTCTCAGCTGAAAGTTGAAAAACGAAAGTTGAAACGAGTTCCACCAGATAACCGAAGCATGACCATGGCCACACACACCCCTCCACAACTTCCCCTTCTCCAGACATAGATATGTTGAGAGGGAGGGAAGTTGGTCCTTTTTTTTTGTGGTTTTTTGTTTTCTTCCGTTTTCTCTCTTTTTTTTGGGTTGTGCAGATTTGTTTTCAATTAAAAGCGAAACTGGACTTGTTTTTGATTGTTGAGATTGATGGTGATGGGGACTCAAGAAGAATAAGAAGTAGGTTGTGGGTTAGATAGTAAGTAGAATGATGGTAGACGCATCTGATTGCTTTCAATCACGCATGCACCATACTCACTTAAACGACTCTCCTCAAAAATGCAGCCAGATCTCCGGGGATAGATGAATCGGATGACGAGTGCTTTCCCCAATCTGGCTTTTGGATTCCAACCTTGCGCTTCCCACTGAATCCTGCGTAATCCAAACCAGCATAGGAGGTTGGAGGTACCGATTTAGAGCCTGTGGTGACGACGGCATCAAGATGAAGCGCTTCCAATGCCTGCGAACACTCCTCGGCATAACCCTTCGACATTGAATTGTCGCCAGCAAACGTTTGCTGCATTCCTGGATAAACATTATTGAAGGACTTGTTGAATTGAGCAGCGTAATGCTTCCTGAATGCCAGCTGCTGGATCCGAAAGATCCTCATGTCGAGGGCACATACAATCAAACGCTTTTCATAGAACTCGGTTGTCTATACGATTCCGGCTCAAAAATATATCAACTTTCTGGAAAGATGCGGCAGAGTTGTACACGTACACATGAAGTAAAGAATGTAGGCGTCTGCAAGAGATGGAGGAGCTTTTTATATGTACCTCAGTTATGTGGAAAACAACCTGTCTGTCATTCAGAGTGTGGGAGATATTCACGCTGGTATGTGGTTGGCGTCCGATGAGTGGCCCAATCCAACTAAACGGATAAGAGTAAGCTATAAACCCTCGACCGGCGATTTTTCCATTATTTTTTTGATTTCTTTGTGTGAGAATTCTTATCGACATCGTCCACATTTCATCTGGACCCCCAATGTAATATAGTATGAGCCTTGTTTTGAGAAAACGTAGATTTATATTTTTGAGGATTCAGGAAATGTGATATGATAAGGATATGCAGTTCGTGAAATGATTCGGGGCAAAGAAGGGATAATTGGGATAAGAGATAAGAATGGGACAAACCTTTCGAGTGAGACCAGAGCAGCCCAGATGCCCCGCCGTTTTGAAAGGTCGCTCTTGAGGCTGCCAATGTTGAGATACTTGCAGTCGTCATCCCATTGGCCAATCCCGTGAATTTTGGCAATTGCAATGCCGAGAGCTAGATGGAGCGCCGAAGTCAGTTACCATAAATAGGATAGATAAAATTGTGCTTGCATAGAATTTTTCGTAATTACCAACGTACTGCCAGGCATTGATTTTATTTTGGCGAAGAATCTGGTATATGGCAGCGAGGACAAGATGCCGCAGCACACGCACCCCGCCCAGAAGCCTCAATGCCCTTTCGATGATGGCCTGTGGGTTTTCCAGCATCTTGCCGGATGCTGCGGCTGCGGTTGTGCCGTCAGCCGCGGTAGCCGCCGCTTCCGATTGGCCCTCATTCAAGTCCGTCTGCATGTTTGCAAAATACATATCCCCTGTCTCGACAGAGACGCTAGAATCATGATGCGCGCCCAGCGCCATCACCGCGAAAAGCTCATATCTGTCGAAAGAGTAGCTTGTCCTTGTCGGGTTTGCGTCGTTCTCGGCGTACACCCGACGAACCAGCTCGTTCAACTCCTCGTGCGAGCTGAAGATGGAGGAGGGCAGCTTCAGGTCCCAGAACGAGGCGACCAAGCTCTCCACGATGTCTGATTGAGGCAGAGACATGAGCTGGGGTGGTGGGGTTCTGGTGTGTTTGTGTGACTGGATGGTTATGTAGATATATATACGAATGACTAGGTACTGCAGAGTGTCGGCAAGCTGTGATTAGATATCAAGAATCTGCCAATGCGGTTGCCATGATATTCATAGAGACATACGAGGTGGAGATAAAAGGCGCTCACAGCAGAGGTTATAATGGGTGAATATTATGGCCGAGGTGTTTGCAAGGAATTCCACACGCTATATAGGGTGATAGTTATGTAGAGAAACCTGGAGCTACCCGGGGTGATCAACGGGGGATGATTACTTTGATCGGTGCCGGTTCACCGTAAAGACGTCTTTCATATGAGTGCCATTCACCTGGAATCCATTGCATGAGAGGCTGCGGCCATAGACTTTAAGCAAAATTAACGACGGCGGCGGCGGCGGACAAGCATAAGGTTGAGACATGCAGGATCAAGGTCCCGGAGTAGTGGGGTGCGGGAGTATCATCCGACCTTGAGTGCAATTGCAATGGCTCGGGAGTCACTACCATTACGGTATTACGCAAGCCAGTCCCTGAATTCAACCAGTGTAAAGGAGAATATCGATCCGTTGTAAATTCGATGTTATTAAAATGTGCTACTATTGCTCAACATACCAGCCAGAGCCGAGTTGAACTTGGACTTGGGCTTACCTTGGGGGGGGTGCTCTGCCTTCGATACCGTTCATGCAAACTGCTTAGGTGTGATAAAAAATATACTCGTAAAGGAATGATGGTATCTGGTCAGACAGGGATAGCTAAAAGCCCAAAATACCCTGGTAGTGGAGCGGATTTGCGATTGTTTTATGACTAGCTACTCGTCCAGATCTGCTGTGCTGTATATCCCTACACGTACCAGCTGTTGAAGCGTGCCACATCGCTAGCCACTTGGGCTTTAGTGGGGCTGCCATTGATCATGATCTCCAATCCTTCATGGCAGCCAAAACACCTACTTGAGAACTGAACTCACAAGAAACGACTCTTGTGTTGCCACTCGGCCCTACCTAATATCAACCCTTATGAAGTAGCTTCAATGCCAAGAATGTTCACGTTTCACCACACAATGCTCGCAATTGGATTCAATAGGGTATGGATGTTACTTCCGCTGCACGATTTCATGTCAACCAAAAAGGTCAATCCACAATCGTCAAGATCTCTCTCTTCCCAACCACCTGGCACCTGCACATGTATTTAATCAATTATTCATCAAGTGCTGTACCAAAGTATAAAACCTCCTTACACAATACATGCGCATACCTACTCTACTTGTCTATTTAACTTGGACTTTGGGTGGAGGGGGATCGGCAGTCCGGAGCTGCATCGGGAATGATGCAGCCCGGCAAGGGTAGTCCGGAAGGCCGACTCCGGACCAACTGCAACAAGCGTCATTTATATGTTTGCATCCATCCATCCAGCGGGGCTCGTGACAGACGAGGAGGGTTCCTCGCGAGAAACATCACATTTCTGTTCGATTGCGGTTCAATCATGATACCTTTTACGATTGGCTACAATTTAACTAGTTCCAATCTAGCTACACGGAAGATTAAATGTCTGCTTTCTGAGAGCTTGGTGCCTTTTTCAAATGAACACAGACGGTAGAGTATGTAGGTTGAATTAGCTGCATCATAATAGACTGGAAACAATCGTAAGATTTAACGGTGTGAAAATTTGACAGTAAAAAAATGTAGATCATTTCTCTGTTGATTTAGCTTCCTGCGAAAATGTTCGTTGGGACATCCCTTTACAAGCACCGAGGAAACTATGGACAGTTCTGGGACGGATCTGATAAAATTTGATATCGAAGGTGCATTTCAAATTCTTTAGCCCCACATCCAAGCCGACCCCAGCTAAGTCTGTTTGGCATGTGAGGCCCAAAGTCCCCCATTGGCCAGCTATTTGTCGGGGACCAATGATCTCCAAAAGGGTCAACAATGCAATCGAGCCTCCAGGATATAAAGCAACCAGAATTTGATGTCAAAATCTCTTTGGTCGAGCACTGGAACCTGGTAACTAGCGAGACCGAACCCATGGGTACCTTTGCCCCGAATCGCCACCGAAGCGCTTTTGCTGTTGCCACAGACAGGTTGAACAAATGCTGGCCTTGTGGAAATTTGGGTTCGGAAGGACAAGCAGTTTCGGTAAATACATGAGTACAACAGCAAGCTGATCATGATGTGCTTATTTGGTTTCAATTATGCAATGTAATTTCTACCTGTGATAGCCAGCAAGCGTACGCAGTACCCCAACAGCAAATAAAACACGATTCTCCAAGCGAGGCTGACTGCCGGCCCCTCAACATATTGTTGAAGGACTGCCTTGTACGCCGGCAAAGAATTTTCCGCCTGAACATTCTGCAGAGGGGCTTTCATGGGCTTAAGCGCACATACATACAATTCTTGAAAAGTCTCGTGCCCATCCCTCTCCAAAAATTCACCTTATGCTAAGTACCCAAAGCGGGCTAGGTTGTCCAGCCTTAGCGTTTCTTCCTTCAACGCCAGCCACCAGAGCATGGGGGTCGAATTAGATTACCTAGACCATGGACATGCACGATCTACCACTAGACCATCTTGTGGAACATTCCTGCTTAAGGTAAGGGACCTCTCAAAAACACGTGGAGCTCTACATGGATCAAAATCTCTCGGTAGCTAACGTGCTACCCCAGGTTGCTCCTGGATCCGCGAGGGGTTGGATTGCATACTGATCTTATTTCCCAGATTCCAACGTATAAACTCGGAAATCTGCGTTGTTGTACCGCACCTAACACACCACACAGCGTGCCGACAGACCTACATCTCCCAGGGTACTTTTAGTGTACATTGTGTACTCGAGTATATCCAGGGCTGGGAGCCATGCTTGGCTGCAATTGGCCCCACAATCGCCCATTTTCCTTCTTCTTTTCCCTTTTCCGATCCCTCTCGTTTAGAGCCCAGCCTACAAGCCTACTGGGGTACCAACCAGCACCCACATCAGGAATATGGGCTTAAACTGTGGCCCAATCGACATGCCTGTCTTATAAGAGAACCAAGGTAAGACAGGCGGGAGGATAAAAGATTAGATAGATCCATATGGGCCTTGAAACTACCTACTCGTGAAAAAATGGTAAATCCGGACGGACAAGGTATAATGCTAGGGCCACTGGAGGTCTGTGTTTTTTGTACAGTTCGAGTTCAAGAAACGTTTCTTACGGGTCACCCACACCTATCCACAGACCTCTCTTTGACCCTTGAGTGTCCGGATTTACCATTTTTTCACGAGTAGTTAACTGCTGCTCCTTCTGATGCTGTGCTGTAGCTGAAAGGCCAATGCATCCGATATACCTACCCTTCCCATTTTTTCAAACGCTGAGGTCATCGGTAGGGTGCCTTGCTTTTAGGCCCCTGAGCCCGCACATCTTGCGAGACGTTTAAAAACATTCGATTTTTTGGGTATACACCGTCCACCACGAGATTGATATGCATGTTTCAATAACGTTGCCATGAAACTAATCGATGTCGACGCCTTGCATAATTTAAGCGAGAAGAAAAGGGAAATCTCAACTTGCCCATGAATTTCGTACTCTTATCTTTCGAATTAGGGAGAAGGCGTCAATACATGCATATAGTCTTGCAATTGATTTATCCACATCGATATCCACATTTAAATCCTAACTCCAGCTACAATTCATAGCATCACCTACATAAATCTTGCAGACAACTCCCTTAAGCTTGAACTTGAAATTTCCAAGCTAGCTGCGGTCTAAAGTCTAGGGGAACACCTCAATTGCAATCTCATTTGGCATATCCACAAAGATGGCAATCCCCTGAATGTCCCTGACTTAGAAAACGACAAGGGCTCTTGTTCGCCAGATTATGCGGTAGAGTACTCGAGTACAAGCCTAACTACAGCTGAAAGGCCTTTTTTACAAGCACGAAAAAAGAAACTACCTTACTCTAGCTAATGTATATGCAACCCACCCTCTTCTTTCTTTCCCCTATTCTCCTCGCAATCGGTACTGGCGGTTTAATTCATACCCGTGCAAAGCTTAAGCAACTTGTATGCCTAATACCGCAATCGAGTGCCTGAAACGAGGCTTCAAACTTTGGCTATAGCCAGTCCCGAATCAGAATAGGCTGGGCAGGGTTTAACCATTCAAGCACGTAGGTATGTACTAGTACATACTCGTAGAGTTTACCAGTGAGTGCTGCGATGACGTTTTCAAGTCACACAGGCTTTCTTTCTCGTATACGAATTGTCGGATTCTTAGGTACCCTCTCACATAGTGAGTAGAAGATTTTGCTGTTCTAGTTTGAAACTGGTTGTCAAAAACTCGAATTGCAATCGTCCTTCCCACCGATGCCAAAAGCAAGTCAATTCAACAATAGCCACTTACAATTGGTAGAGATTGTCAACGGTCATGGGGTAGTGGATCTTTGATGATCAAGGAATGCTCCCTTTGCGTATTTGATAGCTCTAGCTCTAATATAGGATAGGAATGTTGAAAAGATATTTGAGAAGAAAAAGAAATTCAGAAACACAACACAAAATACTTGTATTCACATGTCAGAGGATGTAGCATCTGTGGAGTAATGTACAGCACCATATTTCCATTCTTCCAACCGAGAGAATGGCACCTACGTACGTGGTAGGTCAGTGACTCTTGAGCCCTTGCGTCTGATATTTCTTTTTTGGCGGCACTCGTCATCGGCTGTCCAGCGGCTGAGGGACTGACTGGTTCCAGGTAAGGTTTCCTAGAAACCGGTATACCTAGTTCAAGAGCAAGGGAGTATGGTAGAGTAGGCACCTGTACCGTGACTGACTGCTCGATGGGACCGACTGGTCGATATCTGGGACAGCTAACCTGTTTTCCATACAAAAGGCCATGAAGATCAAGGCGCTAGGAACTCTTTCACCAGCAAAAGTAAGCGTTGTCCCATCGACCCATCTGTCCCATCGACCAGTCAGTCACGGTATAATCTAGTAAATTTGACATACCGGTTCTCGACTAAATTAATAACAAATAGGCGGAGCGTCTCCGTGTTTACCTCACCCAGGAAGAGGAAACATCCTGACCACTTCCCTGTTTATCACACATAGCTTGCAAATTGATCAACCAGAGAAAATTTTGAAAATAAGATTACAAT
Source organism: Peziza echinospora (assembly GCA_024516245.1). Classification (NCBI taxonomy): domain Eukaryota; kingdom Fungi; phylum Ascomycota; class Pezizomycetes; order Pezizales; family Pezizaceae; genus Peziza; species Peziza echinospora. The sequence continues at coordinate 1,566,574 of JAJLQT010000009.1, read as the reverse complement.
AAATGTCCCCGAGGTAGCGGACAATCAACTGGAGATGACGGAATGCCTAGAAAAGCAAATGCCGCGTTGACATAACATGAAATACGCCTTGGCTAGGTAACTTGGACGAATAGACGGGTTCAGCTCGATCGATCCAGCTACCTATTAAGCTATTATCAGGCATGCGTCCAGAGATACGCCCAGCTAATAATTTATAAAGCCCAAGCAATGCATTCAAGGCCCTGTCGACCATTGATTGATTCCACATTCATCGAAAATGGAGAATATCCCCTCCCGCAATTAAGCGGGAAGCTGTAGCTTGCATGAAATTGACTCACCATACTTGATCCAGAATGTCAACAAATAAAGAAAATACCTTATGTAGGTACGAGCCAAAAATGGTTTCTTAAAAGATGTTGCACATGGGGGCTGATAAGACCTATTGATAATCCCACTAATTACTTGATGTAAGGGTAAAACATCAGGCCATTATTTTTGTGAGCCGAACTCGGTAGTTACCACCGTTAATCTACACCAGGGATGTACCGATGTCCATTGTATGAACCTATCCATCTCGATTTTTCATGCGTCAATTGCAACGGTTGTGCATTAGATTGAAACTGTGGTAACGAACACCTTATTTGCTATTTCCCCTCACCTCGTATAGCGGTACACCATCGGAGAAGGGATCCGGATGGGAGATAAGTATGTTTCCTTTTGCGGGACAAAGTGACAGTACATTCCTCATCTCTAATCGTGGGGTTTAATCCACTCCCCTCTCAGCGCTCGGTTCCATTTCTCCAAGTAAAAAATTAATCGGAAGTGTTCTTTGTATGTTCCTTTCTGATTTTTCACACTATTGCTAACCGCAAAACAACCATAATCACCAAACATACAAAGCAATTGCAAGACGCGTACGATGGGAGCGTTTTAGGTAAATGTGTAAAGATACCAGACAGCACTGGATCTCAGCACCATTTGAAACGACAAAACCGGTTCTAATTCAGTAGCATAGGGAACCTCCGAAATACATCTCCGTCGAATTTTATCCTTCAAGGATTCACACTATCCTCATATCATTTCGGAAGATAAGAACGCTATAAAGTTGCTTCTGTCACGATAGATTCAGAATAAACTTTAAATACACAAACCTTTCAGACACAACTGTACAACTGGGTTGATGTGGTACAGTAGCGATCGGAAATTAAGCTTAAGTTGACACACAGAAACCGGCACCGTACAAATATTGCAAAAACATTTGGCAAATATATGTTTCTTGGTGGGTAATTGGTTTCTTTTCCATTACAGCTGACGGCTTATATACTTCAATGTGTCAAGATATGGAATGCATCACACACTTGTTTATTTTCTGTAAACCTATCTATTTCGGTCAACGTGCCGGTTACTGTGGTCAACTCAATTTTCGATCGCTACTGTACTTAGAGCTCCGGAGTTCAATCGTAAAGGAGTGATAACACTCGGAAATACCATACCCTACCGTCGAGTCTATTCGAGTTTGAACCTGACCACCGCAGTTTTGCATTTCTGATATTTTGAAGCACTATTTTACGTATACACCCCAACGCTCGTATCAGTTACCTTAAGCAATATACGTTGCGAATGTCGCCATAACGTTTCTGAAATCTAAAACTCATTCGAATTTCTGCTTTGAAGTCGATTTTGGTAATCCAACGTTGACCCACGACTTCTGCAGCTAGTCTCGTTCGTACATGTAAAGATGAATTCCGTTATGAGCATACCCTTGAGATCAGCCACTGTATGGTACAAGCATATATATTCGGATATCGAAAGGCTATTTGGATGCAAATGAGAGGTTCGGGACTGCAATGTATATGCGTAAAACGAGGATATGCTTATACCGGGTATTCTTATTACGCGAGTCAGTGGAAGCATACAATGGCTGGCTGGAGGGGATGCTTGTGGTGAGGGTAATCTGTATTATCGAGATATATCATGGGTGTATGCAATCAAGCATAAGTAGTTACCAATCCTCAAGGTGATTGTCGTATAGATGCAGTATCTATGGCGACTTTGGAATGGTAGAAGGGCGGCTAGAATGAGGAGGCCGAGGAGATGGTATACAAGGAGGAAAACTACTGGCGCACTGCGTCTAACCGAAGCCCTCCCTCACTACCATAACCAGTAATCGCGCTAACGCGCCTGACCGAGCACATGACTGAGTTGAGGGTAACGCTTCCTCTATGGCTCCTTCTGCATCCAACAATATTTTCACGAAGCCAGCTTGTAAAACCTCATAAGGAATGTTTGAAATCAATCGTTTCTAGAGAAATAAATATACATATACTATTCATACAGAAAACCATTTCACAAAACTCCCCTCCATAAATATGCCCCATAAAAAAGATTTATCCCTTTCCTTGAAACCTTCCCTTGTGTCGACGCCACGAGGGCCCAAGATGTGTTCCTATAGATCCCAAAGATCTCCAATAGAATGATATATACCCTAATCTAATCCTCCCCGCACACTCTATATGTGCATTCCATTTTTTGATGCTAGGTAATTAAACAACGCACTATCAAATCACACATCATAAAATTAGCCACTATTCAGAATTTTTCGAAGGAATCTATAGATCTAGATAGAATGTTACATACCTGAGAGTAGTACTCGTTCAACACCTTGCAAGTATATCCACTGACGCATGTCTTTGGACCAGTATAACCAATTCCTCCACACTGCCCGTATGCACCAACGGTTCCTGAAACGGCGGAAGTCGCTGCTGCTGCTGAGGTCGTCGATGTAGATTTAGTGCCGGTGGTAGTGACCTTGGTGCTTGAAGCAGCACCTGCGGCAGAGGTGGTGCTGACTGCTGGGGCGCCGGTACCGGTGGGTGTGGCGGTGACGGATGGGGTTCCGACAGTTCCGACTCCTCTGAGTTGGGCACCGGCGTAGGCCCAGACGGGGCCTCCTGGTGGGGTGTAGTCGTTTGTGAGGGTTCCGAATTTCCAGAGCTCAGCGAGAATCTGAAAAAGCATGTTAGTGATTGAGGATCCTTGTGAGAAGAGAAAAGTAACTTACACCAGGGTCGGTTGGGTTGTATGCTCCTGGAAGAGCAATTCCTCCAGATGGAACTTGGCTTCCACCGCCGGTGACCTTGATCTGTGCGCATGATCTGATTCATTTTATTAGCATTTAAAACAATCCCCCAAGATAAAAGCAATATATCTTGCAATCGGACTCAGAACTCACGGGTAGAACTGGGCTCCCATAAGGGTTCCAGCAACGTGGAGACCCAAGATCTCGTGGCGGAGGAGATATTCACCATCAGCCAACGCTGGTGGGATAGTCACTGTCCACGAAGCACCGAGTGTTGCAAGCTTATCTGAGGCCCATTTGGGGGATGCGGTGTTGTCGAAACCCATTTGATCGATTTTAACCTAATAAGTTGTGATCTAAGTTAGACCTTCATCTTGAAAGTATTGCAAAAGAAATCGAATTTTTTTTGTTCCAGATGATGTGATGACATACCCAGACAGCTCCGGAATCTCCCTTGAAGTTGGCACAGTTTGGCGTGCACTTTGCAATGTACGTCATGACTGGTCCAGAGTGCGAGGAACCCCATTGATCCCATTGGAACTTGACTTGAGCACCGGCGGTCACGGGGATTAATGCTGGGATTGGAACGTTTCCTGCGGATCCACAGGTGATGTTCTTTGATGTGAAATCAGTAGCTGGGCTGTATCACGATTAATTAGAATCGGTATTCTCGAAATTGATAAATTAGAACGTTTATCCTGGACCCACAACAGGCCTGAAATCCACTTACCCGACATCAAGAACTCTTCGCACCCATCTCTGAGGTGTAGGTGTAACGTAATCGTCCTGGCCAACCTGCCATGCTGGGTAACGAACACCAGCAGTGTCAATGTACTTCATGTATCCATGGGCAGAGACAGTTGTTGCGAGGTTAAGAGCTACAACGAGGCCCGAGAGGAAGGTGCTGGTAGTGGTAAAATGCATGATGACGGTATCGATAGAGTTCGAGACTGGCTGATTTCAATGATGGGGGACGTCGAGAAGAACAACTCTAATTCTAACATATATCTGGGGAGGTATGGACGGTATTTATACTATATGAGTACTGCTACCGTACACATATCGAGTACTTTCACTGTACTTGCCAGGCTGGGTCTCGCCCCAGCAAACACTCTACTTTATTCACCTTCCTCCCCCGCGCCCCCGCCGGGGAACAAGGCTTAAGATCCTCAAGGCCATTGTTAGCTGTGAGAACATGTGCCTGCTACATCCATGCAGAGACCAGCCCTCGGCCAGATTTACTACTTCTGTTTCTTACAAAAAAGCGAGATTTGTACCTAGGGCCTGGCCCTCCCGGAACATATTCCGATATACCCATAAAATGCACTCTTAAGATATCACGCTTCTTCGTCTCTCCACAGACGTCGCTACCGACTACATGGCAAGCTACTTACTTGGGCTAGCTATGGGCATGGCGCCTATGAGTATATTCCCATGTAAAGTGAATTAGATGGGGGTTGTGTGCGTCACATTACCTCTACTCAACCTAGCCTTTGCCTGGAGAGCTTTGCATGTGCAAAATTGGAAATAACGTATACGGACGTACCATGGACATATCCCAGAAAGCAAAGATTAAAGAGGCATACATCATTTTATTGACGTTCCAAAACATCCTACCCCCAAACTCCGGGGTAAACCATACCCAACTCCGAAACCGTAACCTTTCGAACCTTAACCCTTGCTACCAAGTCGGATAGATACCAGATGTGGTTAGGCACACCGGAACAACGCAACACCAAATTAGACCAAAGCCGTCCTTCTGGGCTTAGCGAAGCGGATGGCGGGCCGATTTGGGGAAATCTTCGAGTGTGGGGTTGAGCGGGTCTATAATTGTAACATTGCACGAAGATGGTTCCGTAGGCGGCAGCGCACCGTTGGGCCTTGAGGGCGACTGTTTGCAAGTGTATGCATGGAGCAGTATCCTCGTACTTGTCTAAATTGAGAACACTCGAGCTCTGGTCACCATTGGAATGGTGGTTAATTGATCGGGATTTGCACCACTGATCTCGAACCCGAGATGCGATTGCAATTTGCAATTGCAGTTTTCTGGGAATTGTTATCATTTCGTAGTATTTTCCCCATTATTATATATAGCTGCTTTATATTGATGAGATCTATTCAGAAATCTTATAAAGGCCCGACAAATTGGTAATTCGAACAAGCGAGATATATAATTGTTTGTATATTAGGTCTAAAGAATAAGTACGTCACTCAATGTACGGTAACCGGCGATAGGCTTATAAACTTGAAGTCTAGCCAGCTGGCCATGGTGCTTCTTCTTCCATCAAATTGCATATACCTGACGGTTATTAGCCCCAATATATATTGGATCGATCGGACGAACACATGACCTTTTCTGCTGGGAATAGAAGTGCACGTGAAATAAGTAGGGATTTGAGTTGATGAACGAACTTAATGCTCCTTAAGCTTTGTACCTTTAATATTTCATTTAGTATCATTTAGTATAATTTTAAGTAGGTACCTGTATAGGAAAATTGGACTTATTGGTGAATTTCCTACTGTGCCACAGGTAAGAATACGTAGATACCTACACTTTCTCTTACGGCTGATATCTCGAACCTCTAGTTTGTTCATGAAAACGTCGTAGTCAGTAAGCCTTTCAAATCTAAGGCAATTTCGGTACTCTGGGTCTATAAAAGTAAGCATTCACCAGTTTTATGTTTCTGGATTCCTATGTCGTATAAACTAACAGAACCGAACGGCGCGTCGTCGACGTCAACTTATTGCAGTGCATCACATCATCGTCGTACTAGCCTCTCGAGGATATCATCGCCCAGCATACTTTAGAAGCTCTTTTTCTACATCGAAATCAGATATCTGCTCTGTGCCCCTCCTAAATATACGCCAAAATCCCCAGGGCATTCAAAGTTCAAAAAAAATCCGTTTTTCTGAGCTCGTTTGATCCGGTCCAGATTTTCTGTGAGAATGGAATACCCTGGGGATTTTTGCTTATATTTAGGAGGGGCACAGAGCAGATATCTGATTTTTGAGGCCAGCAGATATCTTCATATAAAATTACCCCAATAGGGGAGTGTTGGGTTGTTTAGAGTGGTGATCTTGGTAGACAAAACGGATTTTTTGGAAGCAGATATCTGCTTTTCTGCACTTGTCCATGGTCCAGAGGCGGATATCTTGTTGTGTAGAGAAAAAGAGATTTTTCGAATTTAAATGCGCTAATAAATCCGTTTTCAAATATCCGTTTTATTCGGCCGGATTTTTCAACTTTGAATACACCTAATATAATTGACCTCATCGAGCAGGAACTAGAGCTTGAACTACGAGGAGTTCAAAGCTTGAACCTAGACTCTGGCAATGCTCTGATGTGAAGATATCTCGGTGGCATAGCTTTGATATTGATCATTATCATATTACTTATATGTCATATATATTGCGGATGTTAACTTCCGGATTCGGAATCAATCCACTTTCGGCACGTATAGCCTCGTGAGCTCCACAGGTGGGGCTGGGGCACGAGACCATCTCGTGGGCACATATTTAGGTAGGTAATTACATACTTACATATGTATGTTTCTGATTAAGTACTTCACTTCCCCTCTAACTCCTTCCATTGAACCGGAACTCCTCTCCAGCCACCCACCATGGCCATACCATAGGTAGCCACCCTCCCGTGACCATTTCACGCCACTCCCCCCAAACGGGCAATCCCAAGCGATGCGCGCCACAAGCAGCCGAGTTCAAGGAAGTTTAAATCCAGATCTGTGGGATGGGGATCCACCACGGCGTAGAGTACGGTCGCATGACAATTACATTCACTCCTATTGGTCGAAGCTGTCCACGCCTCCTTCCAGGATCCTGATCCCATCCTAAAAAGTATGGCGCAACCAACCGTACAGCAATAAAAGCACTGGACATTGGTCTGAAGTTGCAATTGGATGTCATATGCAGATGTCATGATCATGCAGGAATGTTAGGGTGCACATAGTGAAGGTATGTACATATGTACATTCGTGCACATGTTTTTGATCGCAAATGTAACATGTACGATTGGTGAAATTCAATGCCTGCTATGGCCTGTAGGCCTGCCTTCCTAGGGCCAACTTGTGCATTGTGCATCGTGTTTGTTCCTTTTTGGCCGGCAGAGTTTCGAATTCAATTCATGAGGTGTGTACGGATACCTATCTGTGGCTTGCATATAAAGCATGCTTCACAGTACGAGCGCACAATCCATTGCGACTTGGAAGAGAAAGAAGGTAATCTTCGAAACTTGGAACTCCGAATCCAAATCCAACAACTCTTTCAAATCAACGTTCCCCGGATTTTCTGTTCTTCCACCCTGGTAAAGTGCACTCCATTGCCAAGCTCCACATCCCAATTCCTCTTCTCTAAAAAATGCAGCATGGAAGATCGGCCAAACTAACGTCATATACCAAAGCTTAAGAGCAATTTCAAAATCTACCTGGAAACCCAAGATCATCGCTTGAATCGGCATCTTGCCAAAACAACAACAACAATCAAAGATAAAAAAAAAACGCAATTATAAAGGGAGCACGTGCACCGTCACCATACTTATGAGCATTAATACCTCGATCAATCCATTGTGTGCACGTTTGGGAACTTCAACAAGAAAGGTCCTCTCGGGAACTTGAAACAAGCGATTGTGTCTTCTGAACGATATAAACGGGGGCTTCTCTTTTTGCCAGGGCATATCATCAATTTAAATCCGACTCAACATATATCGACTACAATAAAGTTTTACCAAGGGAACAAACGGATTAATTCAACATCACCAGACAGTAACGCCGTTTACCATCGCCGCATGCAGCAGAACGGTGGATTGCAGGGAACTTTGAGCTATTGCAAGGCAGCTAAAGCTTGAGCTGTCCAAGGGCTTTTTGGGACTTCAACTATCAACGCCGTCAGGTAGCTTACTTTTTACACTAGACTTAGCGACCTGGCTACTTGTGAAGCCTAAGCTTAAGCTCTGCCATCACATCACCACTACAACGACAGCACAGCAACATACCTAGAGCTCTAGAGACCAAACCCAGAAATGGTCCTCGTATACCTCAAAAACCTCCTCTTCCCGCCGCCCTCGCGGCCCCGATCAGGAGGAATCCATGGCCTTCACAGCGACCGAGGCAGAAGCACGAATGGCCACACCCACACCACAACTGGCAGCACCCCGCCGAAATACGGTTCCTTCTCCAGCAGCGCATCCTCCTCCCCACACCACCTCCACGTCGACGACATTGAAGCCTCCGCGCCCCTGCTCCTGAATACCTCTGTAGACGACCTTGACCGAAAGCCAAAGAAAACAAAGTTCTTCTCGCCGAGGGTGATTTCCGATGCAATCATTGGGCTGTCGGATGGGTTGACTGTGCCGTTTGCGCTGACGGCGGGGCTGTCGACGTTTAATGATACGAGGGTTGTGGTGTATGGTGGATTGGCGGAGCTGATTGCGGGGAGTATAAGTATGGGGCTTGGGGGCTGGTTGGCTGCGAGGGGGGAGATGTAAGTGCTGTCTATTTCCTTGCTATAGTTTTTTTTGAGATTGAGTATCTGTTGGAGAGTTTGTTTGCTGACGAATTCGTGTAAATATGGTTAGGGAGTACTACGAATCCACGGTAACTCGTACACTTGCGCTTATCGACGACTACCAAACCCAGCAGCGGAAGCTACAAATCAGTCGGGAACAGCAGTACTCGGCTGAGAATGGCCACCACGAGCATTCCAGATCACCACCATCATCATCACCAGCAATCTCCCCAATCACGCTCCCACCACCAATCCCCCCCCTCCCCTCCTCATCCTCAACACTTCCGGCAAATGGCCACGGACAACAAGACCCCTCAAACATAAATCCACCCCATCCCTATCCGCTACCACCACCACCACCGCCACAAGTCCACACCACCCCCTCCCCAATCCCCCGCATGATCAAAGAAATCTTCACACCATACCACCTCCCCCCCCCCGTCCTCAGCCAACTCCTCAGCCACCTCCTCTCCCCGACCTACCCCTCCTCGCACCTCCTCTCCCTCCTCCTCCACTTCCACCACAACCTCTCCCCCCCCGACCCACACAGAGCCACAATCTCCGCGCTGACAATATCAATGGGGTACTTTTTCGGCGGGTTCGTCCCCCTCGTCCCGTACTTCTTTGTCGGGCGGCAGGAGGTGATGAGGGGGTTGGTGTGGAGTGTTGGCGTGATGGGCGTGTGTTTGTTTGGGTTTGGGGGGTGGAAGACGGGGATGATGGATGTTGATTTTGATGGGGGGAAGGCCTCTGGGGGTGGGGGGGATGAGGAGGATGGTGAGGATGGTGATGGGGATTTGTTGAGGGAGGTGGTGGAAGAGAGTGGCGGAAAGGTTGGGGGGAAGAGTTGGTTTGGGGAGGGCAGGTGGAGGAAGGTTGTCAAGGGGGGATTTGAGATGGTGATTGTCGGGGGGCTGGCGGCGGGGGGCGCTATGGGGATTGTGAGGTTGTTGGGGAATTCGGGGGCGTGATTGATTTGGAGCTGCATCCTCTTCGAGGGGCTGGGAACGAGACTAGAGGTGCATGATTTATCGGAGTTTCCTATTTGGGGGTTTACTGTTTTTTTTCCGTTTTGGTTTTGTGGAGGACGAGAACATACCGAGACTAGAACATACCTAGCTTACCTACATACACTATGTAGGTAGGCTTGCGATTGGGGTTTGAATTTATCGAGAGGCTGTCAAGTACGTATACTTTATATCGTTTTGTAGCTTGCTGTACACATGTACATGTACAGGTTATGAAGTCTTTTACATTTTTATACTTACATTGTTTTTTGAGTTCTCGATATGAATCGACGTTCACGTGATCATGAGTGGAGGGTAATTCAATTTGGCATTTCGATTCTTGTCTTTCTTTCATTGCTTCACCGGCTGCGCGCTGATTTCGTGGTTGCGCGCGCGTGTTTACTACTTTGTTTGTGTATACATTAGGGTTATTCAAAGTTCAAAAAAATCCGTTTTTCTGAGTTCGTTTAATTCGGTCGGATTTTTCGGACAGCTTTGAATACCCTGGTGAAAAAATCGGATTTTTTGACCGGATTTATTTCAAATTTTTTGCACTTTTCTCCATAGAAATGAAATCAGAAATCCCCACGTAAACCTTCCATGTGCTAGTACGCTAAACGACATGCACGGCATCATTTACATATATGCACTACTTATGTAGTGCCAAAGCCTTGAGGTCGTCATCACAAATGCCTACACACTCGCTCTCGCTCGCCCCTCCACAGCGCTCTCCTCCGTTGTTACAACTGCAGGTATGTAGTGTAAAACAGCAAAGTGCTGACCACTCGTCAAAAGTGAGCTCACGGATAATCTAGGTTGCATAACCTGGATCTTTATTCAACATGTAGTGATATTACGGGTGTAGTCTTGTGCCCTCACGGTGTTGGGGGCACATGTGAATAAATCTGGTTTTCTTAGTTTTCAGAAGAAATCGGACAAAAAGCAGATATCTGGTCCAAAATCCACGGATATCCATGGTCCAAGTACGGATTTTTCGTTGTGTGGAGAAAAACGGATTTTTCGGATTTTTTTCGGACTGCGCTAATTTTGAAATCCAAAAAATCCGCCGGATTTTTTAAGCTTTGAATACCCCTATTGTTGAACTAACAGGGTAATCATTCTGAATATAGATCTCATGATACTAAAGTTATTCGAATATACTCGTGCTTTGTTATCCTTCCTAATTAAGTTATAGCATGTACATACTAATTATTACCTCCGGTGACGCAAGTACGCAAGCTTAAGATCGACGAGATCCTAGTATTCCTTGTTCTCGTGCCGTAGGCCTTCTTTCAAGCCATTATCAATAATCTATACATATATGGGGGCCGATTACAGGCAGAGTCATATGCATATGCAGGTGGTCATGACCGTCGTTAAAATATACTTTATTCGAGACATTCACCATGGCCATGCATATGCAAAATCATGAAATGCCGGCTATATACGCATACGCATTTATAGTAGATCAAGAGTGCACACTATAAGCTCGACCAGAGCACATCGGTATTTATCAATCTGCTTCTTCTCTTCAGAGGTACTGGTACCTCGTAAGTATATATGGTGTCGTGCATGTCCAAGATCCTGAAGGCCGGCCGTGGTGTTTCACCAAACGATAATACATGTAGTGACGGCGACACGGCCGGCGGAGTTCTATAAATAAGTCAATTCAATCTAAATTTGTTTACCTACCTAATCATTGTAGGCGGGCCCATCGAGAAGATGTGCGCATGATGCATACACAACATGATTGCAATTATAGTTCATCTGTATTATGCATATATTTGTAGGAGGGTAGGCCAGGTAGGTTGGCGCCAGGGCGAGTAACCAGCTGCAGCTGCGTAAATGTGATCAGTTAGAGGTACCTGGTATATCCGCTCGCGGTATACTGCGGGGAGTAGGGATGTGATGGAGATGGATGATAGTGTTGAGATTGATTGTTAAGGCCTAGGCGGATCATGAACATGCGAGGAGGAGACGAGAACAGCGGAGGAGGTACTATGCGTTGTAGTCTCGTGCCCAGCCCCTCCTACGGTTTGCGTTGCAGAGTCTCGCGGTTTAGCCTGGTATTTGAATTTTGGTTTTTTCGTCTCAAAGAGGTTGTACCAAGTACCGTTCCGCATCAAAGCCTTGAATTTAGTCTAACTAAAATGGGAAGTATCATGAACTCGAGCTGCGACCTTACACTATGAGTGGCAATGCACACGTAAGGCGATGTAGGGCAAACCCTGAACCCACTGACCCAGGAGACGTACTGCAAGTACGTGGAATCTAGGCATCGTACCTGGGCCGAAGGGGATGAACTGACTCGAGGCTAGGGATGAACAATGCTTACGTCTTCTATCATTTAGGCACCCTTGAACAGCTGGAATTTTTGCCCAGGAGGATCCAGAAAAGCCTCATCCGCACCAACCCTCGTGTTGCTGAGCTCATGCCCAAGTCCATTTGGCTTTGCATGTGCCGAAAACATGGAAGAACTCGGTTGTGACCAAGAGACTTATGGGTGGGGAAAATGTGGTCACAATATTGCTGGCGATGAATTGTTGCGACGCGAATGATCCTGACACGATTTGAGGGTAAGTGTCACTCTGTGCACGGACATCGTGTTTTACCCTGATGTCGCCTCAGCGAATGTCGCTAGTTAATCCGCTATATAGCGGTAAACTCCGTCGATAGGCGCTGTCGTCACTGCAGTGTGACGGCGTTGAAAGTATAATTGGCAACAAACTTTCGTTCAATGTTGCAAACGTCCACCTTACTCTACCTTGGTACCCCTACTTGAACTGAATTGTGATTCGAATTGAATTTGCTGAATACTTCTACAGCACTCAGGCTCGTGATTGGGTGTTTCCTCTCAGCTACAGTACGTTAATTACTAATATATTAACACATCGGCAATTTCCTACTTGTGCAACGCCCCCAAAACTAAACTTTCCCGTCTCACCGCAATTTGCACGACAAAATAATCGGCGCTCCAGCCCTAAATACGACCTTGCACCTTTACCTATGCCCCAAGATGGATTACTTAGGTACCAGGCATCGACCTCCACACCATCGCCCTTCACCCCTGGAAATGCTGCCAAAATTGGCGCTCCCACGCGGTTCCGGCTTTGCTTTTGGTGAGGTAAACATCCCTGCCTCAATGCAAAGGCATTGGCACCTGGTGTGGGTGGTAGGCAGATCGCAGTTGTTGATTTTTTTGGTTTCATGCGCAGCTACTTTTATGACCTCGTCTACTTTTACCTTTTTTTGCGCCGCTGTAAATTAAATCTCACCTGCCTCCAACGCCTTGCCTTGAAGCTCTCTCTCTTCCCTTCGAACGCCGATTCACTTCGTGCCTTCTTCTCCCCTTAAGCTTCTTTCCCTTCTCACTCCCCATCGCCCTCCTCATCTTTGGCGCTTCCTGGTTACTTTTTTTTTTCCGGCCTCGCCGCCAGATCTCCCTTAAGCTTCCTTCACTCGCTAACTCCACCGACCGACAGGGTTGCGAAGAAACTCCCGAACCCGACCGAGCCCCCACAACGGCAATCAGTACCTAAGGTTGACGAAAATCTGTCCAGCGCTTCCGACTTTCTTTTCCTTGGGACAACTAGTTTTTCGCTCGTTTATAAGGTCTCTTTGGTTTGGCTGTGGTGATACAATCTCCATCGTCGCCATCGCCATCGTCATCGCCATCTCAGCTTCATCATCAATCGTTCACCGTTTCGCAGTCAGCCTAAACCTAGACCTGGATTAGCTTCAGCCCCGAACCCCGTCGGAAACTTTACCAGTATACGTACCCTCGAATCAGCACCAGTATCGATCGGCCTTACGCAAAGTCCTAGCTTGTGCCGCTAAAAAGAGACACGGAGGGATTACAGCTACCTAAGTTCAACATTGCAACATCCCATCACTTGCGAACTCCGGCGTCAGAATTTCAACTGCAGCTGGGCCGGGGTTGTGTGGCCAGGCCAGCAACTGGAACCACCGAGTTTCGTTTCTCGGGTTTTTGTGAAAAGGAGAAAAAAAACAAGAGGGTATATTTACATTGCTACATTGCCTCGGTTTTTGTGGCGGGGTCATCATAATACCGATCGTTATCACCGCGGTATAATTATAATCATTTGCATTGCAACGGGGGTTGGGTTGGGTTGGGTTGGAGCAATTGATCGACAAACTTAGTCAGCTGCGCAAGCAAGGCTGTGCTTGATCAAGCTTGGGGACGGATTTGATCTGTGCATACAGAGTATACTTACACAGGAATAAGGCGCTCTTGTGTTGATCGATAATTGATTGGGAAATTTGTTAAACATTGTTTTGGGAAAGGAAAAGGAAAGGCAGTATAGCTAGCTATATTGGAGGTTCTAGTGTGGACGCAGGCTGCTTTGAAAAGGTCGAATTCGGAACTTCTGAGCAAGAGGTATAAAGTAGTGAGATAATATCCAGAAAACACTGGGCGCAAGTGTTGGCTGCTTAAGTGGGATTGTGCGGTTGGGTTTGGGTTTCGGGTGGCTAGAGAGCTATGGGACCTGATGGTGATCGGCCGAAGGAATCGTCTTGGGATAATCCGAATTATACCGTATGTATCCCCTCAAGTTATTTCACTTCATTCCACCTCCTCCTCCTCCCACCCCCCACCCTCAATCCCCCCTTATTTTTGAGTTTCTCATGGGCCAACAGAAAATCCACTCTGGAAAATTCCACTATTAGGACAGAACATCCCGCTCAAGCGCAATAATAGGGACCAACATCTTCCTCACCCTCTTTGCCACAATCATCGTCCTCCTCCGGCTGTTTACGCGGCACAAGATCGTGCGGTCAGTAGGCGCGGATGATTGGCTGATTCTACTTGGCTTGGTGCTGGCATGGTTTCTCGCGGGGTGGAATTGTATCGGCACCGGGATCGGGCTGGGCCGGCATAAGTGGGATATCCAGCAGCAGGATTATACGGGTGTTGGGAAGGTTGTGTGGGGCACGATGACGCTATACGTTCCAGTGGTCGGCATCATTAAGCTCTCGATTCTCTTTTCGCTAAGGAGAATCACGCCAAGTGCGTTCAATCGGCAATGCATCTACGCCATGATGGGTGTTGTGGGGGCACTGACGTTCTCCCTCACGTTTGCGACGCTTTTCCAGTGCACGCCGCTCAAGAAGATCTACGAGTTCGTGCCGTCGAGGGCAGAGTTCGATCCGGTCACGGGGATGCAGTTATTGGGCAATGGGATTCCAGGGCGGTGTGTGAATAGGGAGGTGCTATTGTATGCTGGAGGTGCTTTGAATGTGTTTGTGGATTTGGTGATTTTGGGGATTCCAATTCCGATGCTCATGGGCTTGGGACTGCCGACGAAGCAAAAGGCGTTGTTGATTGGCGTGTTCAGCTTGGGTGGGGTGTGAGTTCTTTGATCTTCCGCAGTGCTTTTTGTGAATAGATGGATGTGGGTATTAATGAGGTTTCTGGGGGGATAGTGCGTGCATAGCCAGTATGGCTCGATTGGCCATGATAACAGAGGTTTTGAGATCCCCTGATCCAACGTGTATATATCCCCCCACCTCAATTGCTGTCCAAAATCTACTGAAATACATGCTGATTGCTGACCGTGGCGAATTCCAGGGGTCCTACACAAACTCTCAATCACCAGCTGCGTCGAGATATCCCTCGGCATAGTATGCGCCTCAATCCCAACCTTGAAACCCTTTCTCTCGAGATACATTCCCTCGATCCTCGGGAATACGGAGAACCGCTACTCTACCAACGGGCCTCCCGGGTCGCGATCATCCCACCAATACCAACGTCCTACCGGTGGCCATGGTCATGGCGCGGCAAACAAATTCGGCTCAATCACAATCCCGAGCCGTGCGGGCTCGTGGTACACCGAGCAGCAAGCCGCCGACGCCGAAGAAGCTCGGGATCGGTTAACGAACCCACACAAATACCGGAAACTCTCAAACACCAACGAGGATGACGACGATGAAGCCAATGTCGGCGGGGAGAGGCCGGAGATGGCATACGTCCGTGCTGGGGCGACAACCAATGTTCCGAAAATCACATACACGAGTTTGGTAAAGAAGAAGCCTGCGCCTTTGACGCGGAAGATGACGGTGGGGTCGAATACATCGAGTAGAGGGTATGGTAGGTTAAACGATGATGATGACGACGGTGGTGGGGAAATGATTACAATCATGCATCCCGGGGATTCAATAACACAGATACCCCCGATTCCCCAGAACCCCAATTTCAATTTAACCCAACCACCAACCACGACTACCACAACAACAACATTCCTAGTCTCCCAACATCCCGGAGGCTTAAACCAAGATTACTACCAAGAAAGCCCAATAATCCCGCCTCACCAGATATCCTCATCCGCATCAACACCCCAACAACAACACCACCATCCAATCCACCTCCCCCAAAGACCCGCACAATCATCCCGCGCATTCCCAATGCTCCAACCCCTCTCAACACCCTCACCCACATCGGCCATCATCTTCACCGCCCGCAGCGGACCCCTCTCACCAGTCCCCTCCGCCTTCCACCCCACCCCGCCCACCAGCGCACTCCGCGGGAGTAGCTACGCCGCGCCCATAACCTCCGCGCTCAGCACACTAAGCATGTGGGGCAAAGAGCGGCTATGGAACAAAACAATAAACATCACGCCCATAATCTCCCGGAGGACAGAGGAGCCAGAGGAGGAGGACGTGGACCCACATGTTCCCCGATTCAACCTCACGAGGGGGGACTCTACCGCCGCGGGGGGGAAGTTGGTGATGGTGCCGGCGTGGACGCCAAAGAAGGGGACGTATACCCGCCGCCCTTCGACGTCGACGGTGGGGAGCCAGAGGTCGTGGGCATCGAGTGTGGCGAGGGATAGTCCGACACATGTGCCTGGGGGGATGCAGAGGCCTCCCAAGGGAAGTCTATTCACGCCAAGTTCATTAGGAGGGGAGCCAGCGAGTGTGACGCAGCCGCCGGGGGATTATGCAGAGAGTGTGGCGACGACAAAGAGCTCGGTACTAACTGGGAAGGGAGGAAGGAGTCGGAGCGGAAAGAAGAGGGTGGCGGGATATGAGCGCGGTGAGAGGCTTGTTGGCGGTGGTGGTGATGATGATGGTGATGGTGATGGCGTATACGTAGGGAACGGCCAAGGACAAGGACAAGAGGAGGATGAAGAGGAAGGATACGGGAGTTATATGGAGAGTGATCACGAGGATGGATATCCCGGGCATTCGAGCGGACCGTACTATGGATACCAGCCGGCCCAGCCAGCACGACAACAACCCCCACAAGTAGTTTCCACAACTTCATTTTATCCACCACCACCACAACCATTACAGCAAACGCAGAGATACATGTACACCAATCCGAATCTTCAGGGTGGGAGTGCGGCTGGGTATTACCAGCAGAACATCCCACTACCTCAACAACAGCAATTCCAGCAGCAGAGGCAGCAGTTTGACCACAACCCGTACACACTCAATAACCCCAATATCAATAATAATCCACCTGCTTACAACTACGAACCACACTACCACCATCTCCAGCCCCCCGCCCAACCAAAAAACGGAATCACCCTCCCAGAGAACCGAATCGTCATGCCGAAGAAGATTGCGGCTCCGGCGCTGAACGTGGGAATACAGACGTCGACGTCGAATCTAGGAGCAGGAAGCGTTCCCGGAGGCAATAGGTCTAGAAGTACGTCTAATGTAGCTCCTCAGGGAGGTATATATGGTATACAAGGAACCTCCACCACCACCTCAAATCCTCCACGAGTACAACCACCGGTGGCAGGAGAAGTAGCTGGCCTGAGTAACGTGGATTTAACGACGCCGATCGAGATGACAGGGAGGGTCGACGGGCCGCCGGGGTTCAGTGATTACTATTATTGAGTAACATATATCTAGCATTTAAAGTTTTTTTTTTTACATTTTGGGAGCGCTTCATCGGGTTTTCCATTGATTTTGGTATAGTGATCATGAGTACACTGTAGGATTTGGTTTTATCTATTTATCTTTGGGAGTTTTTTCTTTTTTTTTTTTTTTTTGTAAGTTTGTTTGGATTTTTTTTCGTGTTGGGTGAATACGTATGTAATGTAATGTACTGGTAAGTGAGGGGGGATTTTTAATCATGATCATGATCATGATCATGAACTTTGAGTTCGCGATCGGATTGGCATTGGCATTGCAATTGGCACTGTTCTTTCTTTTTATTCTCTTTTCTCTTTTACATCATTTTTTTTTTTCTTATAACGTTCATGGGGTGATTATAATTAATTCTTGGTCTCTTTGCATGGATGTACCGTAGAATCGGGGCGATAAGCACATGTGCTTATCAGATTTTTGCAGAGCGAGGCAATGGAATTTGCGTGCTTATAGACCCGAGCTAGCTTATAGCCAGGACTGTGCGCGCTATAGGCACAAGATCGATTCTAGTATTTGAAGTTTTGGTTTTTAATGTTGATTGATTGATTGATAAAAGTGAACAAGAACTTAAAAATTTATATAGTAGTTCTTCCTTCCTTTTTTTTTTACTCCCGACATGCTCTAATCTCTTGTTTTAATCCTCCCGACATGCCCTATTACTTGGGATTTTTTTTCTTCACATCTTGGTGCTACTAGGTATCCTGGCACAAATCAATTTAGACCCGAGGTGTAGTTTTTCCGTGCTTATAGATAGGTCAGTATGTGCTTATTGAAGTGTAGGTGCTTATCGCCCCGATTCTACGGTATATTTATATACTTCTACGCAGATTATATAGCTAGCTACAGATACTCAACCGATATATATAGTGTCCTAGAATAGAACAGGCGTGAGCAGAGGTAACTTAAATAACATGTGCGGGGGGGGGGGGTGTTGCAAGTAGTTGGAGTGAAGATCATTATAAGTAAGATGAATGCTCAGCATGATTATTTACATGTCAATGACAATGACAATTAACTTACCTCATTGCATTTCACAATCAATCAATCAATCAATCAATCAATCAATCGAGAATTGATGTCACCCTAAACTCACAAACCGCCACGCACAACCCCCCCTGTCCAGTAACCAGTTTCCCGATTCCCGATTCCAAAAGTCATAAGTTCACTACTACACTACACTACACTACCCTTACTTTCTTTTCATATCTCACGAATTGAAATTTCAATCCGTTAACGGTTTTCGTGAGGGAGGGGGTTGGTGGGGTGGATTCGATGGGTATTATAATATTACCTGTTGACTACCCTAAATTCGAACTGTAGTTAGATACGCTCAACTCATGATCACACTCAATTTTAGTCATAAAATCACTATACTTACATCGGTATCTCACCGTGGAATCGTTTCCGAGGCGGGGTGGGGGGGGGGGAGTGGGTTGATTGAATAGATGGGCGTTAATCCTGAATCACCGTGGGTTACGCTGAACTCGTTTGAACATGTGAAATCGATCTGATGAGGTGTTTGCCCTGAACTTCCAAGATTACCCTCAACTTCCAATAAAGATTACCCTGAGCCCACCGAGCTCGCGAGTTCCTACGTGTTTATAATTTTAGCTACAGCATATACGACTAGTACTATTTCAAAAAAAAAAACCCCCCCTTATAAACTGTCCATGGAATATCCATTATATATAGAGGTAATAAGCACACACAAAAATAGGCCTCGTGCGTATTAAGTACATACTTTTCTAGAAGTTTCTCGGAATGTATAAGCATTACCATCGACTGATCATGACCCTTCAATTATTGAACGTGCTTGAGCTTGCAGAACTCTCAGAGATAGGTTTTGAGATATCATGACCATTGATGCTAATAATGTTATCGATGGTATATCCTCCGGGGTTATCACTAGATCTAGAAGCAAATGACCCAATCGGTTCATGTTATGTTATATTTAGTATAAACAATATCAACCCATTTCCTCCGTGGGAAGATTAAATTCCGTGAAACTACCATTCATTGAAGCTGTATTTTTTTGCACACCATGCCCTCCAGCGTCTTGGAGGCATCCTCAACAGATAGTATCCCTCAAGGCGCTGGAGATGCTTCATTGTAACGGTATCTAGCGTGGGTGCCTTGTTGGGCATTGGTTTCCCCGTACCATCGCCGCCCCCACCAATTGCCACCACCAGCTCCCCCTGTGTGAGCAGACGCCGCGCGATCAGGCTCCCCGAAATCCCTCCATCTCGCCCGTCTCGTCATCATCATCGCCCGAGTCCTCGCCATCCCCGCACGCACAACTGTTGCAGTTCTTCCATTGTCAATGGTTTGTGGGTGGGTGGGTTCGCCCCTGCCTTGCTTTGCTGCTGGTCTTCATCTGCATCTTTCATCGTCCATTATTTTATGCAGGCTTGAATCATCATGAGGGGGGTTTCGTTGTGTTGCCAAGTAGAAGAGGCTTTGAGTGCGCTTTCGGTATCTTCTACCAATTGCGACCAGTTCAGTTCATCTTCAGTCACCCGCTCCCGTCGTTCGGTCCTTCATCTTTTGTCGTTGATGCCACGCTTGACTTTCTCCACGACGAAGTCGACTGTGCCTTTGACATGGAATTTCTCTATGAGATGTTGAAATAACCTTTCAGAATCCCATATTCCGTTGGAGTTAAGTTAGTGATTGGAGTGCATTTGATTGCAGCAACAATAGTCTTAGCTTTACTATTACATATGCAGTTCTTTGGATATCATCAGCCCGCTTGACGACATCCTCCTGTTGGGCTGGAGTTGGTTGCTGTATTGTCCTCGGGGTCATCGGTTTCAGTAATGTTTTTTTTGCATTGCTGAACGAAGAGTGGCGATGTAGTCCGTCATTTCTAAGGGTGGTGCGGCATTGGAGGACATTGTCTTTGTGCATTTGCTGGGTTTGATGTTACCGCTGTCGGATCCTGGCAATTTAATAATCTCTCGCTATAGCTTCGGGTTCGTTACTTCTTGTAACTTGATATAAGGTAGTGAAGTTCTGTGCTTGAGTACACTTGGTCGGTGTGGATCCGAATATCTTTCTCTTTCTACGAAGTGTAGCTTTTCCGGAAGTGTAGTGGCTTGCGAAAGTAGGAGTCGGGATGGCTTGACTAACTATTCGAGGTTGCAGTTGCGGTCAAGAGAGTGGTTGCGGTTGACAGAAAGGTTGCGAGGTTGCGGTTGAGAGAGAGGGAGAGGTGAGAGCGGTTGCGGTTGGCAGAAAGGTTGCGAGGTTCCGGTATTTGGGTACGCCAACCGGCCGTCCAGCCTCCGTGTGGGGTTGTGGAGCAGAACTGGTAAATGTGCACCTCTTTGAACATCGTCAGCAAGTATCCACTTATAAGTTCAAACCGAAGCGTGTTTCATACTGGCGCTACAATTCCCCCAATTGTTTCCGAACTTCCCTCATCTGCTGCTGAACTTCCGTCATCTGCACCAACAACCGCTGGATTCCAGCATTCATTTCATTGGCATTGCGGGGAGCTCCGGAGGCTGGCTTGCAACCATGCCATGCCCACATCGGCCGTAATGTTTCTCACACCCTCCGAAATGCCTTGAAGGGTGAGATGTTTGGATATTGTCTTGGAGATCAACTTGCACGAGGGACGTGAGCTGGGGGAGGTATCGAGACTGGCCATGGAGGACGTGAGGTGGGGGAGGTATCGAGACTGGCCATGGGGGAGTGTAGTTGTACGTTCGCCTGTGGCGAGTATATTGTATGCTAGCTACAGAGAAGTGGGTACAGTATGATGCGCAGCTCTCCTGGAGTCTTCCTCCGAGTGTGTGCTCTTAGGTCTTGCCCTAGGCAAGTCTCCTCTCCCGCGCTCCATCCAGGAGGCAGGTGAGGGAGTTTGAGGAGGGGGAATGGGCTAGACGCGAGGCTAGGAATACAAAATCAGCGCGTGGGCGGTGCGAGGCAGGCAACCTCGCCGACGTGGGAAACGGCGCGCAGGCGCCGCTTGCCTGGTTATACTTTTGCATGCAAGGAGCTGGGCACGAGACTAAACTGCGATATGTAAACAGATAAAGATATATAGTCTCGATAAAGAAGGGACAGGCGAGCAGTAACTGGCACGCCTTGAAACCAGTCCATTCGGGGTGAAAGAATATTGCATTGAGAACGAGACTAGATTGCATTCTGCTTTGTTGCTCTTGATTGGCGAGACGTCGTTGACATTCTTCGGGATAAGTAGCCGTGAAAGAGTACTCAAGAAGCTTGTGATCTCGAGCTACCTACGCTTGGACTCCCTCCACCCCGTTCCTTCATCGCCAAAAGTTGAGAACCATCGCCCACAGACCCCCGATATACCGCCATTTATTTCATTGAGATGGATTACAGCCTCAGATACTTCAAACGTGATGGACGTCACTACGCTTGGCCAGACTTGCGTATTTGCTATGCTTCTTTGCTGTGTCGCGCGATTTTCAACACCATGTGTATATTCAATTCAGATGGCCGTAGATTCTTTGTATTTGGACTCTACTGTTGAAAATTCCTGCTGTTTCAAATGACTTGATCATTTCTATTGACTATGCTGGAGCTTGCCTCGGCAAACTCATTTATATTCCGCTGTTTTTGGAAAAACCCATAGCAGAGTCACGGCTTGCAAATCTTGCCCTGGTTTGCCGGATCAGATCTGCAGAACTTATTCTTATATAGTCAGAAATCCATTGTGGCCGCTTACGAAATCTCCTTAAGGTTGCGATGGCCGTGCTTGTGTTGAATAGTAATTTCATGATTATATAAAAGAGGCCGCACTAGCCAAGGTAAGCAGGCGAATCAAATCGCGATGTGTTACCTTCCCTCCGAACCTTTGCCACACGTGAATCATCAAGAGCGTTCATATGACATTGATACTTTTGTATGATTGCAGCTAGCAGGTGGTATTGACGTTAAACACGGGACAAAAACAGAAAAATTGTTTCTCAGAAAGTACGAGTAGTTGCAAGACGACGCTAGTTTCATTAGTATTGCGTTTACATGTCCCAACTAGGCAACCCTCGACTTCCTCATTGGGCTCGCGATAAGCGAAGACGAAATTGAGCGGGTGCGGGAAAAGGGGGGTGGGGTTACTGTGACAACGGATAAGAGACAACAAATTTCCGATTAAAACTCCCCAAAAGGGCAATGAAGGCGGAGTGAGACAGGCAAGGTGGGTAAGTAGTCTCATTAAGGTGGGGTACTGTGTCTCATGCCCAAATGTGGGTGATGAGGGGGTCGACACCTACCTGGTGCGGTAGGTGTATGTAACGCACTTGGGTAGATACCACTTATTAGGGAACGAGACTAAGTATCTTATGGCTACTACGAGTACCTAAACGAGTACATATAGCATCGAATAAGTTTAGGAAAGCTTGATCAGACGCGTACGTTTACGATCGTCAATTATAGGGCTTTAAATCATTAGGATTAGGAAGGAGTCCAGCTGATACAAACGTGGTATTATAATGATCGTAGATATGGCCTTCATTCCTACGTATTCTATAATACCAGAACAAAATATAGGGACAGGACGAGGCATGTTTACTAGCGTAGTGTTCCGATACTTTTGTCCTGGTGTAATAGATATCAGCTCAACATGATTGATCATGTTTTTATACACAACCGCACAATGTATACGTATCCGTAGTACAGTGTTGACTCGAGTATGCTCATTCATCCCGCAGCAAAGTATACGCACGTATAGACATCCTGCAAGCTGAGAGGGTCAGGATACGTGACTAAAGGTGCATTTGAATTTGATTTTTTGCGTTTATCGAGCTCGGTTGATGAGGATTTTGTTTCAATTACAATTGGTGGACTTTGTGCTCGACCCCGGCTGCTGCATATTGCATGCAGGACTCGTGCAAATATGCGTAAATCATTCGAGGAATTGTGATTGATTGATTCATTGTAAAGTACGAATGGACAGCTGGCCATGACCCCGCATTCAGGGCAGCCTCTTTAGAAGGGTGAGTGGGTTGGACGCGAGCTCTCGCGGACTATGTTTTGGCGTAGTTTTGTGGTACAAGTATTTCTACGGTTCGGATTTGCCGTGCACGCAACGCTGCTTCTGCTCATCTGTATCAACGCTGGCCTACCCCTTGCGATGAGCCTGTACACTAGTATCGTACATCCCGACGGCTCGGGGATACACTATACAAGCCTCTTAGCAATCACGGGGAGACCACGAGGACCCGCTTTCTGCGGATGTCCAGGGCCCTGCGCGCCACACAACTGTACCGAATGGCTGACCAGAACTCGAGCCTATCATGCATCTCCCTATTTGCAGCTGCGGGCCAGTATCTCAATATGCACTTACAAACTACAGGTCGCCAAACGCATGTCTGGTTGGGATCTGGCCGCAACCGTTACCCTGATATTGAGTTACCTGAACTCAGTTACCCTGAACTTTTGGGCGATGGACACGTACAACCCCATTCCAAAATAGATGGCACGGTACAACGAGATCTGTGAGGCTATCGTTTCGAAGAATTAAGCTGATAATAGTTATAATTTCTGTTCGGCAATTGCGTTGGGTCATTTGAAGGGAACTATACTGAAAATTGTGGGCACATAAATTGGATTCAGCTTTTTGCCGGTCGTACCAATAAATTTGAAATGGGAGACGCTATAGAGAATAGGGTTGTTAGTTGATTTCAAAGCCAGAAAATGCAGGTCATATTTAAATGACTATATGATCATAGGGTTGATTTCCTGTCCTACTTAGAGCCTCGGCCAGACTTTTCCTGTACTCGGCAGTTATATATAAGGAGTTTTTTCATGACGACATCTGCACTAATATGATATTGATCGTCATGATCATGAAAGAAAATCTCTCCTGAGTTCTGACCTATAAGCCTGCTTATAGAAATTGTGTGTATATTATCAATATATTGCTCAACATGGCCTGGATTCAACGGGTGCCAGCTCCTTTCTGTTCTCAAGAATCCGTGTAGCTATGAGGGGGCGGGGGGGCGGGGGGGCAAAGTCTTAAACGAATATAGATTTATCGAGAATATAAATTCTTCAAAAGACAGTATCTCTCACATAAAATTATATGGGTAGATAAAATATAATCACATACATTTTTGCAACTATCCAGATGAAGATTTACATTTCCACACTTCTCAAGCTCCTACACATCATATGGCGAAATCCAATTACCGAAATCAAGCTCTCCTCCAGATTCACCCTTAGTTTCTGTCACTTCAGCTTTCTTATTCATCTTCTTCAAACGATACTTCTTGAACCACATCTCAAACCCCTCCTTCGTCAATTCCTTATCCACTTTTCTGGTCCCAACAGCCGGTGTTTTGCCATCCTCCAACCAGTTTTCCATTAACGGCCCAATATAGTGCTGGCAAAACTGAACTAAAGCCTCGGCATGCTCCAGATTCAGCGGCTTCTCATCCTCCCTTGCAATGGTTACACTGCCTACATCATCAATTCCCCAGGCATGAGGCGCCCACCCGCTCAGCGGGTCAAGATGGAGGAAGGTGGCTGATTGGTTTGTATACGCTTGCGGAATTCTATTCTGTGCTGAATAAACTTTTTGGGGATCCTCGTCTTCCGTAAAGCGGATTTGGGCTACACGGATAGGGAGGCCGATGAGGATGGTGATTGGTGCGATATGCCATTCAGGGAATGTTTTTGTGGAAAGTCCACCTGCGTCGATAGAATTGGTGATTGGAGTGGAGATGAATTTTGGGAGGTTTGTAAGGGAGATAATCCCATTTGAAAGGATGGTTACCCCGTGGATGA
The DNA here is from genome assembly GCA_024516245.1 of Peziza echinospora. Lineage (NCBI taxonomy): Eukaryota > Fungi > Ascomycota > Pezizomycetes > Pezizales > Pezizaceae > Peziza > Peziza echinospora. Next base: position 1,541,335 of record JAJLQT010000009.1, on the reverse strand, counting down.
CATCCTTTTCTTGGGGTTTTCTTGCTTCTGTTCTGGAGGTGCTTCCTGCAGATAGTGGTGGTGGTGGTGAGGTGAGCAAAATGGATTGATGCCAAAGAGTAGCTGGCTTGTGGAGGTTTATTTGAATTGGGCGAGGCTCGACACGCCCAGTCATTGGATCTATTTCCCCAGACATCTCTGAAAGCAATGTATTCTGGAGAGACCCCCCAGTCTCGTCCATCTCGTTCCTACTATCCAATCCGGATCCACTCGATTCCTCATGTTTTTGCTCGTCCGTGAAATAAACCAAATTCGATTCTACTGCTTCCGATCTTTCCACGACTTTGATCGGTGACCCAAAATAATCAAACTGTGTGCGGTACTTTGGCACAATCGCAAGACACTCCTCTCGGTTTAGCGAATAGATTCTGAAATAGTCTACCAGGCCAGGGATGTCGGAAACTTCCATATCAAGATAGCGGTGTTCCTGGTCCCAATATGAGGACCTTTTTTTGGCCTTCATGACACGGAGGGGACCCGCCCAGGCATGTGGTGCCCACGCACAGAACGCCTGGACGCATGTATTCGTCTTTGAGAAGCCGTCAACCAAACCATCTTCCTTAAACTCCACCACCAGCCTATGCCCCAGATCCTGTTCAGTGACTGTACTATTTGGAAGCGGTTCAGCCGATCTGACCATCCAGCTCTTTGAGAAGTGAGGGGGCTTCTTGAGCTCGTCCCACGTTACTCCGTCTTCATCGTTGTGTCTGATGTAAGCCACCTCGACGAATCTAGGTCTCTGATCTTTATCCTCTGCGGGGGGGAAGAAGAGACCTCGATGAGAAGATATGTCTGGGTTTTTTGGTGGATAGATATTCGGGGCCTGCTTGCAAATGTATTTATGGCTTCCCCAGTCGTATTTCTGGCAGCGTTTGCCGCAGTAGCTGATGAGGCGGCAGCGGGAGCAGAGGAGGAGCTTTGGTAAGGGAGTTTTTGCTTGCGACGCTGTTCTTCCACAGAAGCATTTGGCCTCCGTGCTGGAATTCGATGACATGGTTGCGAGTGCTTCTTTATATCGGGTTTGCCTGAAAAAAGGGTGGTCTCAAAAACCGAGGATATGATAAAAGTAGATGAGTTGATTCAATCAAATTATTTCAAGCATATCAGTGAAGGAAGTATACTTAGCTGCACTGATAACTCCCTTTTCCGGAAATCGAAATACTATAGGAAGTGAGAGGGAAATATAAGCATTTGCAAACGATTGCAAACATATATGTACTCAAACTATTTAAAGGTAATTGTATCATTTTGAGCGGGGTAATCATGACGACCGGCGAACAAAGCTGTTGTGGAATGTTACTTGATTAATACTACACTCCTACATCACAAACGAAAAAGATGCAAGTAACTCTGCACGTGGCGCACTCTACATGCATGAAAGATATATCACATATAAGCATTGGGAAAAGAACACATAGTTCACTTAACACCGGTACCTCGAGTAGGTACAACCTGAATCGTCATATATTTAATGTCGATTCTTTACTTGCTCTGCTTTCGAATTCGACATATGGCAAAACGTCGATAATTTAAAGTTGTAGGTATTCATAGATTGAAGAAACCGCTGATTATTCTTTCCGTTGCGCAGTGCACTGCCAGTCCGTCTCCGACGACTCAGCCCCATAGATAAGATGTAACGAGTAGGTATAAAAATGTTCATGTATGGTAGCACGTGTTCAATATATATTGTTGCCATGGGTGTGCAACCCTCACTCTTCAGAGCACCTGTGATGCGTTTGTGTAACCAGAAGGTAGCAGGGCCCACGTATGATAAATTGTTGCTTGCGGTATCCGAGATATTACCCAAATGTACAGTACTACATCTACTTATTTATTTATGTAACTTTATCGAACCAATGAACTATGTTGATTCTTTAACTGCGTCCTTTCTGGTCGAGAAAGAAAACCCCCTTCGCATTCGATAGAACGCCATACCTACCTATCTCTTATAGCCACTTAAGCCCAGTACCTAGAACCCTGTCACCTACCACAATTTCGAGAAGCTCCGCGGCCGGTTAGTGTACCCGAGCTTAAGTATGTGCGAATACGACGGTACCGGTACCCACGAGTCTAGGCAACAAAGGTAAATGATCTGGAGATTCTCATTTTACTAGCTAAACAGGGCCGGCTTTGAACAATCCACGAAAACGGCCATCACAAAGTCCTTTCTGTAGGGTTTAAATACCTAGCTTACCTGGTTAGCTCGTAAAGCAGGTTTTTCGTTCCTTTTTCTAAAACTCGAAATCTGAGGGTACACAGAGAACCCAGTCAAGAGTCATGATACATGTACGAGTGGAGAGTAAGAACCTTAACTCCACTCTAGATCTAGCTATGTGTACGCCTAGCAAGGCGTAATCCGCTTTAAGCGAAGAATTCAAAAAGGAAATAAACCCGACTTACAAGTAGAGTACTTGATTGGCTGCATCCAACATGCCCCACAGCCTGTGTTCAGTTGGGAGAAACTCTACCCTTCAGTTCCGATTAAAATCCCGATTCGACTGTGCGTGCCATGACACAATTGCGACCCTCCCATACCTTTACTTTACATACATGCACGTCTGTTTAAACTTGCATACATTTACATTGACTCTACGTTTTGGTAGCTATTGGACCCTGCCGGCTTGCATCGAACATGGTCTAAATATAACATCACCTTCATGTGAAAGGGTCAGTTACTTTTGTTTACGGATAAACAGTCCATTTGAGAATCGGGCGGTGGATGTTAAAGACAAGAGAATGTTATTACTGGTTGGGTAGAGTATATGTGTAACGATAATTAGTACCGGTATGTACCGGGACGAGTACAACTACAGTGGGAATTTGGATTTAAATTGAATTTATATTTTGGCCTGAAGATGCAATTGATGTTTCGCGATACTCTATATATAGATCGTTCGAATCATGGGTTTTTTTTGATATATTCACATCAAATATGGCCACTTGGAATACAAATGATTAGACTTAGTTACTGACCCCTCTTCAACAATTGTAGGATTCGAATCAAAGCTCTTATGTACGTATGAGTCGAGAAGTTGAGTCGCACTCTTTACGTTAGACTTTGCTCGTGGTCGATACTGGTGCAGCTGCAGGATCATTAGCCAGAAGCATGCATCGAATTCATTATTTTCAGGAAAACGATCAACCTATTCTAGATCTGCCTTTCAAAGTACAGCCTATGTACATGTACAAGCATATAGGCAATACAAATATCTGGATAGGTCTACTCGAGTAGGTTTACGCATACAGATACGTAGGTATGCAAGCATGTATAGTACTTTCCATACCCGCGGAGAATGCCGTGTGTGATGCACGTTGTTTTGCTTTTGTCGTTTTTTCTCGGCGGGGCTGGAGTTTGGATTGGACGAAATCGCCCAGTGAGGCTGGGTGTGCGGGGGGGTGCGTTCGGCTTTGTGCAACCGCACTATTTACGTTGCAACTAATGACTGAATCATAGAATCACAACTCTGTTTTTTTCCTCAGATAGCGCTCTGAGTTGGATGCTCTTATAAGACCTTCTTCTGCTTCTTTTTTTCCCTTTCCTGGGGTGCATCTTGCAGCTACGTGTACGCACGTATCTGTTCTCCGGAATCTGACAGCTGCGGAATACGAATTTGGAGCCGAATTCGGTTGAAGAATATCGACGCGATAGCGATAGCGCTTGAACGGGAAACAAGATCGATCGAGACGAATTCGGTAAATTTAAACGCAACGTCGAAATTACCAGCAAGCTTCTTGAGGCGCAGACAATATAATACAATATAATAAGCTTTATTAGAAAAGCCTATATACACCGCCTGTCAGCTCGGATCATCCTCAACTTCAGAGTCTTTCTAGTACGACGTCCTTTCAACGTACTATCGATATCCTATTTGATTTCTTTCGCGAAACACGCAGCTGGGTCGACAGTTGCAGCAACAGCAACAAAACAGAGAATCGAAGGAAAAAAAGACAAAATGGCACGCTCATCAACCGGCACCTCAGTCTGGATATGGATCATCCGCTTCCTTCGAGGGATCCTCTGCGCCTTCGCAATCTTCAGCAGCGTATACCTGCTTGTGCGGTACATCGTAAACGCGATAAACCTCAGAGACGATTACTCCTACTACTACTACAATTACTCGAGCTACTGGGGCAGCGCGAATGATATATTAGCTTCGGTTCCATGGCCTATCTGGGTTACGATTAGCGCTGTAAGCTCAAGATCTACTTATTTATTTTTCTTCCCCTGATCGATTGCGAGATAAATGGACATGTATTCGAGTACTGTATATTTTTGTTCTTGTCCGCGCACTTTTTTGACCAGATGTCGTGAGTATAATTGTAAATGAACAAGTGCTAACATTAACAAAATCAATTCTCGTTTTTCTGTTTTTTACCATATAGTGTCTCACCCTCATTCTCCTGGAATTCTTCCGCCTGATCCTGATGTGCATCGCATGCTTCACGGGCGGCACAAACAAACTCTCCACCGTCTTTGAGATAATCATGGACTTCATCCTCTTTGCCGCCTTCATGGTCTCCTTCGCAGTCACGGCAGGCAAGGTATTCAAAAACATCATGTTTCAAAAGTGTTATCCAGGAGATTGGCGTATTGTGTGCGAGATGCACAAGGCGAACATGTGGTGCTGCTTCGTCATTAGGTAAGAACCAATTAAGCTCGTCCATTCAGTGATAGCATTCCGTTTTTCCTTGATTTCCTTTTGGCTCCAGAGTACTGACAATATTTACAGCGTCTTCTTCCTCATCGAAGGAATCTACATGATATGCACACTTAACTCCAGCAAGAAAGATGATCCATCATCCACACACGCCCCGCAAATCTACAATAGCAACCCAAACAACAACAACAACCAATACCCAGACATCGCAATCGTCGAGCAAGGTATCAACAAGCCTGGGCAATTCGACGAGACTAGGCAATTCGATCAGAATAACCAATACAATGGAGGTCTAGGAGGAGGAAACTACTACCAAAACCAGCAATACGATAACCAGTCATTGCATGTTCAGGGCCAGGGTCAGGAGCAGTCATATCCAGCTGCAGGAAATGGAAATGGATACCAGCTTCACGATAACGCCGTGGGAGCCGGTGGTCTAGAGGATCCGCATGGAACGCAACAGCAGTACTATGGCCAGCAGCAGCAACAACAACAACAACAACAAAACTACCAAGTGTCGGAACCCGACTCGATACAGCCACCGCAACGAACGTTAACAGACTTTTCGAGAGCACCAACTGTTGCTGAAGGTGGGGAATTCCAGCAGCCAGCCGGCGGAAACGGGTATCAACATGGAGGGGTTGTAGGATATGATAATAACGGAGGCCGGAATTCGCCGTGGCAACAAGGAGGACAGAGGGGGGCTGGGACTGGGTATTAAAGGATAAGGATTATTGGTTGACGTTGGTTTCGGTTACATTTCGTTTCATTCACGAGAACAGTTTCATTCCAGGTCTTAAGTTGTAACGTTACATCTTTTTTTTTACGATTTTATGACGGCTGCGCCCGTGCGCAGTACTACCCAGCTATACATCAGTCTCGATCCGCTCTATGTCTCGTTTCTCCATGGCCATTTATCTACAATCATGTTTATTTTTTTTTTTTTCGTCGTTGATTTTTATGGGATATATGGCCGCGATACGCGTATATGGGCAACATATACAGACTTGGTTGAAATCTCCTTAGATTATAATTATAGTTTCATCAATTCATACTTTAATTGATCATGGGTATGGCGGGACCGAAAAATATGACCATTAATGTGTAAACAAATAGCGAAATGCTTCGCGTCAAGTTCATACAATAAAGATGCAGAATTTCTCCTTACGATATACCAATTCTTGTTTTATTATTGACATTATACACTAAACATGATTTTTTCGAATGTTGTAACTAAATGGGAATTTTATGCGCATATGCACACTTAGATGCAACGATACAGATCTAGAGTGTACATATGTCCCCGTGTTATCATTATATAATAATATGTGTAATAATAATTATTAAGCGCAGCTTTCTGAAAAATAAAACCTTGCAATACGTATACTTCCTCCGGGAACGCCAGGGAATTTGGGCTTTTCCCTCTGCCACTCAGGATAAACTTGGGTAGTTTATTTCGCTACCAAGTTGAGGATCAGGAGGATCCCCGGTTTTCTAGGGATATAAATGGTGGGGAACATTAAATGAATCACTCATGGAATCTATAGATGTTTACAAGAAAAATAAGAGGGTAAATTTCAGATGAATTTGTCGGGGTCTCGATTGGTGTTACCCTGAACTTGCATGCTTTATATTCTCAATATGTGTTACCGTGAGCGTGAATGCATTACCCCGAGCTTACACGTTCTATATACCATTTAGTCTACAATTTCAAATTTAGATATATGTACAGTAGTTATACATCAGCAAAGCTTGAGTTGGCGCTACCGGCGCTGTGGCAACGATAGCGCCCATCAGAGTACTCGAGTAGTATACGGCTGCAGCAACATTTGGGTAGCAGTGGTGTGTCGAGGCTAGCTAGTACAGTAACCGCTTCTGTTGCTGCATCACTGTGATCCCAAGCAGGGCGTTGAATGATCCAATCATGATCTCTTGCTGCTAGGAGGCCAACGGCGCCATCCTCAATTGCTTCTATTAGAACCCAGGCGTACCTTTGGTTGCGTTGGAGTCTTTTTCAACGTGGACCTCAATCCAGTTTCTGCATGCAATGAGCTAGGTATCCCATACCTGCAAAAAAGCAAGATAATGAAGGCCTCAGTAGTACCAGTTGCCCCATTTGCGTTGCTCAGCAAAGGCAACATGGCGTTCGGCAGCAAGGGAAATATCTTTGCTGGCATTTGATGATGCGGGTATCGTGCCAGTTGATGATGAAGTGATTGGTGTTTTCTTACTTGGGTATTCCCAGTCAGGGCGCTAGCAATAACTGCAAAGAATTGAATCTCCCCCTATAAGGAATTGAAGTATGCCATCATCTGTTGTCCGGATTGGTGATATTTGTCTGCAGAGATCGGTGATGGATTCTTGATGGAGCTTCCAGCTATGATTCCCTGGTTGTCGGAGTTGATGTGAAGGATCTTTGGGTTCAATTCCTAGGTACGGCATTTTCATGTTTGGCCAAGAGCTCCTGGGGACGAGAGCATCCTGGGGTTCTTTCGGGGCGAAGCCCTGGATACTGTATAATATATATCTAGATCGATATATAATCAACAAGACTCTTTATAACGTACACGGTGGCGAATTTTGCTACCGATTTTTTTGCCACGTGCATACTTCTCCAATTATTTCAATATTAGTGTATTAGATCTCGATATCTGTCAGCCTAGGAGGTGGGCCGAACCTGAGACAGAGAATTTTTATTCGACGATGATGATTATGATGAGGGGAGGGGGGAAGAGCTATACTTCATGATCATCGCTTCAATTTGTATGAGAATCAGTATACGTAATTAGCTATAGCTTATATGACTGCCCCACCAAACCATCTGTCCCATATGCATGGCCATCGAGCCATCGAGTATACTACGGCACTCGCATGTATGTAAAAGAAATGTCGAGGCTAAAAGAACTGCCTAAAAGTTCACGGCGCTAAAATCCATATACACATTTGAAGAAATCTCTTGTACACGGGAGCGAGAACACCTGTACACTACCCAAGGTACAGGTATGTGCATATGGTCGTTTCTTAGTCTCGAGGGGCACTGCACTTCAATGCCGGACACTATGTACCTACCTAGTCTCGTGACTGCCGAAAATGGGTAACGTTAGTCCCGTTCCGGTATCCCCCAGCTGGGAGCTAGGTATGTTGAATTATAGGATAGATTATGCATGTGATATTCAGTAGTTAAGTTAAGTTACAGAAGTTCGTCGGGCATAGCCAGCTTATACAGAGCAGCGAACAAAGAGCTATCGAGAGACAAAGAAAAGCAGCAAGTAGCAGCTAGACGACGCCTCCAGACATAGAGGTTGCATACACGGTTTATTTCAACACTCCCACTCAACCGAGATATGCTGGAAAATAGAGAAGAAAAATATCAACGCCCGTGGTTGCTGCCTTTACCCCTATCCATGCAAGCACCTTGCAGGGTAGTCTTGGCTTGCAGCGAAAAAAGAATATAAGGAGACAGTATTTCCCTCTGGCTCCGGTTCCTTTCCTTTCCTTTCTTCCTCACCACAGCAAGAGTGGCATTTGGAACCCGTTGACTTCATCACGCTCCACTTGTAGCTATCACAGAACCCGTTGGCTTCCCCACGCTCTGTGATCTCTTCTATAGTCCTTGGGAAAACAATTGAAACTTGACCCACTGGTGGAGCTATAAAGCAATGCCGTGGTATTGATGGCCTCACACTTTTAGTGTTTGGAGCAGGGTTGTCGGACTTAGGTCTTAATTCCACGGTTTCTTTAATTGCAATAGAATAGAATAGAAAATGAACATAAAAATAAAAATTGAAAGCTTTTAATGAAAATAAAATCAGTTGCACGTTCATATATAGCCTCATCAAAACCTGTTAAGCATATAAAAAACCCAATGGGAGAAAATATTGCTTTGCAGGGAAAAGAGTACTATACGTGCTGAATTCCAAGACCAAGTAGATGGGAATCATGCAATTCTTTTGGCAGCGCCTTTGTAAGAATGTCAGCTGTGTTTTCTGCAGTTGGAATATATTTAACACAGATCTTATTGCTTGTTACTGATTCTCGGATGAAATGATGACGGATTGCAATATGCTTTGTGCGGTCATGGTGTTTGGGATTTTCAGCAAGGGCAATAGCCGCTTGATTGTCAATGTAAATAAGCTGACCGGAAGTTGTTGTCATGGATGATTGGTGTTGAACTGAATCCTCCCACTGCTTGTGTAGGCCATTATAAAGTTGCCGGATCCAAATTCCTTCCTTACAAGCCTCCGTTCCTGCCATATATTCGGCCTCAGTACTGGAAAGTGCAATTGTCTGTTGCTTCCGGCTCTTCCAACTAATGGCTCCTCCAGCCAATGTAAAAACATAGCCAGTAATTGACTTTCTGTCATTGATATCACTGCCCCAATCTGAATCACTGAAGCCAATTAAATCTTTTGAAGCGGTACTTGTATAACACAATCCATAGTCTTTGGTGTACTGTAAATAGCGAAGAACACGTTTAAGAGCTGCCTGATGCTGAGGTCCAGGTTTTGAAGCGAATCGTCCAAGTGCTAAAAGTGTAAAGGCAAGATCAGGACGAGTGCTTGTCATTGCGTACATCAGTTTACCAATGATTGATTGGTATTTCTGAACTTCTTGTGCCGTTGGCTGAGGATCTTCTTCTGTAAGAGATTGAAGCTTTTGATTATATTCAAGTGGAGTTGCAATTGGCTTGCAATCCTGAAGTCCCTGAAGTGCAAGAATGTCCGCAAGGTACGCTGATTGATGAAGCCAAAGAATACCCTTTGCTCTATCTCGTTTGATATCCAGGCCGATAAAACGTTGAGCATAACCAAGATCTTTCATCTTGTACTTGTCCATGAGGCGTGCCTTAACTATGGCAATAGGACTGCTTGCACCAAATAATAGAATATCGTCAACCCACATGAGTAGAATAACTTGAAGGCCTGTTCCATCAGTATATGTATATAAATTGGAGTCTTCATGGGAACAAGTAAACTTAATGCTCAAAAGATATATATCAATATCTGTATACCACACTCGTGGTGCTTGTTTAAGGCCATATAAAGATTTCTTAAGACGGCAAACCATGCCTTCTGCACCTTGCTTCTCAAATCCGAGAGGTTGTTCCATATATACCTCTTCTTTCAACGCAGGGTTAAGAAATGCTGTTATAACATCCATTTGCTCAATGTCCCAGTTGTGGATGACTGCAAGTGCGAGGAGTAGCCTTAAAGTAGGCATCTTTGCAACAGGTGCGAAGGTCTCCTCATAGTCTACACCGTAGACCTGCTCAAAGCCTTTAATAACTAGGCGAGCCTTGTAGCGAGTAGTTCCCTTGATTGTGTCTTCCTTTCTTTTGAAGACCCACTTACACCCAATAATGCCTTTAGACATTGGAGGGGAAACAAGTTCCCAGGTGTTATTGGCAATGAGAGAGTCATATTCCTCCCTCATACCGTTCAGCCACTCTCGCGAGAGTGGACCGTCAACAGCCTCTTGATAAGTGCTAGGGTCTGCAGCCCCTGCAACATTATTGGACTGGACGGAGGGAATCTGACTTGAAGGTTGTTCCAGTGAAGTAACTTGCACTGTATTAAAACCTTGTTCTTGGAACGCTGGCAATGCTTGCACTCTTTTATCCAAGATAAAACGAAAAGTAGAAGCCTTGTTGGAAGGCTGACGGGTAGAAACACCTGTAGCAGACACCTGCTGAATAGTGGAATTTGCGTCCATATACGCTGGAGTTGGGAGCTTGTCCAACTGCCTAAGGCTGGATTGTGGAGAAATCCGTGAGCCTATATCTTCAGTAATAGGAGTATTGGGAAGTCCAAGTTTATTCTCATCAAATACAACATTGCAACACTCAAATGTTCGTTGAGTTATTGGATCCCACAACCGCCAATTTTTAGTTGTACTCCGTACATATCCTAATAGCATGCACTCCTGGGTCTTAGAGTCCAGCTTGCCACGCTTGGCTTTTGGGACATGAGCGTAGGCTCGACAGCCAAATATTCTGATATGGTGAAGAGCTGGTGGTTCATTATACCATGCTTCATATGGTGTAACTCCAGGAGGTAGTGAACGTGTAGGTAGGCGGTTCATCAGATATACCGCTGTTGCAAATGCCTCTGCCCAAAACTTTTCTTCCAGGTCTGCGTCCATGAGCATAGTCAAGCCCATCTCCTGCATAGAACGAATTCTTCGTTCACTGACACCATTTTGATGCTGGGTATATGGGGCTGATGGTTTAAATATGATTCCGAATGTTGAGAGAATGGTACGAAATTGCTTGTTGTTGTACTCTCCGGTTCCGTTGTCAGATCTGAATCTTTTAATCTTACAACCGTCATGTCTTTGATTTTCCACCATTGCCTTGAAGTTTACAAATGTACTGCAGCAGGCTTCAGAAGTCTTGCAGTCCAGCATATACACCCACTCATAACGAGTGCAGTCATCAGTGTATTTGAGGCTATTAAGTTTGCCTCCGATAGATGCCACAAATGGCCCACAAAGATCGGAGTGAATAAGTTCTAGAGGTTGACTTGCTCGCTGCTGAGGTATACGATTAACTCCAGTCTTTTGCTGTTTGCCTTTTAAGCAAGGCAGGCAGGGAGACTTCTCTCCAGTAGACGTTGTGGAGCTTGAATTCTTTAACTGAATTCCTGTAGCCTTTCCCTTCAAGAGTTGCTCAATGTAGGCCAAGTTGACATGTCCCAGCCGTCGATGCCAAAGATGAATATCAGCTGAAGAAATAGCTGCTCGTGCCGGCAGAGCTAAAGTTGAGTGAGGGGATGTCGTGGTAAACAATTTATACATGCCGTCGACACATGTAGCCTTCAGGGAATTGTCTTGTTGTCCATGAACTTTAATCTCACAGCCTTGAGAGGTGAATGAGACAAAATATCCTTCTTGTATCAGTTTAGAAACTGAAATTAAGTTGCATTTAAGATCTGGGACATAGAGGACATTGGTGAAGGTGTGAGTTCCAAGTTGAATTGAGCCAATTCCTGTACTGATAAGAGTAGCGTTGTCTCCCACATATATTTTCCTAGGAATTGCAAGGCGTTTAAGTGAATGGAAAATTTGTCGATCTGAACACAAGTGATCTGAAGCTCCAGAGTCGATGTACCAGTTGACATAGTCCAGTTGACTGACACATGCTCGATGAATAAAGCATTGAACAATTTTGGCATTGCTATTCTTCTCATCTTGGTCCTTGTTCTCATTTTTCCTTTGATATTTGGCACGATAGTCATCTCGTAACTGTTGGCCTTTTTCCTTCATCTTACAGTCATTGACAGTATGCCCAAACCTCAGGCAATGGAAGCACTGCTTGTCCCTTAATGTACTCCCACTACGAGTTGAGGTTGAGTGTTGTCCTCCTCCACGATTGGAGTTTCCTCTTCCTCGTCCTCCTCGTCCTCGTCTAGCACCTCTTGAGTAGCGTGCATTATCTTGTCTTTTGTTGTAGTTTCCATTTGAATAAAGTGCAGTACTTTCAGTAGCAGCTGCTGAATCATTGGACTCGTACTCTAAAAGAGTCTGTCGTACGTATTCCAAAGTTTGTTGCTCAACATCTCTTTCATGGATATGACGATGAATTCCATGGAACTTAGGAGTCAAATGGTTGAGGATTTGAATAACGAGTATTTCTTCTTGAATTTGGAATCGGCTGCCATATAACTGAGTCTGATATCCAATCATACGGCTGATGTAGGAGCTGACAGATTCATCTGGCTTCATAGCATCCGTATTGAAAGCATTGTAGATATTGATAATACCTACACGGTTTCCTAAGCTATTGAAGGCAGTCTTGAGTTTGGACCACATTGCTGGTGGGTTATCTTCTTTTTGCAAGTGAGGAATAACTTCTGCCGTCAAGAAGCCATAAATCAGGGAGGCTGCTAGGTCTTTTCTTTTAACCAGTTCCGCTGGCTGTTCTCCAAATACTGAGACTGGCTCAGAGCCATCAACGATTGTCCAAACTCCGCTTCCTTTTAAGATAAATTTCATTGCCTCGCTCCAAGTCTCATAGTTATTACTATTCAACTTGGGGGTTTCTCCAAACTTATTCTTGAACGTTTGTACCTTAGTTGTGGATGACATCTTGATAGTAACTTGAGGATAATCGATAGAGGTATAGATATAAAGTAAAGTTCAACGAAGATATAAAGGTCAATGTGTAAATGTAGATTTTCTGCGGATTTACTCCGGGCTCATAACCTGTTGAATTATAGGATAGATTATGCATGTGATATTCAGTAGTTAAGTTAAGTTACAGAAGTTCGTCGGGCATAGCCAGCTTATACAGAGCAGCGAACAAAGAGCTATCGAGAGACAAAGAAAAGCAGCAAGTAGCAGCTAGACGACGCCTCCAGACATAGAGGTTGCATACACGGTTTATTTCAACAAGGTATTACCCCTTTCGGCTTCACGGTTTTTGGTTTTGCTGGACGAGACTTTAAGAGGAAGGATGTATTTTGCTGGAGCAGGTACCACTTTCCTGATATTCGGATTCGAAACTCGAGGAAAAGAAAAGACAATCAAACATAAAATCGGTAGGTATATCATTCACTACACTTCGCACTTCCAACATGGGATAAAATCCAAGTAAGTACTTTCGAAGCTTTCTCGTGCCTACGTATATACTCTATCTTACCGTGTGATGAAATTTAAAACCTTTGTTCTTGCAACCTTGTATATACCTACATATATGTGGCTTTGCGGGCGCACCCTCTACTCTCTCTCTTTCTCCATGTGCCTAACGAAACACACGAAATATCATTGATTACTTTCAACATCACCAACTAGCACAAGGATCAGAAACAGCGCTGCTGGCAACGTGGATCGAACGTTTGAGGCTGTGCTACTCCGATATATGTCCAAGGGTGGCTGTACTCTGTTCTCGCGCAACCCCGCGTCGGACGGTGCCAAAGATAAACGTAGGGTCAACACCAAGTGAAGTATGTGTGTGCATAGAAAGGAGTGACTGCATGCATCTGTAGCCGCTTCTAAACTCCCAGACCCTGTGGTCGGCCCGGCCTGATGTTGTGGCCCGGTGGTGGCCGGGGATGGCTCGAGACGGCCAGGTCCTTCGCACGCCTTTTTTGTGGAAGCGGAGCTGTACAGGCTGTGGTTGGCACAGACAACGGCTACGAGTACGTACGTGCTGGTGCACCAGTCTCAGCCAGAGGAACGCCCTGCCACAGCTCACGGCGCGCATGCCTCCCCTCGTGTTTTCCGCGGGCGAGCTCGACTCAGGCGTTTTTCCGCCCACCGGCCCTCGGTGACAGATGCCCGGGTCGTGCAAGTGAGATTAGTCTCCGTGATCGGGATCAACCCGGACCCGTGGCGCGGCCCGGCCACGAAATATCGTCTATCGGGCTGGGCTCGAGTATGGCGTAAACGTTTACTACATGTATCCGCAGTCTCGAACCTGCTTATGATCCGCATCAACCGCCTACCTACTGGCTACATCTTCGCGTCCACCCTTGATGTGCACGCAGACGTAAGGTAGCCTCCAACACGGCGGCTTCCGCGGCACCGCCGTCTGCAGAAAGCAGCCGAGTGCGCATGCCTGTCGCAAAGACGATCGGGACGAGACACACCTCCCCTGCAGGCCGCAGTTGGCTGCGCGCTCACCCGCTCGCTCGCTGCCACGAGCTCCACCTCCCTCCCTCCCCCGAGGATCGATGGAACTGGACTGGACTGACCGACTGTGCGGCCCACCGCGCGCGCCGGCCCCAAGTCCATACCATACCACAGGCGCCGACATGTCCATCCATGCATCGAACCCCCCACCGCCCCGCCGCGGTTCCGCCTCCAAACAAACCCTCACCCGCACCCGCACCCGCACGCACACCACCTACTTACCCACGGCAGCTGGGCTGCACCGCAAGCTTAGCTTAGCTCAGCCAGATCACGGACGCCGTTCGAAAGCCCAGGGAACACACACACCACCCTACCCTACCCTACCCTATACATAGACCTAGTACCCTCTTTGCAATCCTAGAAAAAATCTTTTTGCGATATTGTCGAAATTTTTAGCTTGAATCTGGGGGGTAGTACTTACTGGGTGCGACTCCGCTTGTATGTACATAACTATGTACATACACTTTCAGGGCGCCGGCCGGCGAGGAGGGAAATACCTCTAATACCTCTGACACCTGTATATGTGATACCATGCATGCGCATGGCCATACCTATCTGTGAATAACGAAGGTGTATTTTTCTTCTCTTCTTTTGTTTTCTAAATTTTGTGAGAAGGAGAGAGAGAGAGAGAGAGAGAGAGAGAGAGAGAGATGCATATCTACCACGTGCATCAATATCAATACCTACCTACTTATGTACTAATAATCTACCGTATTAATTAATTTTGCCTACAAGATATAACACACACACTTTGAATTCACAAGTTAATTTCATTCCCCAAGATCGTACTTTGGCCGTCCGCGTTTTCCCATACATGTACAGTCGCGGTCAAGAAGTCTGTGGACGATCAATACATGACTAGTGTGCAGGTAACCCTGTAGGTTATATCGATCGTCCACAGACTTCTTGACCGCGACTGTACATACATACAGGTTTGGTCATGATCGGGGACCGATCCGCTCTTCTGCTAGCGTCCAAATGATCCATAAAATACCTACTTATCAGGTAACTTGTTCTCCAATTAATATGGTACAAGCTCAAGCTTAGCTAGAATAAGAAGGTAAAAAAGATATATCGATTATGCCTTGCCAAGTAATTGCCAATTACCTAATTTTGCCGCCCGAGGAAATTTAGAAGTGGTACTCTACCCTAGAGTAACGGTGGCGAGGCCCGGTAAGGTTGATATGAGCAGGGATTGCGCATTGGTCTGCAGGGAAATATGATGCTTGGATGCTTGGATGCTTGCTTGGATAGAGACCACCGTTTAGAGTACCTATGTTGCGCCAGTACACCGGTAGCTATAGAGCTAGTGGGTGGGGGGTCTAGGTATGTCGATATCTTATATATTGACAAGACCCTAATGAACGTTAGTTATTCTCTGTGTCTTCGACCTCTGCGTCCTTGAGCTTCATGGTGAATTTCGAATTAAAGCCAAAGAAAGAAAGAAAGAAATTCGAAGAAAAGGGCAATTAATTGCAATTGCAATGCGACGACACCAACGGCTAACGTCGGGCCTCGAGCTCGTCCTCATCCTCCTCACCCTAGGCCTAGGCCTCGAGCTCCCGCCACTAGTATCCGCGACAGTCGCCCATGGCCACAAACTCCACCACCGCACCCCCGGGCCCGATGTGCAACCCAGCATTTCCCAGAGCAAAATCGATACCCTCGGCATCCTCGGCCGCGATAACAGTGATCGCTCAGCGGATGTTGGGCGGAGGGCGTATTGCCGGATGTGGGGACACGGGAGTAAGTTAGTTGTATCCTCGTGACTTTCCTGCGTGAGCTGTCGGATGGAACGTTTTCTAATTTTCGGATTGAAGGTGTGATGGGGGATAACAAGACGGTGGTGATTTACGGCGGCATGATGACATTCAAGGAGCAGCGGGATGATTCCACGGGGATGAACGGCGTAGGGAGCGATGGGGAGATGTTTTTCTGTAAGTTTCCAAGTTTCCGAATGAAGAATTGGAACATACCTCTACCTCCTACATCTATCAACTTGAAAGCTAGACATACATCAAACTGACATACTTTTTTTTTTAAATATCCCTTCAGTCCCCGGATTCATGACCCTCGACATCGAAAAGGGCGCAGTCCTCAGCGCCGACCCGCTCGACATCCCCCACCACCGCGTCACCCCAGAATTCATTTCCAAGGTTGCGAATGGCGACCAGAGCATCATTGCGCGCGGGATAGAGTACACGCTCTACCCCAGCGTCTGGGCCATGGACTGGGAAAACATCGGCCAGCTGATGTATAAATTCGGCGGCTCGTTCCTGCCCACGGGGTATTGGGGCGAGAACCCGCCGTTCCATAAGGAGACGTCCCCCCCGAGGTACTGGCAGGCGGGGCTGGGGACTGCGGGTGAATTCCAGGGGTACCAGGAGGTGGTTCCCGGGAAGAAGTCGCCAAAGGTGAGGGGGGATATTCTCGGGGACGACAAGTGGGCGGGGCCGTTGAGCAGGGTGGAGGGCGCGGGGTATGTGAGCGGGCGGAGGCTGGGGAGGGGGTGGCTTGTTGGCGGGTGGAGGAAGAGTGCAGAGAAGGGCGGGTGGGAGGTGCTGGATGTGGGCGAGGATGGGGGGATGTGGGACGTCGGCTTGTGGACAAAGGAGTGGCGGGACGTGAGCGCGGCGGCGAGGAGGAAGAGGGATGAGGTGTTGGAGCAGACGGGGGATAAGCGAGTGTGGTACGCTGAACAGCAGCGGGCCGCGGGGGTGGGGAGGGTGGCGATGGCGGCGGTGGTGGATGTGGACAGGGGGGCGAAGATGGGGGACGGGTTCCTGCTGCTTCTTGGGGGGGTCACCGTCACTGGCGATGATGCCCTGCGGACAACGGCAGAGCTCAAGCAGAAGCTGAGGAATAGGAGCCTGGACACGGTGGATGTATATGATGTCGCGAACAACCGCTGGTACAAGCAATCGACCGCCGGCGAAGCGCCGAGGGCGAGGGCCGGCTTCTGCGCGGCTGCCGTGAAGCGCGTGGAGGGCGACGTCGAGGCCGGCTGGGACATCTACATCTTCGGGGGGGTGTCCCTTGCGGATGGCGGGAAGGAAGCCGTGCACTCCGACGTCTGGGTGCTGCTGCTGCCGAGCTTCACCTGGGCGCGGGTGCACGACGGCGCGGGGCGGGCGGGCCGATTCGAGCACACCTGCCATGTCGTCAACCACCGAAGCCTCCTCGTCATTGGCGGCAGAGGCGCGGCTGCTGCGGCTGGGAACGGGACGAGCGGCGGAGCGTATGACGAGCGAGACGAGACAAAGGGCGGCTGGAAGATTGACGCCGCGGGAATGGGGTGCTACAACGGCAGTAGTCGGGATGGCATGACCAGTGCATTTGACCTGACAACTCTGCGCTGGGTGGCCGAGATCGAGTCGGAGCGGGACGCGAGGAAGTATGGAGCGTACCGTCTCAACGAGACCATCAGAAGCGCTCTGCCATTGAAGTAAGTAGTACCCCATAATCTGAACATTCTCCGTGTGTCCCACAATGCTCACAATCACACAGTAACGTCCACACTCCCCAAATCGGCTGGGATGATGCCCTTTTCGCGGACGCCTGGGTGAACGGGACATATATCTCCCCGCCCAAGCACAAGAAGAAAGTCCCGTTGGCGGCAATCGTTGCGCCTGCGGTGATTGGTGCGATCGTTTTGTTTGCGTTTGTGGGCGTGTATTTTAGTAGGTGTGGGAGGAGGTTTGCGGGTTCGTTCAAGGGCAACGGCAGGTTTACTGCCGTACGGTAGGGAGATTCTACCCTGTATACATCTGTAATATAGGCTCCCGGATATATTATGTCGGAAGCAATAAACATGTTTATTTCCAATTATCATTGCAACTCCCATCATGATTTTGGTTGAAAAGAGACGCTTATAAATAATTATATCCGTTACCGCCGCGTGCAAGCCATTGCATAGGTAGATCCAAAACTCAACCTGCTTGACCATGATATGAACACACAACGCCAGTGCAGTAAAAGCCAAGCACCTACACCAACCACCCACGTGCACAATATATCAAGATCAAAGAAAAGCATAGTCAGGTCCTTGAGTCCAAGCCATTTTCCCATTCTACAACATATCCATATTAAGCCCTTATATCATAATTCCGTCAAAGTCAGTTGAAGGACATGAAGAAAAACTGTCCCTTGCGCCCTCCAGACCAAACACACAACTTGAAATCCTTCTTGTATGAAATAAATCCCCCCTCACTCGTTCCAGCCGATAAAAACTCCAGAGAAAAAAAATAAAACTGTGGCCGATCACGGCTTCAAATCCATGATCTCCCTGCATATATCTCGTGCCAGCTGTGCGATATGGTTCGCAAATTCGGTTACTTTATCCAAAGTCCTTTTGCCCGCATTTTTCCACTCCTTTATAACCTGCTTCATCTTTTTCATAAGCTCGTCGCCCAGTCGCGTGCATAGATTTAAACCTCTACCCCACAGATTTTTCGCGGCCTTTTTTTCCCTTGCAGTCAGTGCAGGCTCACGTGTTACCCGATTTGTCATCAAGGCCGTCGATTTGTCGACTCCTTTGCCCATTTTCAGTTTTGCTTTTTCGCCCTGTTTATAAATGCCAGCCACGCAATCGCCTTCCCCCCAGTCTTCGCAAAGTTTCCGAAGGTAATCAACGAGTCCATCGTAAATCTTCTGAACGAATGCAGCAGTCTTACTGCAAATGCGCCTGATATAGGTAGGGAGGTCGACGTCGTCTTCGACATCACTAATGCATTCGTCGTCGTCTTGTTGGTCTGACGAATTTTCAATTAAGCCAACCTTTTCATCGTCAACTCGCTCTTGTGATTGCCGCTTGTGCATATTGAACGATGCTTGTCCGGGTCCGTTTCGTGATCCGTACATCTGTGGCTGGCCTTGAGCTTGATGGGGTTGGTATTGTGGTGATCCGGGAAAGATTACGTAGTGTTCTTGGGGGTTATCGAAGGATGGGTAGCTACGAGGCTGGGGTGGGTAATGGGGAGAGAATCCGTTTGGGCTGTATTGCTGCGGTGACTGCTGTATATGTGGTGGGCTGCTTGATGGCCCACCATAGCTTGCTGGATATGGTTGCTGTTGCGGTGGCCCAAAATTTGTTCTGATGTGTGGTAGTTGCCCATGCCCATAACCTTGATATGGTGGTGATTGTTGTCCAGAATATGCCATATTTCCTGGAGGTTGCCCATAATTTTGGAAATTAGGTACTTGCTGTCCGTAGTGAATCTGTCCATATACATGGTTATGAGTAGCTTGATTGTGCGGTGGTGCAAATCCTGGTCCTGGGTTATGATACATATTTTGTGGCGGGCCTGCGAAATTGTGGGCGGTACTGCCGGAGTTGAAGTGATGCGGTGGTGGGTTCATGATCCTTGATTCATTCCATAATTAGCTTGACAATTTCCATACAGGTTTAATGGGGGTTAATAAATTTACCCTAGACGTTGCTTGTTCGAATTATTCTTGAAGACCCAAAGGCTGTCGATGGAAATAATGGACGGATCCACACGTGAACGAGGTAAGACGCAGATTATCCTAAATTATATACAGATGGTTTGAGGGACCCTAATCCTTGTTGGCACTCCGAGGCGAATGAGGACACTATAGAGGCCACAAAGAAGAGAGATATTTAAAAAGGTACTTGAACTTCATGTGCACTTCTTGCTGAAAATGAAGGAATGACAAGTCCATCTACTTATACAGATTACCTCTGATTTCCTTCGAGGGGTTATTACCGATAGTTTACGGATCTGTTCAGTACATTTTGAGTTCCTGTCAGAGTAGATGAAATGCTTCTTCCCTCAAAATCAGAAGCGGACTAAATCATGTAGCCCGTGTGAGTTATTTCATTTGTCATACTTGCAGCTGGTGCAGGTTCCAGTTCCAGGTAATGCGTGAACACGTCAATATATAGCAGGAAGGCCGTATTGCTTGTTCACAAGACACACACAGGAAAAGCGGTAATTATAGAGGCCTTGGGAATCATGTCCCCTTCCCCGCGTCACCATGATTGGCAAGTCATCTCGACTCGCGAATTGAATACCTCTGCACCATTGAGATTGAGCTGGCGCCCTCCAGTGACTGGTGCAAAGTGAAACACCATCAAACGAGCACCGCGGGCACACGATCCACCCTGTGGGTGCATCTAGAATGCGGCTGAGGAGAGGATACACTACGTTTTGCATACGATACTAGCTAAATCATATACTCGTATTCTGCAATATCCTTGTTCCAAATAGAACATGAGTACATACCCACCTAAGGTATGCATATCTATACCATGCTTCATCTCCCGGAAATTGATATTGGTCATGATGGATATATCTCCTCCGCCTGTGCAGCAATAGCAGGAGATCGAGTGTTTGCAATACTGATCGTAAAAAAAAACCTCTGATGTGATACATGCAACCAAACGTATCGATAGATCATTTGTTTTTTTTGATCTTATATGTCCCAAATACGTACTTACTGGTGCGTGTGGGTAGGCGAGACTATGTGTGGTAATCAATTGACAGTTACTTACATGTCCCTTGATTCCAATCACAGCATGTTGATAAGTAGATGGCGCGCCGCCAATGGAAACTTCTCGGCGGTATATACCTAGATAGATGTATATAATCAGGCAGAAGTATCTAGTAGACTCCGTTGGTAATAAACTCCATACTTCGTCCTACGTTATTCCATAAGGGTAGCATTTCGCGGGTACGACAGGGTTTTCCAGCCAATCAGCTCAGAAAGGGAAATGTGGTATTCTTTTACTGAAATTTGCAGGGAGGTGCACCAAAAAAAGCTTATAATTCAGTTATATTACAAACTTGACCATATGCTGTCCTCGCGACCAGACCATATGCACTTAAAATTGCCCCACCGTCATAGATAGAAAAAAAAGCAACAGGCGTCGGTATGACGTGGGCATGGAATGTTTGAGCGTGTCTCCACTAATTGATCAAAGCTTTTATTTGTGGGTCACAAGTGAACTCGCGGACCTAGACCGAGTGGCTGCACGCAAATGTACACCACCAAAAATCATGCATGATGTCTCATGCAATTGAATTATCTCATGTGCTTCCTGGCATCTGCCAGCTCGTGAGGCTACCAGCTCGTAAAGTGAAACATCAATGAACATACATGCAAATATCTGTATGGTTATTGGAAAAACCTCACCTATTAGCTGTATTCAAACGACCTGACAGAGGGAGTAAATTACAAAAGCGCTTGAATTAGAAGGCCTATGATATCAGACACATGCACATATCGTATATACAATTAATCAATCTTTCCATGCTCAAACCAAGCTGCAGCCTGTTGGTACAACACAGCAGATAGCCTGTATGCAATATGGTAGATTGATGAATTCAGATCAGAGCACCTAGTCCAGCGATAGACTTCGTCAGATCTTCAGCCCACTTGAATAAGGCGCCTATAGGGCTCTATAACTAATCTTACAACATGACGTGGGCTAATTCGACTGCAATGGAGCAAAAAGTTGTCATGCATATGATCATGAGTGACGCAGCGACGTTGCAAAAGGACTGAAAATTTTATCTCTAGCTCAGACATCTTTATCAGCACTCTCCATATTCCCTTACGCATATGGGTACTTGGCTAGTTCTCAAAACTGGCCATGGAGTTTGTTTACGCTGGTTCCCCCGCCTCGGGAGTGTCGTATATAACTTCAAGTCCAGCCCTCCACAACCTGTTCTCATTTTTGTAATTTTATTTTAATTCATCCCTCAGGACATATATCTCGATATTTCGAACTTACTTCTGAAAACCGCCTCTTCTTCATCCGCTTCAGACCTCAATCTTGCTCCTCTCAGTATACCTTAATGTAAGGGGATCCATATCAACTTCTGTAATCTTGTTTTTCTCCCATCTTTTTTTGGTGGGCTAGTTCTTTATTTCTTCATCTCACATGTACAACAGCAGGTAGCTTGGGTTCAAATTTGGCTAATTGAAACCGAAATATCAGATCGAAATATTGCAAATGCCATGGCATCTCTGGCCAAACAGCCGCTTGAGCGAAACCATCAATAACACCAATTACCTCCGCTATCGCAACCCAAATACGTATTATACCCGGGCCCGCTACGTCGACTCAGGAATGCACACGGATCAGGAGAATATGGACGCCGAGATGATGAGATCCCACTGCCTCAGATACCTCCAGCGACTCCGCATTGCCTTCGAAGTCTTTTCCACGAGCGTGGAAGAACAGGGCCAGATCCTCCCCATTGAGAGCTGGCCGGCAGCAGTAACTATCATGGCGAACACTTTAAAGGAGCAGATGAAACAGGCGGTCGAAGTCTCTCTTGCGAATGTGGCCAGTGCGATCAATGATCTTGGCGATGAGCAGCGCAAAATGTCTGCTTCAAAAGTGTGGAGGAAGAATTTCGATGTCATACAGCGGGGGTTTGTGCAAGGGCTAACAGCTGATGGGGTGGAGCGGTTGATGCATTTCAGAGATGGTGCGCGGCTGAATTGGGATGTTATTGTTTCGGCGAATGTGCATGTGGCGAATGAGTATATGAAGGCGGTGAACCTGCTTCTTTCTTCCTCATTGCCTGCGCGGGAGTTTGACCCAGCGTCGAGAACGGTAACGAGAACTTCTCCAACCACATCAGTACTGAGGCGAATTCCAGGAGACACTGAGCTGGCGGTAACGGGACCGATGCAGGGTGAACAGAAACCCTCAAAGTCAAAGAAGGGAAAATCTTCAAAATCGACACGAGCGTCGACGTATGAGGATGCCCCGAGAAGTCCAAGACCGGAGCCAGAAACCTTGGATCAGGCGCTGGCGCGGCCAATGTCGATGTTGGAGTATACCTCAAATTCCGCCACCACACGAGAGCCGGCGCCCGTGCAGCTAACAGAGCCGACACAGCCACCGCAGGAGTACACACAGCCAACGCCCTATCCACCCAGTTTCGATTCCTATCCACCAAGCCCAGTGTTCGCAGGGCAGGCGTGGCCACATGTACAGCCAGTATACACAGACCACCCAGCTGCAGCTGCACCAGTTGCAGAGCTTCCAGCATGGCCAGATGGCAGTCGTGCCGAACCAGGCAGTGGGATTGAACGAGAAGGATATCGGACGTGAATACAGAAGCCAACGTGGAAAGATGGGCAGAGGCAAGAATCACATGTTTGATGAATGAGAAAATAACGGGAGGAGTAGATATTAGCCTTGTGGCCAATACAAACGTTCGCAGAGCCTAATGGGTTCGGAACAGGAGGACGGAGACCCGGAGTTCAGGAGGAGATACATACAATAAGCAATGTCATTGAGAGAATTGGGTTCATTTCTTTATCGTGTTAAATTTATCTTTTTTCTCTCTTCTTTTCTTTCTTTCTTTCTTTGGAATTCTACGAATTCCACAATCTTAACTGCTTGCATCTATATATTGGATAAATAAATTCAGAATATTCCAACTATATGTATTCTTATAACAGCTAGTAGTCTCATGCCAATCCGTGAGCTCAATTTTGACGAGTAGTCAGCAGTCTGCTATTCTACAGGAATCGCTCTAGAGGTAAAGCTATAGGTAGTTTTCATATGGAAACACATTTTTATCCATTGAATATATATTTATGAAATGAAGTACATCGCGGGCCTGGATCTATAAATGTGGATCCACTTCCGCATTCATAAGTAATTACTTTTGATTATGAATGAAAAGATAATGTGTGAAATATTGTTGTAATATTCGAACATACCTACCTATGCATGACTTTGCTCGCGATCGATTGCAAGGTGTGAGGACGAAGCCATGACATAGCATAGAGGAGGAGATGATGATGATTCCTCCAAGTCCCTCGCTCTGCTCTCTCTCTATCCACATGATTCTCCACCACCCAGTGATCTCTTCCCAATCTGGTAGTCCCACTGCTACTCTTCCCTGCCTTCCCAATCGGGTTCGTGCCACCGTGCACCCTCCTGTAGTCTAGTGTGACCCTCCTGCATTTCAGGCATCCTCATGCATATCAACCTCTCCTGACACAAGGATCCGGAAGGCACTTGAGTATTCTCGTGTAATATTTGAGAATTATATGCACTGATCATTGCCTTATGTACCCAGCCTAATAATTATAACCCTTAACAAAAGCTCAAGGGCCACGAATTCGATCACATATTCGGATACCCCTTTTTCCCTACTGCAGGTTTTGAAAATTTTTCTGAAATTCCCAACGAAATATTGACATATATAAAGCTTCCCCTCGCACCAGACGAGCACACGTCCAAGCTTATCTAGATGTTCTCGTGTCAAACAATGACCAATTGCAATTATAAAAGCAGTTCCAACGTTCCAGTTTTCCAATATATATCCTCAAAAACATCCTCGTGCTCAATTACTCCCGCCCCGTGGTAGAATCCATACATAGGCACCTAGATAGTCCCTAACTATCTAGAACCATCGAAAATTTCAACCACCCGCACCATGCATGCATGCACACGGTGAACTCCGCAACGCCTCGTATATATACCCCTTCTATCCTGATCATGACCAGCTCTCAAAATTTAGATAATTCAGCAAGAAGACTCTTGGTAGTACGAGAACAGAATTCATCGTATCAACCGATATCGAGGTCAATCATGATAAATCCACCTGGCAATACTTTGTATCCGGCTCACACCTCGTTGCGTACGGGCAACACGTCGGAGGGTAGTACGTGTGCGGGCAGCAAAACTCTCCCAACGCACAGCCGTTGCCAATGGGTAGGGTGACATTCTCGTAGGGATGTCTTCCGCAAGTTTCATTTTGTGGGGGTGGGGAATATGGATATGGTGTGGTGTCGTTATGTAGGATCTGTGGGCGGGTGGTGGATGCGTCATGGTCATCCGGATTTTCCGCGGGGACAGCGAGGGCGTGGTCTGCCTTGAGAATGGCACTGGCCATGAAGATGGTGAGGAAGAGGTTGAGGTTGAGGATTGTACATGTCGAGAGTGTTTCTGGCAGCAGGTTGTATCTCATGATTGGGCGATTGAAAAAACCCGATTTTTTCAAAATATCTTTATTGTAGTTTATCGTGATTGAATGATATTTTGACGCCGAATTTGGACTTGAAGTTTGATTACTGACGATGTGGAGGGGGAGGGGGGAGGGGGGGGGGAGGGGGGGGGAGGGGGGGTGCTCGAGAATTATATATAATTACATATATAGAGTTGACACATATTGTCTCTGAGTTCGCACACGCAATGCATGCTATATAAGGTCTACACATTAAGAGAACAGGTGATTATTCCTCAAGGTACTTTATTTGCAAGTGGTTACTGCCATTCATCCGGATATGAACCTTATTTCTGATTTCCAGGCAATAATTGCAGGCTAGCGATTACTATACTCGTATATATTAGCTAGTTATATGATACAGATAAGTATATGCTCGAGGGGCTAGCTTGGATACGGCACCATGTAGAGTAGGTTGCATGTTTAGCTACAAACGCAACGACGACAAAACGGCGGCAATTTATTGCAATTGTGGGGGGGGGGCGGATATTCCACTGTTATTGTTGTTAACCTGAGCTCCATATTCGGCGTCTGCCGCTGGGTTAGTCGGAGTGGTAGTATTAGTTGTATAGTACGTACGCCTGTAGAAGGAGCGGATTCGATACTGATGTGGCAGCTACATCAGCAGGTTTACTTTTGGCGACATGCATGACTTGAGGGTAACTGTCGCCGTGCACTGGCTCCGATAGCACTACCTAGCTATATATAGTGACAAGCCAAGCCAACCTGAGGCATGCAGCCACTCTTCATAAATCCGGGGCATACACATGTTCGTGATGGATGAAATGGGTGGATGGATGGTTACCCTGGGTTCTATGGTATGATTAGGTATGACTTATTGCTCGGTGCACGTGCAGGCGCTATATACATTCATACATTTGAAGTTGAAATAAAAGGTTTTCTCAAACAATCTCAGCCCCCCCTCGCTTATTATTATAATTAGCGAGCCTCGTCACTAGGCTTGTGATAGATCTCACGATTGACTTCAGGGTAAGTAATTATAACGATTGCCCCTCTTCGGCTGCCTTGTCTGGACATCCAAAAAAATATACCTTTGGCCAAACACCAGACTACGGCCTAACCATATGGCCATAAGAACTGGTTCCAGCTACTCATGACTACAGTACTGCTCTTAATTATTCCCATACACACATACCCCATCGATTTGCGATGCCTCAAATTAATTCCTCCCACTCCAGTCTATGGTGGGACAGATGTACAAAAAGTCAAGCGATTCGATATTTGCATGTCGATAGCGATTATTAGGGTTAGTTCCAGGCGTATGCTATTTGCCACTCCAATTCATTGCATATGCATGCATGTGGCAATTTAATAATATTCAAGCGTATACAATAGCCAAGATTCTACTTTTACGAGCTGAGAATCTTTCACTACAACTTAGAGGGAGGAGTCTTCCAGCTAGTATAGAGTTTGTATGTGTTTCCCATATATTTTTTAGACTACTTAGAAATCTTTTCCCCCTTGTCTGTTGTGCAAGATTCTTGACTTGTAAGGTGTAGAATCTTGGGCCTCAAAGGCATTGAGCATTAGTTGTTAGTATTAAACAGCAGAATAGGCGTTTATTGGGTTGAAAAAACGGGTTTAGATTGAGGATTGCTTGCACTGGCAAAATACGCATCGCTTGACTTTTTGTACATTTGTCCCACCATACCAGTCTGCCCCAAGTACCTATCTATCATGTGTATACAGATGGGTGGAATAAGTGATCGCTAGCTGCTAAGATATCGATATCGATATCATGATCACTATAGTCAGGGCACTGCAGGGCAAGCCCGGCCTTTCAAGAAAGAAAAAAAAAAAAGTCGCGGAGCGAAATGTCATAAAGCTTAAGCATGATCATGATCAGGAAATAAAGCAATATTTTAACTAGTCAACTACTAGGTAATACGTCTACTACGTACTTTTTCATTCAATTAATTAATATCATGATATCATGCAATTCAGGGTATGTAACTGCCACACATAAGTACGTTGGATACCAGCTCATTTGCAGATCTCGATCTTGACATCGACGATCAACCCAACCTATAACCTTTTCACCCGCTACCTACCTACTTCTTGTTTACAGAGTAGAATTATACAATGCCATAGACTGACTGCATAGCAAATGCCAGGCGACACTTACCCTCATACCCTCAAGTCGTATAGCCAGCCAATATCCGACGACGACGTGTGAGCGAGCGAGCGAGCGAGTGCACATAGGTACATCTCAGTTTTTCACTTTAAATTGTAAATCCGTATCCATAACCATAATATATCCTCCCGGCCATGCCAGGCCTCTAGATCTAGATCTATTGTCCTTGAGCCGATATATATCTATAGGGTATCAACGATATATCGACATATCTACCGGTACCCCTACATCAATAGATACATAGGTACTCTCGTGTTGGATCGGTAATTATAATTATAATTACAAGTAGGTACTTATAATTACATGGAAAGACTACCTAGAAACTTACCTAATCTGTAATATACTAGAAGTAAAATATTACTAACTACTACAATTGGGGATAAATGGCCAGCTAAGCGAAACCCTGATATCACATGCCCAAACATTCGTTGGGAATTTTTGGGGGCCAATTCGAGTTCAGGGTAAGCTAGCTGGATCGATGTAAGGTGGAACTTGCAATTGGGTGAATGTTAGGGTTTGGTATTTGTTGTATCTACTATGTAGGACGTTACCCCACCTATATTTCCAAGTCTTTCAGCCTAGGAGCACGAGACTATAAATCAGAATATCCATAAAAAAATTCCATATCCGTATATATAATATACCAAACAAAACTAAAAATACATCGATATATCGATGCCCCCCCCCCCTCCCCATCTACACAACCGCCCCCAACAAAAACCTCACCCCCTCCCAACTCTCCCTCGCCGTCTCCAAAATCTGCTCCCTCGGCAAAATAAACCCATACACGCCCTCATCCCTCAACTCCGTCGTAAACGAATACTTGACCCCACTCACCTCATACGAATAATCCACACTATCCCCCGCCACCTGGTAAATCGTGGTACAAATCGGGCCGCTCGTATACCTCGTCCCGTAGGCCTTCTCCACCGCATCAACATACCCCTTTGCAAGCACCTCCAGCTCCGCAGCGTCGGGGGAGGCGAGGTCGCAGGTATACCCGTAGGGTGTCATAAACAGCTGCGAGTAGGCGTGCCAGTCGATGTACATCTTCACGCCTGGGGAGGAGCGAGCAAGGTCGTCTTGGAATCTACTGAGGGCCTGGAATTCATAGGTGTCCCCCGGTGCGTTCCCGCGGAATGCCTCGCTGCATGGATCCGTGGAGCTGCCCTCGCCGTCCCACTTGTAGGCCCAGTTGCGGTTGATGTCGGTGCCGACACACCCCTCGTTTACGGTTCCGTTGGGGAAGGTGATCGGGTTCCGGTTCTTCCTCCAGAGCCGCGCTGTGGTCTGCGTGTACACGAAGCCATCCGGGTTGACTATTGGGAAGATGTAGAAATCGTAGGTGGTGGTGTATGCCAGCGAAGCGGTGGGGTCCGTGAGGAGGGTGTAGATGAAATACTCATTCACAAGGGTCGTGATCCATTCGCGCGCGTGGACGGTGCCGTGGAAGATTACCGCGGGGTTGATTTGTGTCGAGTTTGACGTGGAGGAGGTGTCTCTCGGTGCATGTATGTGAATCCCCGTGATATTCCTCCCCTCATACGTCTTTCCCGCGACCACAATCTCCGCGCGGGTAGGATACCTCGCGGCAAGTGTCGTCAGGAACGCGATATGTTCGTCGTACGGATGGTAGTTGTCGAACCAGGTAACATCGATCTCGAGTTCTTCATCTTCCGCCACTCTTTCCTCTGCCACAATCTTATTATTGTTGGTTTTGAGGACGTTGGCCACCCGACTCTCACTCTCCTCCCTCACACTCCTCCCCAAATCCTCATGCATCACCCCCACCACCAACCCCAGCCTCCCCTCCACAACCCCCCTCACCTCCTCCACCTTCTCCCGCGGAACCTCAACATCCACCACCGCATTCCGCGCCACCACGTCCGTCCACGTCGCGAGGCCCAGTCTCTGAATCAGCGCTGACACAGCGTCGACGGCAGCGTCGTCGGCGCCGAGGTGGATACGCAGGACTTGCACGCCGTCGTAGGTGATTTTCTGTTGTTGGGGGGGCGAGTTGGAGGAGGGGGAGGGGAAGGCAAGGGATGGGGTTGTAGAGAGGACCAGGAGGAGGATGGGGAGGAGGAGGAGAGGGCGCTGTGGAAACATGGCCGGCCGGGTCGGGATATTCGAATTTTAGTTTGGTGGGGGGGGGGGGGGGTGACCCGAATTTGTCCGAAATAGGAAGTAGAGAATTCAGAGGTAGACCAGTAAGGAATGAATGAATACCACACATACACAGCCTTCAACCTTCAACCTTCAACCTTCAAAAATTCAAAGGGAAATCGGATATCGGACGTACCGTACGGGGACCGGTATACAAAAAGAAAAAAATAAAAATAAAAAATAAAGGGGGGGGGGGGACGATCCAGATGCTATATATCCGAGTCCTGCAGCTGTATCTCCACCGGACCAGATAGATCATCAACCCATATATATGAACGTTAATATAAACATCACCTCCATTTCCCGGGCCGAGGCGAGATTATTGTACCTACATCCTAATACTAATACTAATACTAATACTATATATAATGCGTGGAAAGCTTATAAACTATAGCTATATATTTACAGGATAAACAACATCAATCAACTTAAAACAACAACAACAACAACAACAACAACGTCGTACCTTACGGATATAATAACTACCGCGCACCACGTTCGCAGTTACCTACCTACATAGGTATGTACTTACAATACAAGGCACACATACCTACACACAATTGCAATGCAAACTCTACTCGTACAGTACTGGCTCAACTGGCAAAGAAAGAGAGCACCACCCCCCTGCTGTCTTGAGTATTTCCCACACCAAAAATTTTGTATTAGAGGTTGAATTTATGGAAGCCCCGTGCACGAAATTTTGTACTGTGGACAAAAGGTGTGGGAATTCTTTTGATTGACTGGGGGGTGGTGCTTCTTCGCCAGTTAAACCGGTACAGTACCTAAGTACCTACTACCAACCTCCAAGCAATCAAAGCATTGACGTTACCTTCAACCCCCCCAACCTCCAACCTCCAACCTCCAACCTCCAACCTCCACCCCCCTCAACCCTCCCTCCCTCCTTCCCAAACGGTTCGAAAGCCCCGGGACGGCAAGGACCATCCCTGCGTCCCTTATCCCCCCACCCCCCCACAATCCCCGCAAACTCAACGGTGTAACGGTACCGGTATCCGATCATCGATCTGTGCTGGGGGAAAATAAAATTTAAATTCCCGTCGTCGACTTCATCCGGATCCAATAGGTAGCCCCCCCCCCCCCCCCCCCACATGGAAGAAATTAGAAATTTCGGCACTTCTCCCGAATCCTACAGACAGACAGCTACACTCACTCTACACTCTACACTCTACACTCTACACTCTACATATATATATGCATACGTACCAGATAATTAAACAGGCAGGTAGCAGGTAGATAGGTACCAATAAATAAATAAATAAATAAATAAATGTAGAATTCAATGATATATAGGTAATGAATATATATTTCAAGAGAATTCGAAAGTAAGTATGATATAAATGTCTGCCAAAAAAAAAGGAAAAAAAGAGAATTAAGTTTCCTCCCTCCCAATTTTCCACCCCCCCCCCCCCCCCCCCCCCCCCCCCCCCCCAACCGGCCTATCTATTAATATTCTTGAGCTCACTCACTCCCACGCCCCAAAATCCAAAACCCGGAGTTTTTTTGATGGGTATCTCTGGCATCTCTGGTATCTCTGGTATTTTTCGTAACCCCAGCACTTTGGATATATATAGGCCGCGGCCGGTAAGCTCAAGGAATTCTTTACCCATCCCGCCACCATGATTCCTCCTACTCCTACTCCTCTCCCCTTCCACAAGTATTCGAGAAAGGAAACAAAAAATATATGTATAAAAGAAAAAAGAATCACAAAAAAACACAAAACACTGTATGATAATAAAAAAAAATATATATAATAACCATGCCACACCACACACCACACAATACCACATTATCCAAACTTCATTGCCTCGTCCGGCAGGATCCTCAAAAAAAAAAAAAAAAGAAAAAGAAAAGATATATATAACCCCCTCCCCCCTCGCCAATCCTCTACTCTATCCTCTCTCGCTCAAAAACCACATCAATCAAACCCACCCATCCCCCACCCTCCCAACCCCACCCCCGACCCACCCCCACCACCTCCACCCTGCTGTAACTGCTGCTGCTGCTGCAATAAATGCAACCCATGAACCTGCCCCATGGCCACCACCGGCGAAAACCCTGCCCCACCACTCACACTGCTCCCGCCCGCGCCGCCACCCCCTCCACCTCCACCGCCAATCCCACTAGCCGAGCTTCCCACCGAGTAACCCCCCGGAGAAATCAACATTGAATGTGTTCCCACCCCACGAGCCTGCCATCATCCCAATACATGTATCGTTAGCAAAAGTGAAGTTTATACCGATTGTGTGGGTGGAAAAATTTGAGTATGCGGAAGGTATATCGGGGCGGGGGGGGCGCTAAAGTTTGCCTCTCACGGGCGCAAATAAAAACCGGAGAAGTGGGGGAGGAGGCGGGGAGGTCATGGGGAGATTACGATTAGGAGCAGGAGGAGGGATATGACGTACAGCTCTCAAGCTTCCAATCAGCGAAGCTGCGACAGAGCCTGGCGTGGTATTTTGTTGGATTGCGTGGGGTGATTGTGAGGAATGAGGTTGATTTAGAGGGCTAGTATGCTGCTGCTGTTGATGGTGATGGAGAGACATCTGTTGAGGTTGTTGTTGCTGCTGTGGGTGGCTGTGATGTTGTTGTTGCTGATGTTGTAGAGGAGGTAAATTCATACCAACATTCATTCCCATTGGCTGCTGCTGCTGCTGTTGCTGAAGTTGTTGATGGAACTGCTGTTGCGTAATTCCCTGTTGCTGCTGCTGGTGGTGTTGCTGTTGATGCGGGATATGGCCATGTGGGGGTGGAATAGGAGGCTGCTGATTTTGTTGCTGTTGAAGCTGCTGCTGCTGCTGTTGCTGTTGTTGCTGTTGGAGATGTAACAACTGCACCGTAGCCGGCGACGAAAACGCCCAGGAAGCATCCTTACTAGACCCTACATTCACTCCACCAGGCGGCCATTGTTGTGGCTGTTGCTGCTGCTGCTGCTGTACCTGATGATGTTGTTGCTGCTGCTGATGTTGATGTTGTTGCTGATGCTGCCCCATATCATCCTGCCACCTAGGCGAAGTCTGCTGCTGCTGTTGTTGCTGCAATTGATGTTGTTGCTGTTGTTGCGCTTGCTGCTGCTGCTTCTTCAACGAGCCAACCAACCCACTCAACCTCCTCACAACATCCAAATTCTCCTCAACAACCTCCGCAACGGCGGCAGCTTGCTCATCTGAAAGCCTCTTGATCTCATTCGGCAACACCTGCGCCAACCCGGCCGCAACCTCCGCCGCCGTATCCGCCGGGGCAGTAACGCCATTCTTCCTATTGTGCTCCTGTAGAACTAAAAGCGTGCATTGCGCTTCACACATCTTTGTCTGTGTCTGGGCCTGCAAATCCAGCGACACGGTAATCAAGCGAATGATATCCGAGAGGGTCTGAGCAGAATCCGCAAGAACCCCAATGACATCCTGAGGAATCGATGCAAGTGCCGCTGCTTCTCCAGCTGGATCAGAGGGCGCTTTACCATTTCCTGGGGCCCCGTTGTTGTTGATTCCACTTCCGCCGCCAATGGCATCAAAAAACCTGCGGAAAAGCTGGGTCTGGAGTGCAGAGGGGGGAATCTTGAAGATCACATCGTACGTCTCCCGCACAACCTGGTCAAATCTAAACTTGAGCCCCTTGACGAAATCCTGCACGATCCTTTCGACAGCGGCGGCATGGTCACTTGCGCGCTTGACCTGGTCGACCCGAGCAACAAGCCCACGCTCCTGCTCATCCAGCCAGAAACGTCGCTCTGCCTCGAGTGCGTGTGCGCGGTTACCCTGAGCCACCAAGGGTGAGATCGATACATGCAAGTAGCGTTGATTTCGGTCAGAGACAAGGCTCTGGAGAACCGATTCATGCTCCTCCATCGATGCATGCAGCTTGTTGAGCAAGTCCACAGCCTCAATTAGTAGGAAGTAATGCATAGCGGAGCCGCTGGGCTGCGAGCGTGCTGCACTCTCCGCTGCTGCGGCCGCAGTATCGAGAAGCCACGTCTTCACCTCTTCAAACCAACGCCCTGCAAGGACCTCAAGTTGGCCCTTAACGTCCTTGTATGCAATCTCGACATAGTCATTCTCAAAGATTGCATAGACTGCAGTCTCAACCTCAAGTTTGCGTTGGGCCTCGTCTTGCTCGAATGCCTTCTCCGCCAATTCTACCTCCGCATAAGTAGCCCCTTGGTTATAATACGAGCTGACAAGAGCAGTCTGCTTCTGTCGGCGGGCAGCAGCCTCGGCAGCGCTGGTAGCGAGTAACTGAGATGTCTTTGCGTCAAGGCGCTTGCGGGCATCGCCAAGGTAAGTCTCGAGAGATGGTGAGTGAGTTGCAGTCTCGAGTGCTTGGTATGCAGAGTGGAGGAATTGGGGAATATCCGGACCCGAGGGCTTCATAAACGCATCAATGACTCCACTTAGACCAGATATATCCACTGGTCGTGCCTTCACGTTAATCGATCCTTTGCCGGGGTAGAATGGAGTGGCTCCAGGTTGGCCCCCTTGACGCTGTGATCCCTCACGCTCATCGGCATCGGCAACAGTCTCCTCGTCATCTGGCTTCCTGCGGGCACTTGGGTCAATCCGAATTGCCGGAACACTGGGAACAGGCCGCGGCATTAGAAGCTCCAAATCCACCTTTGGTGCTCTGGCCACCTGCACAAACGTTGGTGTTGGAGAAGGTGTTTCTGGTGGTGGATCTGGAGCTTCTGGGCGACCAGCATTCCTATCATGCGCATTGTTCCTCTCATAGCTACCTTGTTGATGAAGGGAGTGATGTAGCTGCTGGTGCTGTGGGTGCTGCTGGTGCTGAGAGTGCTGGTTATGTTGCTGTGGATGTTGATGATGGTGAAGAGTCGCAAGCGGAGGGCTTGGGCTCATGAATGGCTCATGGGCCGGAGGTGTAGTCGACCCATCATCGAGACGGTGGATTCTTGGTGGCGGAGGAAGCGGTTGCATACCGCTACCCTGTTGTCCTCTAACATCATCCTCTTCTTCTTCCTCCTCGTCTTCATCAGTCTCACTGTCCTCAGTCTCCATCCCGCCCTCGGTCTCGGTATCAAACGGATTCTTCAATTGCTGTTGGTTGTGTTGTTGTTGAATCTGCTGCTGTTGGTGCTTCTGAGGTCCCTTTGGCGACGACTTTTTATCTCCATCGGACGCCGGAGGCGGAGATACAAGCTCTCCTGTTCCACTTCCCGGGAGAGTCCCGCCTGAAAACGAAACATTAGACTCTACAAATACCCCCGAAGAGCTCTCCGACGCTCCACTCATCCGCCCACTCTCCATGCCCGTGATGACTGGCCCCTTGCCCTTACCTCCAATATCAGAATTCTTCTTTGGGTCGAGTGCAGCGATCCGACGCTTGCGCTCAGACTCTTCGGCATTAACCCATTCATCCCATCTGCGTAGTCTTTCCGTGACGAGCCCCTCGAGCCTAACATCCCGATCACTCGTGTCACCCCCTACGGCCGTCCAAGAAGACCTGTTGCCTCCTGATGTCCCCTTCCCGGCGACCACACGCTCTGCCTTCTCCGCAGCAATTGCGTCCTCCGACAGGTACAATGCAAAATTGTGCAGACTCTTGATGTGGCTGTCTGGCAAGAGCTTATACAACGACCGCAACGCATTCACGAGCTGTTCTTCATTTGCACTAGCCGACCTTGCCTGATCACGGTGCGACTGCTGCTGGGATTGTTGTTGATTTTGCTGATGAGGCTGTGCTTGCCCTTGATTCTTCTGCTGGTGGGCAGGACGGTGCTGCAATGGATGGTGATGATGAAACAACTCTGGCGACGGAACCGCACTGGGATTCGTAGTGGCATCAAGCTTATCCGGAGACAAACTCTCTGACCCCCTCCTATCCGCCTTGAGAAACGAGCCCGTCACGGTATTCGTTGCAGTAGTAGCCTTTGACATTGGGTGTTGTGGGGGGATGTGATATCCAACAGACGACGCGGGAGAAACATGGCTCCAATCCTGCGAATTTATCGTGTCTGTAGAGAAAACACGTTTTGGCTGCTCCCTCACACCAATGATACCCCCAGCTTGCTTGGGTCGTTCCTGCATCTGCTGCTGAACAGGTTCAGGCGCGGCGTTCCGTCCTGCACTTGAGGGCGGGTTGGAATGTGGGGCTGGCGCAGGCCCTGAAACTGCTGCAGTTCCTCCGACCCATTGGCCCCGCATGATGCTCTCCCTTGTCGCTGGTGGCGCATTACCAAGCGGTAGCGTCGCCGTGGAAGACGAATTCGATACCGGCTGAAGACCAGTGATTCTAGTATTATTCTGCTGCGTCTTTGATGTGAATTGATATCCCACCGGCGCAATATTAGCTGCCGAAGGTGGTGGAGACGTTTGAGGGTTCTGATATTGCTGCTGCTGAGAGTAATTCTGATATTGAGGCCTTGGAGGCGGGCCCTGTGATTGTTGGCCATCGGCCTTGCGCACATGCAAGGGCCGGTATTCGGCAGGAATTGGATCGGAATCGACCTCCCCATCGTCGCCAGCACTCTGTGGCCTGTGTTGCTGCTGCTGCTGCTGCTGCTGCTGCTGGGAATGATCATCCCCTTCTTCGTCATGCTCACGAACTCTCTCACGACTAGTTGTGCCAGTAAACCCTCCGAGATCCATCATACCCAGGCCTCCGCCTGGAGGCCCAGCACGTGGGCTGCGAAGACCTCCCTGTCCTTCGGCGATTCCTTGTCCCCTCAAAAATCCAATGAGACCCCCTCGGGGTCCACTCCTCGCCGAGCCAGGCATACCCCTGAGACTCGTCATGGTGCTGGGTGCGGGACCAGGGCTATAAACCTCCTCGTCATCGTGCTCTCTCCATCTTGGTGGGCCAGCACTGCCAGGTGTCCAATAATAATAGTCCGTGCCAGGTGTACTGGCAGTCGGGGGCGCGCTTGGGGCCGGTGGTGGGGCTGGGTGTGTGATTGGTGTCAGTAATGCTCGGTGCAAAGCGGGGTTATTCGAAGAGAGTGTGATTGGGTCTCTGCTTCCCGCCGTGATGGGTGAAAAGGTGCTCTGGCCAAACGCAGACAGGGCACTTGGTGGGTTCTGGATGGCCTGTGCCCCATGCTGAATTTGAATGTTGGAAGTGTCGATCGCCATGCCTCCTGCGCGGCCCAGACCGCTCGACGGTGCGAACCGCGTCTGGTGCTGCTGCAGTTCGGGGGCAGGTTGTTGCTGCTGTTGCTGCTGCTGCTGATACTGTTGCTGCGAGTGTTGAGGAGGTTGAGGTGGTGGCACCTGCTGCTGTTGATGATGTGCTTGTGGCTGCTGCTGCTGCTGCTGCGGAGCCGATCGGGTTGCTGCTAGCGGTGGCTGGTGATGATCATACTGTTGCTTGTAACGGTCCCTCTGTTGCTCCCTATCTCTGGAACCTCCCGCCACATTGGCACGATCACCCGTTGAACCCGATCCTGCTGCGGCACTTCCCGACGAACCTGGATTCTGTTGCGGAGGCAAGGAGGAAAATAGTGGAGGAGGTGAGTAAAGACTTCCTCGGCCACTGCCCCTCGTTCCGGCCGAACCAGGAGGGACTGTGCCCGTCATACTCCCATGGGGGCTTCCAATATTTATCGACGACTGAGAGTTTTGCTGGTGGTGTCCATGCTGCTGGCCGTAATGCGGCGAGCCCTGTTGCTCTTGCGGACGGTGCTGCAGCACTGGCGAATAATGCGGGGAAGCGCTTGAGCCCAGTCCCTGAGAGGCAGAGACATTTGGAGAGTTTTTAGACGACACTTGGTTATTGCGCTGAGACTGTGTCTGTGGTTGCTGCTGCTGCTGCTGCTGTTGCTGGTTGTTTTGGGTGTATTGTGCACCGCCCTGAGCTTGATGCGAGCCCGTGGGTGGGAGCGGGAAGGCGGACACCGACGCAAGGCTCTGCGCCGAGCTCGATGTCGGCAAGGCGACAGCCGTAGGAGGAAGACTTGACGTCGAGGCATTCATCAAATTATATGGCTGCTGCTGCTGTTGCTGCTGCTGCTGTTGTTGAGGCAAATTGCTCGAAGATGCAGAAAACTGCTGATGAGACTGCCCGTCTCTTCCTCCAGCCTGCCCCTGAGGAGCACCCGAATTCTTTTGCGTCTTCTGCGGTGGTGGTGGTAATCCCGTCGTTGCCGGTCCTGGGCCGTACGATCCTCCCTGCTGCTGCTGCTGTGGAGGCTGCCCATAGCTCTGCCCCGGCGGTGTCGGCCGTGCAATAACCCCCGCAGCGCCCGCCGGACCCCCGCCGCCGCTTCCCGGGGGATTCGTCGGCGGCGGTGCAGCATTATTCACCGACGACGTCGATGCTGCACCACCTCCATACGGCCTCTCATTCCAATAACCTGACGCGCTGCTATTACTATTACTATTACTATTCCCCACCTTCAGGACCCCGCTCGTGGTCATGGAACTCGGGACCGAGGCCGAGGTGAATGGATTCGTCTGCGACGGCCCAAACGTGCCTGTTCCCTGTCCTTCGCCGCCTAGCATTGCCGACGACGAGGACGGCGCCTTTACCGGGCCGGATCCGTGAGAGACGCTGGCGGACGACGACGCCATGATTATGTTTTCCTTTGGCTGGGGCGATACCGAGGGAGAGATGTGTTGCAACTTCTGGGAGAGCAAGGACGCATACAACCCTGTTGCGTCTGTATTTTGCTGTTGCTGTGCGGGTACAGCACCAGAGGAGGTGGTGTTGGAAGAAGAGGGGTAAGTGTGCTGTTGTTGCTGCTGCTGCTGTTGCTGCTGCTGCTGCTGCTGATGCGGCTTTTGCGGCTGATATGACGATTGATCCTGGCGCGGGGCCGGAGATCTCGCTGTTGCTACAGCTGGTGCCGGTGCTTGCGCTGGCGATACCGATCGAGGCAACAGAAATGGGGATTTCGCACGGCCAGAAGAACTCTGATAGCCCCCAGGCCCACTGCTCAGGCCTACACCCCCGAGGGTAGACGTCGATGTCTGCGGCTTGAATCCTCCTGCACCTGATCCTCCTGCTGCTGTTGCTGCAGCCGCCTGGTTCCCTCCGCTGCCGCTACTGCTGCTATTATTATTATTCCCACCGCTGTCCACGGCTGGCGGCGGGGCGGGAAAGTCAAAGAAGGCCGAGGTCGAGTGCTTCAGTTGAGGGGCCTTTTGCTGCTGCTGCTGCTGCTGTTGCTGCTGCTGCTGGTGGTGATGGTCGAGGCCGTGGCCGTCGTCTTGCAAGTCGAGGAGATGGTGCACCTGCTGGTGATGCGGATGGTGGAGATAGTGCTGCTGCTGCTGCTGCTCATCCAGCCTCGAGTGCAGCCCATCTGCGTCGGCCATAGCGGGGGCTCTTGCTTGTCGCAGCACGCCAGCCAATACAATCTCTTCTCCTTCTTCTTCGTCTTCTTTCTCTTCTTTTTTGTCGTCTGCTTCTTCCGCTGCTGCTGCTACAACAGTCTCGTTGCTGGCCGTGCGGCACAGGTCCTCTGCAAGTCGTTGTGCACAAGCGCATGCGTTAGCCTCGTACGTGTCACGCATGCAATATGCAGGGTATCGGCTAGAGTGGGAGAGAGGGGAAGAAATTCGAACGAACGGAAAAAACGAAATAAATTAATGAGGGGGAGGAGGGAAGAGTAGAAGAGGGAGAGAACAGAGAAAATGCAGCGTCCGCTGCATAACTGCTCGCGGGATGCATAAAAGTAAGAAAAAAGAAAAAGAAGCAATTCAGCTACAGCTGTTCCTCCAAGCTATCGATCCAATCCCGAAAAGATGAAACCGGCGCGCCAAGCCTTCTCTAATTCCTCGCAGAACGAGAGAGAGAGGACGTCCAAACTACCAAAGTACTCGAGTTTTGGTACAGCTGGACAGGGCGCGGGACGGGAGGCACACACATGGCCTAGGCAAATTTCAGGATCCACTCACTCAGACTACGAATTCCTCGTTTGCGATGCAGGCCTCCTCCTCTGGTCGAGAGAAATCTACCGCCTCCGGGTCCGGATCCACTCGAGCTCCTCGCGATCGGCTCTCGGCGGGTGTGGTGTATGGTGGGCGGTGGGTGGTGATTTTGGTGGTTGAGTGGTGCAAAGAAGACGTACTTGGCTGGGTATATGCTGTGCTGTGTGCTGTATGATGTGATGCTTCTTCGTTCTTCTTCTTCGCCTTCTTCTGCCGCCGCTTTGTGCTTCTGCTTCTTCTAATGTAATATATGTACAGCCACCTTGGTGCTCCTAGAGGTGCGGTCGGATCGAATCAAATCGCGATGCGATATCGATAAAGAGGCGGCGGCGGGCGGAGAAAAGAAGAAGAACAGGAAAGAAGGATGAGGTGGACTGCAACGGCGGAGGGATGGACGGGGGGGGGGGGGCGGGGTAAGCAATACTGCTGCAGTAGGAAGTACCCAAGTTGGCCGTCAGCTGTACTGCGCAAGACGCACGACGTCAGGCTATCTTTGCAAGATAGGTATACGCATTTCCTTCCTCTGGGGCGAGCGCCGACCGATGGGTTCAGTAGAATAGCCCGCCGTTAAGTAACGCTCCGTTCGTGGTAAGTAATTATATTAATCGTGATAGAGTACTTGGTGCCGGCAGGCAGGCAGGCAGCTCGACGTCCTGTAGTGCCTCGCAGTACACTTCCAGTTCAAAACCCCCCCCTCAAAAACGAGGAATCTTGAAATTATCCGAGGAGAGCAAAGAAAAGAAACAGAACCAGAGACAGAAAACAGAAGCAAGACTATCCGTACAGCACCCTCTCCCTCTCTCTCTCTCCCTCCCTCCGATCGTGTGCATTACAAACATCCTCTCGCGAGGGCGCTACCACGGCCGGCCCGTTGCCCTGCAGGACTTGCCGCTGTGGTGTGCACATGCACTTAACTTAATCCCTCCCTCCCTCCCACTCCCTCCCTCCAATTCTCGATCCCCAACCCCCTCACCTGCTATATCACAAAAGTGTATGTATACTCTATATGGATGGCGCCGAGATTGATAGAACCCTTATCCGATAAATATGTAGCGTTAACCAGAAACGCCAATATATACTCAAGTACTTTATATATGCGTCTAATTATAGAGGGAAAGCACGTGCGAATGCTCTGTGCAGAGGGCGACGAGTTCGAAGGTCATCATCACCACCATCATCACCACCACCATCATCGAGCATTATATCACACCACTAGTGCAGTGCAGTGCAGTTTAGCGCAGTGCAGCTCACAAAACCAAACCTACATCTACCCCAAGTAATTATAATAAACTCATATTTAAACTCATGATCGGTCCAGTGATACCTACCTACCTACCTACCTACCTACCTATTGGGCCGGCTGAGCTGGACTTAGGTACAGTACCTACAGTACCTATAGTAGGATGTTTCCGGTGGTGGTGATGCCGATGCCGATGCTGATGCTGCCTTATCCATCCATTCATTGTATTGCAATTGGGGCCCTCGTCTTTTTTTATTTTTTTTCTCTTTTAAAAAAATTGTATTTCCGCTCTGACATAAAGGCCATTTGAAATGGACAACTCAGATTGAATCTAAACGTGCACTGCTGCTACGCGTGAGGGAAAAACCCCAAGTGGGGCTGGGGCTGGGCTGGAAACCCTCGATACGTTATAGCCTACCCGCGGAAACCGTGAGGGGGGAGGGGGGGGGCAGGATACCTATTGGGAGCCTTGTTGGCCGGCCATACACATATATAAGAGGTACCTATGTAAGTACTTACCTACATATGTACCGTAAAATCTCGCGAAAAAGATCAGGTCTTATAACGAGATAACTGCAGATTGAGGTGGGCTACTAGGATCTTATTCACGAAGGGGGGTCTTTTTGGCGAGTCCTTTTTAAAAGTGAAGCTAGTATATATTTTGGCCTGGAGGGGGGTTTTTTTTTTCTAAATCATATAGCCCGGGGATTCAGATGTAAAAAAGACAATATAATTCTTACTTTTTTACTAGTTAGGGTCTTTTTCACGGAACCACTCTTTTCCACGAGTCCTTTGCAGGTCTTGAATGACTGCCAAAACTAGGATCTTATTCGCCAGTATGGTCTGGGAATTGAGTACGGTCTTTTTCGCGAGATTTTACGGTATGGTGGTTCCATACCTACATACCTACATGCCTACATACCTACATAGGTACCTATATATGTCCTCGAGTACGTACTCCATCCATCCCTCGACTCACAAATTAAATTAGAATAGGAAAACGTACTATAACTATAAACATAAACCTTTGCCGCGAGCGAGAGGCCTATCGATCCAGATCGATACTTCTGAGCAATGTTAACGTCCATGCATACCTACTTACCTATAGTACCTACCTCCGTGGTGAGTGTGAGGGTTGACGTTAACGTTGTGAGATGGGCTTTTGCTTAATATTTCCGACATTGAAAGAAAGTACTACAAAAGATCTACCCCCCCCCCCCCCCCCCCCCCTCCCGGCCATGGGGGCTATAGCTAGGCTGCGGGCTGCATCGCAATTGCAATTGGGGTGTGCACGTACCTTAAGTATGTATATATATACATCACCACATGGGTGGGGAAGCCTTAAGGGATATCGATGCGTTGTTTATTTGTTTGTTTGTTTGCAATTTGGTGCACGTAATGGCAATTATTTCCATCCCCTCCTTTTTTAATAAATATTTCCGGGATGATCATGTTCATGAACATGTATATATGTCGACGGTGATGGTGAATGGTAATGAATATATCGATGGTGTATTGAGTACTCCGTAAACATGTATATCATGTACAAGATCTAATGCTCTGCTCTGTTAATTGGCAAAACCTCGGAGGCTCACCTTATAATTATAAAAAGAAACAGTAGACGTACTTCCTAGTACCTTAAGCTTGTTCTCGTCCTAAAAAACCCACAAACCAACCGGAACATGTATGCTTGATTTGCAATTCAATTATAATTACAATATTAATCAATACCACCAAATCAAAAAAATAATAAAAATAAAGAAAAATAAAATCACTTAGGTAATTTTCAAAATTCCAAGAAGATCTAGAAGATCTAGATCCAGACCGGCACCGTGCACCCAAATACCTACTTCATAAGCTATAGGTACCGGTAGGTAGTTAACATAACTAATTTTATTCATCTCGAGTACCTACGTACATTCTATATAGCTAGCTAGTATATATATATATAATTATAAATAAAAGAATTCGAATGACAAAAAAGAAGAAATCAGGTACATAAAAAATTATAAGTAACTATACGCAAAAACATGAAAATCATAAGGAATTTTTTTTTTTTTTTTTTAAAAAAGGCTCACCTTCTCACCTAATTATAAAAGCGTAAGCGTAATATTCATAAGCTAAAGGGGATCCGGAATTCCATGTACCTCCAAGATAAATAGATAGAATATTACATCGTTTATACATGACAAGGAAAAAAAAAAAAAACCAAATGCAAAAAGAAAACATGCCCGTCCCCAATTACTCCCAATCGCCAATCGATATCGCCAATCGCCAATCGCGAAGCTCAATCGCCAATCCCATTCTCCACATCCAATCCAATCCAATCCAATCCACTACTTCGAACAGTGGGCACCTACCCTCCCCACACACTTTCAAGAATAACATGTACAAAGAAACACAATAAATAAAAAATAAACGTATAGCAATATGTGCACCCAAACACCGGCCGTCCCGTCCGTCCCGTGCGTTAATGTCATCAGTGAAAAAGAAAATTGAAGCATCGCTTCATCCGTCATCGTCGTTATAACCACCTTGACCATCGTGCCGTGATTATCGTGGCCATCTCCCACCTGATAACCTCCCCACCCCAACCTCATTTCTTTTTCTCTTTTTCTGGAAAGATGCATGGCGATGGCGATAAGCACATCCCCACAACACCACATCACATCACATCATCTCCACATCCCCATCCTCGCACTCCGCCTCCACCCCTCCCATTTCCTCATTCTCAAAAGCGTCATTACACTCCACAACCCCAACATCCACATCCTGCATCCCCTCCAGCACCTCGTCCCTCAGTCCCTCTCTCTCCTCCTGCTCCTGCGTCGTCTGCCCACTCCCAAGCAACGCCTGCCGCCTCACCCAGTGGCCACCCTGCCCACCCTCCGTAACCCACACCTTCGTCTGATCAACCCGTCTCATCAAGCTACTCTCCCTCTCCCTCTGCAGATTCATTATCCTCTCCCTCGCAGCGGCAATGCCACCAGCACAACCTCCAATTCCAATTCCAATTCCTCTTCCCTTCCCCCTCCCAATCGAATAAGGGACAGGAGAAGCCGTCGCCATACCTCTCCTTGCCCCGGCAGCCTTTTCAGCACCAGTAGTAATCTTCTTCTTTGCGACCCTCCCAGATGCCGCGCCCGCCGCCCCCGAAGCCGAGAAGCCTGGAGAGGCGCCGCCCCTCCAAATGTAGTTATTATTATACACCCTCTCTGTCCTGGCTGCAGAAGCCGGGATGATTGGGCCGCGGTATCGTTTCGCGGCTAGCGCGGCAAAGAGGTCCATGCCAAACATGAGATTGTTTTCCCCGTGGCCCATCAAGTCTCTTGAACATATTGGCAACAGGGGAGATGATGGACGAGATTGCATGGCGACTGTTCGGATGGTGTTGTAGCTGTTTGGGACGGGTGTAGTGTTAGTTTCATTACTCCCCTTAAAGACGCTTGTTTGTGACGACTGTGGTTCCGAAGCAGTGGGAGAATTGATCGATGAAGCCGAAGCCGCATTGGCAGCGGAGCTGTTAAACTGCGGATTGGATCTATACCTGCGAACGTGATAGTGCTCGCGGAAGTCCTGGTGCTGGCCCTCATGTTGCCCCTGTTGTGCTGCAGGACCAGTCCCAAAAGATGACACCACAGGCGGATCTAGTATCTGCTCGTGTGATTTTGTATATGGAACGACAAGACCGCCTGCTCTCATTCCCGAGATGGACATGTTTTGCGTCTGGGCTTGAAGCTCCGCAAGAGACCTTTCGACATCCACGACTGGGATTGTCGTGGCTCCATC
This sequence comes from Peziza echinospora, assembly GCA_024516245.1. Taxonomy (NCBI): domain Eukaryota; kingdom Fungi; phylum Ascomycota; class Pezizomycetes; order Pezizales; family Pezizaceae; genus Peziza; species Peziza echinospora. The sequence goes on along the minus strand of JAJLQT010000009.1, from coordinate 1,496,762 downwards.
AGGAGACGCTGGAGGGGTGGTGTTGCGCAGACGCTCGAGTTGGGCGAGGCTAGGAGAGACTTGATCTTTATCTGATATCCCACGAATCTTTGGGCTGGAAGGAGGGGTGTGGACGTGCTTTCCGAAAGATGGGATGAATGGAGCGACGCTCCTTCTGCCACCCACGATCAATGATGGCTCGGGGTTTATTGGCGGGTTTGTAGCAGCGGCAGACACTTCTTGTGATACCGGATTGCTTTTGGTTGCAGCGCCAGGCTGTTGGTTCATCATGGACGGGGCGGCAAGGCTCTCATTACCCCCGTTCATGCACAAACGCCTCTGGAGCTGGTCCGCAAGATCGGACTCTGTCGTGTGGCTGGAGACTGGAGACATGTTGGAACTTGGTGGCAGGCAAGGCGGTTCTGGAGACTGTGGGGCTGTATCTGTGTCAAGAAGACACGCAAGTGGGTTTGATATCGTGGGGGGCACCGGCTTCGTGGGCTGGGCCAAGGCTGGCCTGTGCCTGGGACTGTCGTGCCTGGGGCCGAAGGCAAACAGCTCGACCTCGCGGAGGGGCTTGCCCAGTCTCGAGGGCTTGCCTGGGAATGACATCGTCCGGCCGGCTTGCGCTGTGACTGTGGTGGGATTCGGTGGAGGTTTAGGCGAGGGCTGCGTGGGCCGTGGGCCGCAGGGCGAGAAGGCTCTCGCTGCGGGCGGTGGCGGCGGCAGGTCACGGGGGTGGTGGGCTGCGCGGGGTTACTCGAATGGGAAGGGGCCGCTGCCTGATACCGGTCGATCTGGGGCCTTCTGTTTCTGCTGCGTAGGCATGCAATTGCCTGTCTGTCTCAATGGTATCCAGAACTCAAAAGATAAAAGAATAGATAGATTCGAGAAGCCCATACAATCAAGCCTATGCCGCGGGTGAGAAAGATTAATACGATGGATGTACAGCAAGAAATCCGAACGTCGGTCAGCAGCTGTCGGTCGGTCGACTGTATCCATGACTGACCGAATGACTGCACGCATCGCTTCCCCGCTTCTCCACAGCCAAAAAAAAGCCCTCCAACCGCGACGGAAGCGTACGCACGGCGGATTCCCAACCCCACCGTGCCTTAGGCTATGTAGTCTCGTACCGTGCTCTACCTCCCCACCCACCTACCTACCTAGGTAATCGACATCGCTAACTACATATTCCCGACCGGACCGGGCCGTAATCGATTATCGGCCAACCAACCACACCACGCGGCCGATGCACGGGCCGCTGGGACATGTAAACAATGAGACTGGCATCACGAGACTATACTGGAATATATACCTTCGTTCTCCCAGGTCGGTCGACGACTCAAACCGGACCAGCCCACGTCATGCATCCGTCAGACGTCCGCCAAGCTAGTAATCTGTACATTGTTACATGTAGATAATATCTACAATTACCTACATATGTACATAAAATATTCATCCAGCGCCCCAAAAACTACCCACTTACTAAGTACCCAACAGCCGAGCGAGCTCGAGAAAGTGGCAAAGGATCCCTCCCAACTTTTATGAGAATCACGTCCGTTAAAAGTATCAAGGTTAGGGTAATACCTATCTAATAAACATAAACCTAACCCAACATCGTAATCATTGCCACATTAGGGATCTAATTACCCTCATTCCTTAATTACTGTGTAAGTACTTACTTACCCACCCGACTCAGAGCTCAGCCATATCTGTGGCAAACCGACTGCCAAAGCTGAGCCTCATCGTCAGATTTATCCCCATGGCTTTATAATTTAAGTAAGTCATGACAATATAATTTCCCGTGAACGTGGCCAGCAGGTAGCTATAGACCCTCATGCATATGGATCCCGTGGCTCGAGAGGAGATTATTTTCGATCGATCGATTGCACGAATTCGAAGATGTGATTTTCCTTCTTTCCGTACTTTTCATGTTACATACCAAGTAGGTATGTATCTACAAGCAATGGCACCTATAGAGCTATGGCACTCAAAATAGATTTCAATTTCGAAAAAGGCCACCAAAAAGAAGGAGGGCAATTGCAATATCGATACAATTGGAAATCAAAGGGAACCAACCCATGGCCTACCACATAACTGGGTCCCTGGGAGTTGAAAGTTTACAAATATAAAGCCCATTCAAATCTGGTACCTAGGAAGTAGGCATGTATTCGATGAGAAAATCTCCATGCCAAAAAAAAAAAAAAAAAAGGGAAGAATGAAAAGGAAAAGGAAAACGGAAAAAGGAAAACGGAAAACAGAAAAGGAAATATATAAAGAAGTATGTAAGTATAAAAGCGCCCACGCGGCCACAAATCCAAAACGTCAAACTGGAAAATATGTAACGAACATACACACGTGCACGCTCAAGTCGAAAAATATGCAGATGTTCTAAGAAAGAGAGGAGCTTAGGAAGGAAGGAAGGAGCTCGATCTCGAAGAACGGGGATAAACGCGCGCTGTGCATGCATCAACCATAACATAGAAAGAGAGAGAGTAGAACGAGACTCAGGCTGCAAGAGACCAAACGTGTTGTGTTTAGAATAGGATCCGGATATGATCATAAAGTGTGTACATGTTGTATTATATATACGTGAAAAAGAAGATGAAAAGATGAACCCCCCTGGCTAAGAAAAAGAAAAAAATAAGAAAAAAAAGTTGAAGGCCAAGTCGAAAGAAAGAAAGAAAGAGAGAAAGAACCAAGAACAAACCGAATAATGAAATTTTGATGGTGAAGATGATGAGAATGATGACGTTGGTGATGGAGAAGATCGAAGATTGTGACGAATATGAAGTATATCGAAGCCCAAGGAATATTGTTCGACAATCGATAACCCTTCCAAGACGAAATCTAGAGAGCAAAAAAGTAAGGGGTCGAGGTGTAAAAGTCGTGATTCCCCGAAATTAGTGATGTGTATCGTCTCAAATATTTTGTGTTTGGTGTTGTAAAGATGTTCGTTCAAGTTTCCAAGGCTGCCCACCACCACATATTATGCCTTGAAAGAGCTCTTGGTTCTCTGAATCAAGATCTCGACATGCATGTTCTCCTCGACATCATGAAATGTTCCCTAACCATGACTTTTCGATATTCCCACCCCCACCCCCTGCCCCAAAAAATTTCCGTCTCTAGGCAGCTCAAGATCTTAAACCCCCGAACTACTAGCATTTATAACCCTTCTCTCCTTGATCTTCACAATAACCCATAGCACAAACAGTAGGAAGAATACGAGTGCAACTAGACATAGAAACACCCAGATCAGGTATTCTGGAACCTCCATTTTTGTATCTTTTGTTGTCTGCTTTTGGTTGCAGGTATGATTATAGAATTTGCGTGGATGAGCTCGAGGAGTGCCGAGCTTGCCGAATATCGATCGTGTAATGTAAACGGGAGAATCGCGCGTGCGTTGTTTTGGTGTGCCTAAGTAAAATCCAGAGATAGTCGATTTCAGTCGGTGGGTTCGATATCAATATCGATGTCGCTCTTTCGGGATCTGGAAATGACCGAATATTGTAGGTTGCAATCGTGCTTTTTTCAGAAACTCCTCCAGGAAACCTTTCAAAATCGTCCCTTCCAATTTCCCTCTTTCCCTCCCTCCTTTTGCAATATATATCTTTACAAGCTTCCAATTCGAATTCCCCGGGCCCACACAGTATCGACTTATCCGAGCTTCGAATTCCAGTTACCCTCACCTCACACTTTTCGGATTCGCGTGGGATAGATATATCGTCTCTGGTCGTCCGCCCGTCGTCTTGTCGTTTAGCCGTCTTTTTTCGGTTCTTTGTATTCTCGAATCGATCGCAATCGCAATCAGGTAGGTATGTCGTGGCAAGTCCAGAATCCTCCGGATCCGCCAAAGCTCAAAACGAGAGTGAGAGTGCTCAATAGCTACGCGGAGGAAGCGGGAGCAAACGTGGGCGCGTAGACACGTGTGGTATTCTTGCCAATTCAAACGTGCTGGAAAACAAGAGAACGAACGGAAAGAAAGTGGAGTGGTATAGGGATAAAAAAAGGTCTCGAGCAAAACCACTGACCGTGCACCCCCTTCCCCTCCCTCAAAGAAAAAAGCTCCGCCACCCCTTGAAATTCGAATTCGAAGCCACAGCATCGATACTCGTCTGTGCTCATTTCATCAGACCTCGAACGCGCGAGGCCCGTGAACGTTGCGATTGCCATGGGCACTGCCACCCGTCCACCCGCTCCGTCCGTGATCTTCATGTTCTTTCCATGCTTTGAAACATACTACCAGGTCGAGCTAGAGCTGTTATCCGGGAGGGGACTAGTGCTATCCATGGATATGGAAGAGATTATCGACTTCAGGATAGAACGTTTTGGAGATTGAGTTCGACGTTGCAACGTTGATGAGAACGATGAGAAGAGCAAATAAAGGCGCACGATTGGCTGCCGATCGATCGCAATGCGGAATAACTTGTGTCAGCGCGAATTGGTAGGTGCACACTCGACCTGCATGGTGCCCAGAAAGTTCCTATTGAGGTAATGACGCTTGTGTTTTTTAGGGGACCCCTGGCTGGATGCCTGATTTTGGAAATCGTCGTTCTTGAAAAAAACTTTCATATTAACTAAAGAAGAGAGTCACGGGGGTGTGTGAAGGAGTTTTGGAGAATGATCACCAAGTAGGTAGGTAGTCTTGTACTGGTGGTTTGGTGCTAGCTTCGCCGAAATGTCAAGCTTAAGGTTGTCTAGCCTGGTCCCAAGGTTGTCGATTCATCCAACTCACATAGGCACCTTAGGTAAGGAACATACATCCAATGGATGGAAGGCACAAATTTTCAGTCACAGATATCTGCTCGTGTGTTCCTGCTCGTGTAACAATGCCGTGGGTAGGATAAGAAAAATCACCGCAAACATCAATCATTCGTGGGTTTGCATAATATAATAAGCTGAAGGAAATCATCAAAAAACGTAAAGAACAATAATGTGAGCGAGAAAGAAAAGCAAACTAAGTATGATATGGTAAATAGAAAAAGGTGTATATGCAAAATAAAAGAAAACCCATTGTTCCCATGTCCCAAACAAAAACACACTTCACCGCACTCATGGCCCTCCGCCCCCGCCATTCCCATGTCATCCGGAAATAACCGAGGGGATAGTGATGGAGGGGTACAACGAGCTCGCAATCTTCTCCGAGAAAAAAGAATATAAGAAAGACCAAGTCCCCCACATCCACCTCCGTTCCCCGTTGTTAAAAAAAATTAAATCTCTGCACCTAGGTATATAAAAAGAGCAAGCAGCACCTTCAACTTTTTTTTCCTCCACCTCTTCAACATTATATCCTTCCGCGATCATCATGTACCGGACTGCTAGAACGGGTAACGACTCTACTTGCAGCTCTGCTTGCGGCCCTGCTAGCAACTGGGTCTGCAGGATCATACATCGCCTTGCGGATATACGCATCCAACTCCTCGTCGGTCATCTTCTGCAACGTCTTCTTTCGGTCCAGGTTTCCAGCTTGTGCGGTGCGAATGACCTCGCGGGCGACAACCACACTAACCTCACGGATCCTACGGAGGTCTGGGTAGAGCCATCCCTTGGCCTTCTCCTCGGCATTGAGGGAGTTGGCAAGACCAGCAGCAGAGGCATAGATCATGTCCTGGGAGATGTGGGTGGCTTGGCACAAGATCGTACCAAGTCCGATACCTGGGAAAACATACATGTTGTTTCCCTGGCCAGGAACGTAGTCCTTGCCCTTGTGGTTGTAGGTCGCGAATGGAGATCCAGAGGCAAATACAACCTTTCCGTCAGTCCATTCCATGGCCTGCTCAAAGGTGCACTCGGACTTGTGTGAAGGATTTGATAGACTATGCGAGTTATCAGCACCGTGAAAGGTAAACGAAGATTCATGGGAGAGCTTACGGAAAGATGACAGGCCTGGCATTGAATTTAGCCATCTTCTTCACAATTGCCTCTGTGAAGACACCACCAGTTGTGCAGAGACCAACCAAGGCTGTTGGCTGGATGTAATCAACAACACTCTCGAGAGAAGTGAATTGGCGACCCTCGTTATCATCACGAGAGAAGAAAAGCTTATGATCGGCAAGGTTATCGCCGCGGTCATTGGTAACAAGACCCTTGGAGTCGACAAGCCAGAATTGGCGGCGAGCCTGGTCCTCGGACATACCATTCTTGATGAACAGCTCAACAATCTGCTTAGCCACGCCGACGGCAGCAGAACCAGCGCCCATAAATACGAGGCGCTGATCCGAAAGTGGAATGCCGGTCATGCGGAATCCATTCATGACACCCGCAAGGATAACGGCTCCGGTTCCTTGGATGTCATCGTTGAAAGTGGTATAAGTGTTCCTGTATCGCTCGAGCGATGGGAAAGGGTTCTTGAAGTCCTCGAATTGGACAACGAGACTATTGCAATTAGCACAGGAGCAGGTGTGATCTAGGACACAAAAGCTTACCCAGGCCACTTGTCATTTAGCGCAATCATCATCTCGTCAAGGAACTCAAGCTCCTCCTCTTCGGACACACGGTGCATCTTGGCACCAAGGTACATCGGGTCGGCCAAATTCGTCTCATTGTTAGTGCCCAAATCGAGGGTGATTGGGAGGGTCCTCTTTGGATCAATTCCAGCACAGCCAATGTACAAGGCCAACTTTCCGACTGGGATTCCCATTCCATTGACACCGAGGTCACCGAGGCCGAGAATACGGCTACCATCGGTAACGACGACGATGTCAACGGACTCTGTCTGCCAGTTTTCTAGAACGCTGCGGAGGTTGCCTCGGTCCGACCATGAAAGGTAGAGTCCTGTCGGGCTATTAGTGGGGGCCGCAAACAAGGTATGTCAAAGTTAATTGCACATGCAATGCAATGCAACACGGGAACTCTGCCTCGATGTGGATCGTCTCTTACCTTCTGGCTGTGTGTAGATGTGTGACCATTTGACGCAAGCTTCTCCGACGACGGGAGTATAAACCAAAGGAGTGATTTCCTACGCCACCATTCGGATTAGCTTCATGAGATTCAGACGGAGTGCCGCGCTAGGGAAGGAGCTCCTGATCGGCAGGGATGCTTGGAAAAGGCATTCGATCGAGCAAAAGCAACAATGCCGCATGACGGGCAAAAGCAACGAGGTGCAAGAGAGCAGCAACGGAAACGGGCGACGGCATACCTTCATGTTGTCAATGAGGAGTCTGTAGAACAAGTCGGTGTTGGTATTCCTCAGATTCGAGAGGTACATGTACTTGTCGATTGAGGTTGTCTTTGCAGCAATCTGCTCCAGACCTGCGGGGTTGACATATTAGCTACCTATCGCTGCCTGGATCTGTGGAGGTTAGGTAGTATCATGACTTACATCTCTTCTTTTGCACCTCAAAGGATTCCACGACTGGGGGAATCAGGCCGCGGATGTGGAGGTGTTTTCGCACATCGTCTGTCAGAGAGGTGTCGTATGGGCGGAAAGGTGAGGCACTGCCGTCGGTGTGAGGAGGCATCGTTAGCAGGCTGAGAGGGGAGTGGGTTCTTTGGGTTTGAGGAGGGTTCAAAGTGTGCGGGTTGAGAGAAGATTGGTTGTGAGGAGGCAGAGGATGGATGGCAGGAGAGTGCGAGGAAAGATGAGGTGGGGGGAGGGGAAGTCGTGGGTTAAGAGAGGACTGAAGCTGACACCGCCGCCGTTGCCCTTCCCACGCACGCACGCACCACGCACGCCGCGCACGCACCCACCAGGCTGCGGGACGGACATATGAACTTGCGCAACGCAGAGTACCATACACGGCACACACGAACACCCCCGCCCCGCTTGCCGCGCTGACGGGGCAAGTGCTGTGTGTGCATGTGTGCGGAAATGGACATGGAGATATGGGCAGCTGAGAGGCACCGCAGAGGGCGGAATTTATTTGGGCAAGACGAACCTTCGTGAGACCACTTGCTGTGGTGTGTGTAGGGCAATTGGCGGCATAATTGTAGTTGTGTTGCGAAGATTGGGAAAGATTGAGCGATATTCAAGGTGAGGGACGCAGTGGGTTCTGGCGGTGGAGCTTCAGAAGGTGCGAATTCTTGCCGGCAAGAGTAGAGATAAGAGCTCGATATTGGGATTGCTAGAGAGAACTGGACGGTACCCTGAGGACTGGATATAGCACACAGAGAGGATATGCTCAATATCTCCACCCTCGACGGCGGCAGCTCTGAAGCTTCTTATATACGCTGGGCACTTTACATGTGGTCGGCAATACTGATGCTGCGACACTCGTGCGGGACGCCAGCTGGTGGGCCTGGCCTGGCCGTCTAGCTGTGAATATTGCTCCACATTGGCGGCAATATGAGTAAGAGACTGTAAATGTGTGTGGAATTTTGCTTGTTTGCAATAGCATCAGCTACATGCATCAACCATCCATCCATCAATCCCTCCCCCCCCTCCTCCTCCTCCCCCTCCACTCTAGTCCACTCCCCCCCTCCCCCTCCTCCTCCTCCTCCTCGTCTTGGGCCTTCCCCGGCCCCCAGCCCCTAGCTGCCGCCGACATTTCCTTTCGGGTCGGTCTCGACGAGTGATTCTTCAACTTCCTCAAGGTCCGGCGGGCGACTCGCTGTCGGCTCCATGCCGCCTGCTGCCAGCTCCCTTGTCGCAATGGACCCCTGCCGAGTGTCCACTTCGCGCAGCAGCAGAGCATGCCCCCCAATAATATCCAGCAACCTTCGACTGCTTCCTTACCAGCTCCGGACTATTCCCTGCAGCTTCCTACAGAAAAGCCTCCGTCGTTCCATCCATCCATCCACAGGTATTGTAAAGCAACCCTTCTTCTCCCGACCCCCTGGACTTTGACTTCCGGTCAGGCCAGTTCTGCTAACGAGTAGGAAGCTCTCTCCCTCTCCGTCGTCTCTCAACCTTCCTCAACCTCACTTGCCAGGCCTCGGTAGGATTACAATTCCTGAGCTTGCATGCAGGACACTCTACAATTGCGCCTAGATCCTCTCAGCTGCTGGCCCGAGAGCGCCGAGGATAATTAGGCCTGGGGTAAGAATTCAGTAAGTAAGCTTAAAAAAGCGGGTACTCAGTAGCCTCGCTCTTCCCCATACTTGAGTAGCTCTTAACCGCTGCAAGCAGTTGGATCCGCGGTTGCGCATGTGTTGGTGGGGGGAGGGGAGCGAAAAGAAGCAAGTACCTTACCTACCATGCCATGTCGGTATGCTGCCACCACACAGCTCTAGACTGTAGTAAGACAAGTCTTGTTGCCACTGGCGTCCATCTGTCTTGTCTGTCCTGTCTGTCTGTCTTTAAACATGTTGGGCGAGGTCCTCAACCTCATTGGCTTCCACCAGCTCTGGGCTCATTGTTTTGTTTTTTTTGCTGTTTCTCGAGATAGATACTCCACATATGTTATCGCAGCGACAGATGAAGCGGGCGTTAAAGGCATTGGCTGTTTGTGGGATGTTAGAAACGTGGGCGGGTGTGTTGGGAATTTTGGGATGGGCCATGATGTGATTGATTCACTCTGGTCCCGTCATTTCTTCAGAGGAGGCCAGGTTGCCAAGCCTTCAAATCCCAACTCAGCAGTCGCCGGAATTCAGCGAGAAACACATTGGGAAGTATCCACCCAGGTGGTTACCATGATGTACCCTTCTGGTTTTGGGCATCATGGCCAAAATCACGACACTCAAAACGTCGGTCGGCGCCGACCACCTTCCGCCCAACTTCTAGAAAAGTTGGCTTTGGAAAGTACTACCTTCCACTTCAAGAAATATCAGATGTCCCCATTCTTGGGTACGAGACTACCATTCTTAGTCTCGTCCATTCTCTAGTCTCGTGCCCCATCCTCCCAAATAGCAATCAAACCTCACAAGTACTTGACTAACACTTGCAACGAAACAATCACCGGTAAAAACGAAAGAAAATAAACCACAAACTGCAAAATACGGGCCAGCCTGTACATGTTACCAGGTACTTCCTCTCAAAACTCCCATGCTCATCAACCTCATCTCAAAACCCTCAACACAAATGCGCATCCTCAAAACTCAGTTCCCCCCCCACTGAATTCCCTGCAGCTTAACATGCATTGCCCCACATCTCTCAATTTCTTTTTATTTTTATTTTGAATCTATATCTGTAATCCAGGTCCAACAGCCCCTCATGCACCCACCCCCCCACCCCAAGCCCCGAGTTTTTCCGATTTCCCGGGATCGGATCGGGTGGGGACGCTTCGGAAGTACGTAGCTCTACTCTATGAGGTAGCTGTGCTGTTTGATATATTAATTTATATATTGCATGTGCATGGATGGAATCCGGGAGGGATGCTGGGTTGGGAAAATGAGGTGCGGTAGGGAGACTGAGGCGCCTTAACGTCTGACTCTTAAGCTTAAGGCTATCGATCCGACGTTGTTTCCTACCTCCTAAGGTAAGTACCTCTGAAAACTAAGGGCGGCGGTGACGTGGGTCGGGAAAAACCGTGAGCTCGAGTACCTAGGTAGCTGTAGGTACCGAAGAGATGGCATGATTTTATAAAGATGGGTTATATGCGTGCAGATCAACGGTAGAGTACCGATCTAAGGTTCTAGGTTCTCGCCCTTGGACACATGAAAATAAAAAAGAAATTATATTATCTGACCATATATTCGCGGTTTGGAATTTTGGCTTGGCCGTGGATGGTACCGGTGGTTTGCGGTTATGCTCCGGCTGTGATGCGTTAGAATTGCAATGAGATGTCTTACAATGTATCGAGTACTGCTGGTACTACCTTACGACCTATAGGCCTAGGTAGGTAGGCCTAGGTCTAGAGTGTTTTTATCGAAAAGCATTGGTATTTCGAGCTCCCTAGGCCTTATAACCTCTTACCGGGCTTAACGCCTTTTCAGAGTCGACAGAGCTCTTGAGTTCCAGCCCCTCGTGGCTCGCAAAGAAGAAATTATTGTATGCCGCCTGAGCTCCTCAAAAAACGAGAATTCTATATTCGCTATAGCGAAACCAAGAAACGAAAGATCTCGGTGCTTTTCTTTTCTTTTCTTTTCTTTTCAAGTCACGGGCACGTACGTATACGTACTCATATAAAATTTATGATCGTCAATCGCCGGTATGATAACAGTGCGCAATCGAATCGAGAGCTCTATAAATATATCAAGTGGTAACTAGGAAAAAGCAGATGGAGATGCACATGCAGAAAGGTGCACGAGACTTGGGGTTCCAGAAGAAGCAAAACATGCATCCTGGAGATGTTTTTAAAGTACTCCGTATTGAAGCTTAACGCAGCCAGACTATAAACGCAGTACGTACTCGTGCAGAGTGCTACCGTAGTTGGGGAAAACGAGATGCGCACGTGCACCTTTCTTGCAGGTACCATTAGCTTATTATGCAGATGCGTGTTGGAACGTTTATTTTCCTTGGCCATGATCTCGAAGCTCCCATAAAGAAATGTTTAGTGAATCGATGCCGATACTAGATTTGTGATTTGAGCGGTGGTAACGATGTACCAATTCATAATTTACCGATTTGGGGGGATGTTGTAAATGAGAGCGGTCGTCGGTATAGTCTCGTACCCGTCGGTAGCTCGGTTACTTATACCAAGCTAGGAACTGTCGTGCTTCATGTGATGCCTTGCATGTATCAGGACTGGGGCACCTGTATACTATCGATCATACCTAATGCAGAATCGTGTGCATAATAAGCCTTGACACCTCTAAATTGATAGCCGAGTATATTGCAGATCAAGTGACATCAATTCAAGAGCAAATCCAAGCATCTGGATATAGAGAAGAATGCGTGCTAGAGTAAAGCATAGAAGAGTCATGAGCGTGAGCTAATCGCAATTAGAGTATATCTGTACATGTATACAGGGTGCTCGAGTAAACCAGTTAACCGTCTAATAGCCTCGTCCCGATCGCCTATGACTCTTGTATAGTACTCCACGCGCACTCTCCTCTAGTCCGAGTACGCTTATTACCTAAAAATCCGGGGTACATGATTCCCGCATGTGCATTTCCTTAGCAAGTTCCACCAACTCTGGCCACGGCTTGCTCATTAAATGTCGTGCGTGCATCTCCCAGTACTTACCAGATGGGGCAGTGGACATAGTCCAGCTACTACTTCCTAGTAAATATCTTACCCGCACTAAAATTGCATGTTCTGAGGTACCGAATCAAGAACCCTTAGTGCTAGAGAAGTGCTGGCTGGTAGTACTACATTTCAAGCTCGGCACTACTCGAGCATACGTGTGGGTAGGTACTTCCAAGGCAGGTACTCGAGAAGGTACTTAGGTAGGCACTACCACTTTGGATAGTACCGACGTCAAGTTAAAGTAGAGGGCGCTGATCTAGCCGAAGTTGGTATTTCCTGATTTGGCAGTGTGGAATCGTGGTTTGTGGTAGGTCGAGCCCACGAGGGTGTGAAGACTGATGCATGTATACTTATTTCTATCCCGTCCCCCCTTTTTCATGCTTCTTTGAAAACCCGCGATCTCTACAAGTGGGTTTGATGACGAGACTGAGTTTTTTGAGGGTGTACACACAAGCCATCGTCAAGATGAGAGGTATACAGACATTCATTCATGCAGGCCTTAGGTCCTAGATCTCCCTATTTCCCAATTCAAAATTACGACCGCTTTCAAGATTTGCCGCCGGTGTCTACGCCTTTCTAACATGGTTGATTGATTGGACTATTGAAGTTCTTGAGCGCCCAAAATTCTGATTATTCTGGGTTCATATATAGACGCTGCGAATATTCTCGACACACAGTTCCATTGATCTAATAATGTCGAAATTGTGCTAGATCTTAAGTACCGGCTCAAGAACAAGGCAATAAAGTGCTTTCCTACCCCTAGAACTTCTAGTCCATTCTAAATTCTGAAGTATAGATATACCGTAAGTACATGTACCTAGGACTTAGGTACCTTGGAATGCCATGGAAGGGCATCATGTTATGCATACACTTACCTACATTCTGACCTCGCATGGGCGCTCGACTGCTATGGCCAGCTACTCTTGCTCCAGTGCAGAGTGATATATTAGGTTCCGGATCTTACAAGTAGGGCTGAGAATATAATCGGCTGTTCGAATTCACGACACTCTACTCTATCCACATATATTTTTTGCATTGAAGCTAGGGACAGCCTATAGGGGTCCCTGGATCCGGGAATTTACATACTCAGTTCTCGTTCGTACGAGCTGTCTCAGCAGACATTTAAAGTGAAAAGTGGCTATAATTTATTATCCTTGCTTGCTGTCTTGACAGTTTTATAAATTTCTCTATATTCTTCTAGTAAATTTAAATTCAGTATTCACATTTCTTTTTAGTCGGTTTTGCAAATTATGCGATCGACGCTTCTCTGAAAAGAAGAAAGATCCTCGTTTCTGAAACGTTACTTTTGGTGACCTGGGGGGGGCTTGCACAGGTGATTATGATTATGAATCAATCAACCAGGTCAATTGCAATCCACATCAATACTTGGAGGACACTTTTTACCTGCTACAACGGGAAATCCCCAATTCCAGGTCAATCGGCAGTCTGCAGTACGTATACTCGTTTCAGCAGTGTCACAAAGGAAAGGGAAAGAAAAACTCGAAACCGGGCCTATGGCCGCATTATTTCGCAGGACGCAATATCCAATTTTATCTTCGCTCGAGCTCCACAACCGTTTGAGTGGGAATTCAAACTTGGCAGTTGGAGGCCTATAGCTACCTAGCTAGGTAACCATGGCAATGTTCCAGAAGCTCGCCACGAATACCGCGCGCGCCGCGCCCAGAGCTTCGAGAAATTCCTAGCTGGGTAAGTGGCCAAGCCTAGAATTCAAGCACAACCCAGGCTAAGAATTCAACATACATTTTATGTGTTACACTGGCGCCGGACTAGGACTTCCGAACCTGGTTGGACCTTGCGCTCATGAATTCAAGGGAAAACCTCGCTCGAGCTCACACCCGACATCCTTGCGAGGAAATCATGCCGGACCATGGCCGAAGGAATTCAAAGTCGAAGGACAGACAGAGGTCTGGTATCATTGTGAATCCTTGTCCAGAGACTGGGCTAAACCTTGGGATGGATATGAATAGGTATTCTATATTGTAGAGATATTATTCTCAAAGCGCTAGAGCACTCACGACGAGCCCTAGTACCTAACCTACATGAATTCTTTTGACATGGAGCAAGCTGACGTATGTATGTATGTGTGTCTGCAGGAGTAAAGTAAGTAAGTACCTTTTGGTTTCGTTCGTTTTTTCATTCTTTCAGGTACCAGGATTATATGCATGCTTTATATTATAGAGTAGGTACTCTACTTCCACAAGTTTGCTGCTTTTAACGTTCTGCACTCTATAATATTTTTTTGTTTTTTCTGATTCTTATGGACATGTTCCTCCGAGTTGTCCCGAGCGATATCGATAGTGGGGGCATGGAGGAAGCACCTACTTTACCTTTATTAATGCGTGCATGTGGGGGCAGTCTGGAATATGGAAGATAAAAAAGTAGAAAGGTAGGTAGGGGTAATTATGCTGGGATGTTTCGTACATGTGCTCGTGTGTTTAAAATCTGACGATATCGATGTTTCGGGGATGCATGCGCATGGTTTGAAATATCGAAAATTTGGGCAGACGTGAGAATAGCATGTCTTCGCCACTAGATAATTGCGAAAAGCAAACAAAAAAAGAAAAAAAATAAATTAGATGGAGTTGAGGGATTGAGGTGCATTATGCTCCCACTTCATGATCACGTACGGAGTGGAAACGAAGGACACAATCGATGTTGCGAACCAAACTGGAAAAATGAATTGCGTTTGATTATGTATGCATCGCCGTTCCGGAGATTCGGGCTTCTATGGTGGCTGTGGGTTAGCAACACCGAGATCGAGATGAGATGAAAGTAATAGGCCGATAAATGTTTAAATGGCCTTATGTCTCCACAAACTATCACTGGAGGAAACGCCGATTGCGGGGAACTGAATTGCGGGGAGTACTTACCTAGTGCTTCCATCATGCAAAAGCAAAAGGGATAGACCACAATCTGGTCATGCCGTGGATCGAGAGGATGAATGAATGATAGGCCTGATTTAAATGCGCCAGGAACTTGAACGTTTTTTCAATTTTATGCCCCGAAACAAACAGGCGTACCGATGCAATTTTTTTGTTCCTTTCAACTGCCTGATTTGGCGAGAGTATGGATACGAGACTACATACAAACATCATAACGTGTACATGCTACGGCTCAGCCCTCCGATGCATGCTCATAAAAACAAACCTATTCGCTAGGCACCTAAAAGTTAGAATTCGAATCCTCCAGACTTCTGCCAAATCACTTTGCCCACAATCAAAGTGGCCTGGGAAAGATACTTCCGTAACTTCCCGTGATCAAGGCATCCATGTCTATAATACATTTCTATTGATCAACCATTGCCATACCGTGTACTCGAATACAACATATGGGCCCACAAAGGCAATTGGGACCTAGACCTCGACTCCAAACATTTTTCGAACCAGACAGTGCACCCTGCTGTTGGGTGGAGGGATGAGGAAGGGAAGGAAAGTAAGCTTGTACTCGAGTACATACCTAGGTACATGCATGAAACACATGCAGCCCAGCCAAATCAGATTTCCAGCTCCTCTCACACGACGGCTTCCCTATTTGACTTTTCTTTTTCTTTTCGGGATACAATTT
The DNA here is from genome assembly GCA_024516245.1 of Peziza echinospora. NCBI lineage: Eukaryota > Fungi > Ascomycota > Pezizomycetes > Pezizales > Pezizaceae > Peziza > Peziza echinospora. The sequence goes on along the minus strand of JAJLQT010000009.1, from coordinate 1,481,191 downwards.
GCATGCGTGTTGCAAGGGCGGTACGCGGCTTTGCTGCAAGACGCCGCCGGCCGGCCGCCGGAAGCATGGAAGGAAGCTTAAGGCATGGCATGGGAAGCAGGCAGCCAGCAACATGGGCAAGCCATGCACAAAACTGCGGGATTAATCTCCACAAGGTTGCAGAAACATAGTTTTGGGGGATGATCATCGCGAGTATGATACATCATGGATATATAGAGTAGAAAGTATGAGCTTACTGCATACATGCAAAGTATGCATATATAATAATATAGGGTTTGTTAATTGAGACTTGATATGGCACTCATAGTTCAGAGATGTATACTTTGGTTGTTTTGCCTTATTTCATTTTTCTCATCTGGGTCGACGTCACAGAGTACTTACTTATTTTGGGATGGGTGATGGTTTTCGCTCTACCATATGGTTTTCGAGCAAGTACTCTCCCAGCTGCAAAATCCCGCGATAACGTTATTGATATACCTGAAGCTTTTAAATATCAAAAGATAATAGTTGGTACCTGATTCGGAACAAGCTCAAGAACAAAACTTGCATCGGTGAAGGGCCGTTTCGGATAAAGTGTGCACCTACTTACAATATGAAGCACTAAGTGCGGAACGGCCAAATTCTCGCAAAGCCTACTAGTAAGATGAATCACCAATCCGCATCTCCTTTACTCTAGCTATGCGAGGTTGCAAACTGGGGGAGGGATAGTCACGTCTTGGTACCTATTCGGTCCCTGGATGGCAGGATACCACTAGTTTAGCCGTAACCAGTGTTCTGGGTAAGAGCAAGCATACTCAGCATTCATAAGCCAAAATATTAGTATTGCAGTATTATTGAAGGAGGACGTAGCTGAGTGTCGTGTGCACAAAACATTTCTCGGCGCATTCAGCCTTAAGGTAGATGAGCAGCCTCAGGGTGAAGGGTATTTATAATTATTCCAATTCATCAAAACGGATGGAACGGCTTGGCTGATATTGATTGATATGTGACAGCCCAACCTAGCTAGACCGACCTGTGTCGTAGCTTTACAACGTCTTTGATTGATATAATATGGACGTTTTAAGGAAGCAGGTTGCTATTCTGAGAGGAAAGATCTGGGGAATTTTTATTGAAAACAAGAATTTCTCATGCTTCCGAGTATCCGTGGCTAATGGCATATGCACATAGATATTTGTTGATCTACAAATATTCCTCATTGTATACGTACGACCTTCCGTCTAGATCTAGGGCATGTGGCTCTGGAAGAGATGAATATGCCGTCAAAGTTCTTGATGTGGAAACGTATATCTCTTGACCTTTGCTTACTTACAAGTTGCATTAGACAAGGATTGTCAGGTTCTGCTCTGACTGCAACTTCCAATGGAACTTTTCGAGGTTCTGGCAAACTTCTAGGAGCCGCGGCCAAAATCTGCGTTCAGATTGATTACAGCCGAGAATATTTATTCTGGGGACCCTTAGAGAACTCGTTACCGGCAAAAGAAAAACATAATCATCAAATCCAGGAGCTACTTCTAGACGTTTTTCTTCGAAACTGTTTCCATCTCGCTCCACAAGGCCGGCGTCGAGGGAAGCATCTTTCGAAAGAAAATCCGTTGCAACTCGTAAACACCGGGGCCAGAGACTAAGCATTCCCCAAAAATTTCATTTAGAGTGAGGGATTTTGACGGTTTGTTGTTGAATAGCAATCTAAATCATTTCTAATAGGCAGTCGTCCCCCTAGGCCTTGTGTAAGGACTCAGGATCTCGAGAGAGAGAACGTGTAGTCTATTCTGTCTTCTGTGTAGGTGATGAGGAGAGGAAGCCACCGTCTCCCACTGGCGGACCTCCATATCCCTTCAGTCCGGGAGGGCTGCTCCTTCCCGTGTGGGAGGGGATCAGGCTACTCCTTCCCCTCCCGAGTGGGTCTACATACATAACTAGCTACCATCCCCGCTAACTACCCTCTATACCTTCTAACTACCCCTTATGGGGGTGTGTGCTTACAGGACCCCCCCTTTCAAAAAAGCGGTCCCCGCGTCAACAACACGATACAAAAGTTAAAAACGCAAAATCAATCAAAAAACGAACAGGAGTAGGAAATCAAGCCTCAAAATGCACCTTCTTCTTCACCAAACGCTTTGGGCGGGAATTTACATTCCACTCCGTAGCACCCTTAACAATTCCACTTTCATTCGCTTCAACTCCATCAATCATGGCTCTGCCATGTGTTCTCTCGTTCAGCTGACCATTCTCATCGTCTGTCCTTTCTTCCAGCACCCCAATCCCTGCGTCAAGCACAGGTTCCACATAACCCTTCACTTCCAACTCATCCAACCACGTCGCATCATTGCCATCCTGATCCCTGCACAAGAACTCCTTCGAGCCATCACGCACTCTCTCTGCGATGATCTCGCGATGCTGCACTTCCTCTGAAACCTCAGGTCCTGATGTCTCGTCATGAGTGTCTCCGACTCTTTGTTTGTATTTTCTCAAGTGTTCGATGGAGATAACGTCGTGCATCCTCGATCCAGGAGGTAATTTCACACAATAAGCATTCGGGGACACCATTTCCACGATACGGACCAATCGTGAGGTTGGGGCTAATTTGTGAGTGCGTTTCAGAGTTCCCGAGAAAACAAGGCGGGCCAATTCTCCAGGAAGAAAAACTAATGGAGAGTGCTTTGCATCGAAAAAACGCTTTTGCGAAGCTTGTGCTTTCGTCAAAGCCTCCAGTGCTGCTTCCCTGCGTGTCTTCAGAGAATCTGCCATTTCTTCCGCCGAAACGGATTGATCATGTCGACCCACTGGTAGACACACGTCACCGAACAAATGAGGAGGAGTCACGTAGAGAAGTGCGAAAGGAGACACTCCTGTGATTGTATTTGGGGTGGAATTGTGTGCCATCTCAATTGCCGCGAGGAAATCAAGCCAAGGTATGTCGGGGTATTCCACACAAAGTATTCGAATCATTGCTTCAATAGTCCGATTAGTCCGTTCAGACTGACCATCGGCTTGTGGATGATAAGCAGTTGTGAATGAGAGCTTAGTTCCCGCCCTTCGCATCAACGTACGCCACAACATCTGCACGAAACGCGGATCCCGATCGGTGATGAGGTTGAAAGGAACTCCCCAGCAGGGATATACCACCTCAAAGTACAATTCGCCAAAACCTTCACCTGTTGTAGATTTCTTGCAAGCTACAAGCTTAACTGCCTTTGAGTGCTTCTCGGTAACTGTTGCCATCGCATTGCGGCCCCTGCATGGCGGGAGACCGACGACGAAATCAATGCAAAATGTATCCCAGGGTATCTCAGGAGTGGGAATCGGTCTCAGGTTTCCCGGTTTTTTCTGAGTGTCTGTTTTCACCATTTGGCATGCGAAACAGCTCTTGCAATAAGTCTCCACATCCTTACGAAGGCCATCCCACCAAAATTTCGATTTCGCGAGAACATAACACCTTCGAAACCCTGGATGAATCATTTCGTCATGGACCAAATGGAGCACTTGCTCCCTGCAGTCCAAAGGTATGCAGAGACAAGATGATCTCCAAATCACAAAAGAGTCATCCATGTGAAGGTCATGCGAAAACGGTACGCCGCTTTGAGAAGGACGTCCCAGCTGCTCATTGACAGTCTCATCCTTCTCCGTGGAAGAGTGTCCCAACCGCTCATTGACGGCCTCTCTCTTCTTCAAAGGTGAAATAGAGTGTCCCAACCGTGTCTCGGCCTCTCTCTTTACACCTGCGATGTCAGTGTTGATAGAGTGTCCCAACTGCACGGGGGCAGCCTCTCTCTTCAACATCAGCGACCTCTTCAAGTCGTGCCAATGACCCTGCCAGAAAGGATCCGCCTGATATCCTGCTATCAAAGTAGCTGGGGATATGCTCATTTTTCCCGCGATAACCACTGTATCATCAGAGGGCATCGTTGAATTCGTGACTGTGCGAGTTACAGAACTCTCTGCTTGATGATTGTAAGGTACGGGGTTTCTGGAAATAGGGTCGACGTTCGAGTGGGTCAGGCCGGGTCTATGGATGATACGAATTTTGGATCGCAAAGGGTTCAGAAGCATTGCCCATCGGTGGACTCTGGCGTTCGTCGTCTGGCGGATACCCCACAACCATTGAAGAGCGTGGTGGTCGGTTGTAATAGTGAGCATCTTGCAGCCATCGACGTAGTGTGACAACTTGCTGACGGCCCAGTACACAGCTAAACATTCGAGCTCTGTTGCGGAGTAATTCGATTCTGCAGGAGTGAGGCTCCTTGACATGAATAGAACGGGGTGTTGACGAGAATCCCATTCTTGTTGCAGGACGGCCCCAAGGCCCACTCCGGAGGCGTCAGTGTAAAGAAAGAAATCCTTCTCAAAGTCGGGATATCGAAGGATGGGTGCGGAGGTCAGCAGGCGTTTCAGCTCCTCAAGGGCCTCAACCATCTCCATCGTGGGCACAATTTGCCTTCGTCCCATTTCCCTAGCCTTCTGCTTAGCTACCAGAGCATGCTCAGTGTCGGTAATCGTCAAGGGTGAAGTCTTTGGCTTGTTCGATTTCTTCACCTCTGAATCATGGCGTAGCGCGGAATATAAGGGGGCAGCTACCGCCGCAAACCTCGGAATGAATTGTCTGTAGTAGGTAAATTGACCCAGTATAATTTGCATTTGTTTGACGGTTTTAGGGAATGGTAGGGATGTGACTGCCTCTGTTTTTGCCTTCAAAGTGCGAAGTCCCAGTCTGCACACCCGAAGACCAAGAAGATCCACTGATTTAAAACCCCAATTGCATTTCTTCTCATCTAATGTCATATTGACTCTTTCGAAAGCCTGCAGGATTTGAGCGACGTGAGTGAGGTGATCCTCCCATGTCTTCGACCAGATCACCACATCATCAATGTAGGCCAAAGCTGTCTGCCATCGGAAGCGCCCCAACAGGTTGTCCATGCTACGCTGGAAAAAGGCCGGAGCATTCTGCAAACCGAAAGGGACACGCTTATATTGCCAAAGACCTCGTTCTGTGATGAACAAAATCAACCATCTCGAAGAGGGGTCCATCTCGAATTGGTGATACCCCTTGTTGGCATCAACTGTTGAAAAGTATTGACCTCCGGACAAAGCTGAAAATACCGCATCTGGACGAGGAATTGGGTATTTGTCCAGAGGGGTGAGTTCGTTGATGCCACGGAAATCGACGCAGAAACGGAATTTATTCCCCTGTCTCACCATCACCACGGGCGAAGCCACGGACGAAGAGCTTTCCTCAATGATGTCCAGATCCTTGAGGGTTTTAAGGGCTTCATCTATTTGTTTGGAAGTTCGGGGGGACTCACGATACGCCTGCATACGACCCGACGGAGGTTTTTCCAACTCAATTGACATTGCTGGAAGTTTTGCACGACCAAGACGTTTGCCGCCAAAACTGAAGACCGATGCAAAACGAGAAAGAAGCTTGACCAATCGGTCCACCTTTGGCTGATCCAGGGTCGCATCAGTGGCCATGTTGAGAGATGTCAGGCCGTGATTTCCTTGCAGGTGACCCGGGATTGGCACGTCCACGTATTTCACTTCCCTGTCATCCGTCGGTGGTGTCTCCCATTTCAGGCCAAAGGGATCCACCTTGCACAAGTCCGGATCCTTTGACACCTCTACAACCTCGGACCTGAAGCATCCAATTGATCTCACGTCTTCTCTCCATACCTCTCTTCTTTGAGCGGGCTTAACCACCAATTCATCCCATAATCCGTCCAACCGAGTCCTCGGAGAGCAGTCCTGGGTAGACACGGGTTTCACCGTTGGAAGAGCTGTCAGAGATGCTACGGAAGTCATGGCTATGAAGGACGGTCCAGCAGCTGAGAAAAGACACATCTTCGCCTTCTGTTCGACAAGAGTCAAGGAACCAACCACCTCACCCTTGCGGAATTTAATTGGACAAAACCCGGTGTTGACGAACGTCAGGGCGGGAGTGCGAGACGTCAACAAGGTGGAAGGGAATCGACCGCTTTGCTCTCTGCTTAAATCAGTGAAATCCGAAGGGGAGAAGAGCAGTGACTTTCCTTTTGGCAGAAATGGCGAGTAGGAAATTCGTATCCACGCCTCGTCTCCGGGTAACACAACCACTGTTTCAGATACCTTCACTCTCATATCGACTTCCCTCTTCACAGATTTCTTCTTCTCTTTGGCATCCGCAATGGGGATATAATGATCCCCCAGACGGATCACACCCTCGCTTTCGATGAAGTCTAAACCATACGCCTTCGTCGCATCTCTCCCAAGCAAAAAATTGCAATCCAAGGAATCCACAACCTGGAATTCCACCCACAGTTTCACAATCGTAGCTGACGCATGAGCGGGCCCGACTGCTGTGGCAGCATCTGGCTTAATTGTGGGGAAAAACACGGGGAGTGTCACGAAACCTAATGAAGGAAGCGACGCGCCACCCACACCATTGAAATTAGGGCGAACCTCATGTTGGCGAATGTGGGCAGATGGGGCGTGTTCTCTCAGCACGTCCGCGGCTATAAGACACTGACCCCCGGAATCACCACATCCCACAATCAATGGCGTATTCTTCGAGGGGGGTGTAAGCCAAGCTTCCACAGGAAGGGGGTCACCATTCAGCCAAGATGAACCGCCTCCCACCGTGGGTGCCCTCGGGATCTCAACGATTGAGAAATCATCGTTCAATTTGAGAGTACGCCTTTGGGCAAACGAGAGCAGAGTTGACATCTCGATATTAAACATGGTTGAAGTGCTTTTGCGGGGAGTCTCTTCATCAGAGCTTTCAGAGAAAAATGCATCCATATCCTCATCCCCTCCATCGCTGACCTCACTCTTTACGGAATAGGTTCGAGTCCGCGGACGCTTATCATCTGATCTCTTCTTTCCCGATTCGTTCCGGTTGACATCGGGATTTGTGCATTGGCGTCTCCAGTGATCGCCGCCGCAATTACTGCAAGGTCCAGAGCCCACATCGGAAGGTTTGTTCTCTGAAGACTTGTCGTTGCGAGATGTGGGCTTATTGTAAGAAGGCTTGCGATCTTTGTCAGAATGCTCTCGCCCCCCAGATGAATTCGTGTAGCGAGAGGGCCTCGACTGTCTGCGATCGAGCATCGCCTGAGCTCTATCTCTCAATTCGTACCTGAATTCCTGCAAAGAGGGCTGTTTCCATGACATGGCAGCGCACTCGCGGGCGTACTTGTCAAGGCCGCTCCACACCTCGTGCATTAGGTCGTCGTCAGAGATGGAAGGCTCTGCGCGCCTGTGTAAATTGCACTTTTCGTAAAAATATGCGTCGGAAGTTTCCTTCAAGGGTTCAAAAACCCTTTCCTCGGCCAACTTCCTCAAACGCCTGTTATTTTCACCGAAATTTGCTCTAAGCAATTTTGACCAACCCTTGATATCATCCATAGACCTGAGGTCGCGTGAGTCAACGGATGAGAGCCAGTCACGTGCGATTCCCTTCAGACATCGAGGGATGATTGATGATATCTCTTTGTCTGAATATAGTCGAGCCATGACCTCCAGAGACTTGATGAAGTATTCCACGTGTTCTCCATTAAACTCTCCAACATCTGCGGGGGTGACTTTTGTGACCCGGTCACGAGAACGATGTGGACGTTGGCGCCTTCTGCGATAATTGTCCCTGTCCCTGCTGCTGTCTCGACTATCCCATGATCCATCACTTTCTTCACTTGAGTACGAACCGCGACGTCCGCGGACGACAGAAGCTTGTCTTCGAACTGGGGAATCTCGCCTCCCGACCGGGGATGCCTGTCTTCTGATTGGGGAACCCTGTCGTGGGGCGTTTCTCGATCTCCTTCTCCGATGATTTGCATTGGCGGCATATCCGTGAGCGTGAGGGGGATGGACACGCCAAGGAGGGACAGGATTGAACGATCTGCGATTACCTCCACAATGATTCCCATCCCCACCACGGAGACCTGTTGTCTCTGTAGTTTCCAAGCTTGCCAAGCGATCGTCCAAGGCTTGAAGCTTATCACTCAATTTGTCGTTCATCATACGATATTCCTCACTACGCTTCGCCTCCAATGAGCGAAGCTTCAACTCTTGAGATTTGAGCATATCGAGGACGAGCTGGATTGGGTCCTTGATCTCAAACGGTGATGATGGGGGCTCCTCGGATCGGAGAGGTTCTGCGTTGGCGCTCCGTCTCGGGGTCGTAGGAATTTTTTCGAAGTCAGTCGCGTAGGCAGTTTCGTGTCTGCCCCGCCTATGTCGGTGAAATTCCTCCTCGTTATCCGAAAACGACCGGATTTCCTCTGCTTCTCTCTCTTTTCGTTTCATTTCGTCCAATCGATGAGTTTTGAGCGTAAATCCGAAGTCGGTTGGGCCAGTTTCTTCCGGTTGTAAGGGTTTGTTTGCCCGGCGATCAGGTGATCTTTTTTTCTTCCTTCGCTCGGTTCGTCTGGTTGTCACCGTAGCTTCTTCATCTCCCTGTTCATCATCCGGGTCTTCGTTGAGCCTCTCCCGACACGCTTCCTGTAATGACATCTCGTCCAGTTGTTGCAAGTGTGAAGAGAGCTCTGGGTATGACATCACTGTGGTCTTCTGAAAGGAGTATGGTGAGTTTGAGTAGGGTTTTTTAGGAGTGCAAGAGGAACTGTAGCCGCCGAGAAAGCAGCTTGGCGGAGGCAAGAAGATAGGGCCGGAAAGGGCCAGAAGAGAGAAAGCAGCTTGTCGGGAGTACTTGCCTCAGTCGAGGGACCCGAGTTCAGCCTAGAGTGAATAGTATCGTTTTCCTTCAGAGTATGATGACATCCGGTTACCGTCGCTCTGTCCTTCCCGGGGCTCTCACGAAAGTAACGAGTATTGCTACCAACTGTAAGGACTCAGGATCTCGAGAGAGAGAACGTGTAGTCTATTCTGTCTTCTGTGTAGGTGATGAGGAGAGGAAGCCACCGTCTCCCACTGGCGGACCTCCATATCCCTTCAGTCCGGGAGGGCTGCTCCTTCCCGTGTGGGAGGGGATCAGGCTACTCCTTCCCCTCCCGAGTGGGTCTACATACATAACTAGCTACCATCCCCGCTAACTACCCTCTATACCTTCTAACTACCCCTTATGGGGGTGTGTGCTTACACCTTGTAAGTTACAGGGTACTTATACTCTAGGTATGGGTATGGGAGCTGGTACCTGTTGTTAAGTGTGTCTCCTATTCCGGTCATTACCCTAGAGTGAGACTATTACTAACCGAGCACTAGTCTGGTCACATGACCCACAAATCGGCAAGGATGTGCAGGAAAGTGGGGATCAGCAAGGTAGATAGCTAGATAGACTTACACTCTTACACACACAATATACTAGCCACTCGTACAGTGGCCCCACCTCTTTGCTCCCAGTCTATCATCAAAAGGTTATGAGCCCGGACCGCATCTAGCTTCTCTGCAACAAGTTTATTCTTCTACCTCTCAAACTCTATCTAACCAACGATGTCTGACTCTGACTCCTCCTCCGACCGAAAGTCGTCCAGCACTCAAAAACTCAAAGGTTCTGAAAACTATCATGGGTGGTACCGTATTCTCAAGGTGAAACTTGCAGGAAAGGGTCTACTCGAGATATGCACCTACAAAGAGCTCAACGCTGGTCAAGCAGAGACAGATTTTCAACATCGTATTCGTGAAGAGCCTAAGCCTGACGAGAGAGATCCGGCAGTGGATGATGCAGCAACTATTGAGAAAAAGAAGACCAAGATCAAGAAGTGGACCAAACGCTTCAATCAAGCACTTGCCTACATACTCAATACTATTCATCACAATATTCAAGGAGAGTTCGATCAGATCAACGATCCTGCACAACTTCTCGTCACCATCAAACTGCTTTACAGCAAAGACGAAATTTACACCGAAGTCGACCTACGAGAGCAACTGACAAACCTCAAGTTTGAAATACATATGCCAGCTGATGACTTCTTCGCTAAAATACAACATATTCTTAATCGTCTCTCTGAGCTTCAAGCTCCACTCAGCAATAATGCAAAGATCTCCACACTACTCTCTATTTTTCGTGGAAAAGAGTTCGTTACCTTCAAAGACTCGCTTATGCCACTCATCAACAGTACAACCCAATACCAGGATATTGTGAGCAGATTCAAGACGTTTATTCGGAGGAAGCAAGAAGAGATGGAGATTGATACCAGTTATTATATGCAAGGAAGGAACACTGGAAAAGCAAAGCGAGGAGGAGGCTCAGGAAGAGGAAGTTATCGCGGCAGAGGCAGAGGAGGCTCCAAGGAAGGTGGTCGGGATAGCGAAACTCGACGATGCTTCAGCTGCAACCAACTCGGTCATCTTGCTACCCAGTGTCCAAACAAAAAGGAAACACTTGAACGACTCGAAAGCAAAGTATCAAAGCTCAAGGAACGTATCAACGAATCCGATGTCAACACTTCCAGTACCTCCAGCGGAAAGAAACGAGCTACCGATGATTCCGCAGCAGGAGGAGATAAAGAAAAGGAGAAGGTAAAAAAGGCTAGACAAGTATGCTGATTTCCTTATTTCTCTACTAAAACGTTTTCCCTTTCACACCAAGCATTAAGGTTACTGAAAAGTACTCTTCGGTGAATTCTGCCTTCTCGTTTTTCTGTTTCCCTCAATGCAGGCGTTTATTTTTTTATTTCCATTACGTTTTCTTCTTTCTACAAACACCTTTTCTCAGAAAAGGGAACAGTTAAGAATGATGTCAAGGAACCGTTGAATTTTTCCTTTAGAAGACATGGGCTCTGTACATAGCCAATCAGTGTTGTGAAACCATGAAGGTTCTCAAAACGAAAACTATACCGAAAAGACCTCAACAGTCTATATAGTTCAATATTATTAGCTTAATAAGAAAAAGGTTATCAAAAGACTGACTATTCTTTTTGATCAGAACATCAAACAAAGAAGCACTGCAATCGACTATATGATGATGAGTCAGTATAATAATTTGAACTGGTCTGATGACGTTGAAATGACCGATTACATAAGCGAAAGTGACTATACCGATTTGGAATCAAACACTGATGACGTGGTAATGGACAATGCCATAAGCGAGAAAACAACCGTTCAAGAGGAAGCAATTTTAGTAAATCCTACCGAACTTAAGAGGCAATCACTTGCAGAATGGTTTACCGACTCCGGTTGCACTAGACATATTTGTTCCAACTTACAATATATTCTACGCCGCCGAGAACTCAAAAGAAGTCACGTGGTTATTGTCGGAAATGGTCAAACAGTTACTCCAGAGTGTGAATGTGACGTTCTACTCACAGTACACGATAGATACAGTGAGAACATCTACGAAGTGGAGTTGACAAATGTACTTTATGTACCAGGAATGATGGCAAATCTGGTTTCAGTCAACCAGTTGAATGAAAAAGGATTTAATGTTATTTTTGAGGCCATGCCAAAACACTCAAGGAAGAGACAACCTGGAACAGGTCGCATATACAATGCCACTAGTGGAGAAACACTAATGACCTTCACAACGAGGAACAAGCAATCTTGTATTGATTTAGCTTACCGACGAATTCACACCACAAGTGTCTACCTTACTCACGAAGAGTATGCACTACTTGACTCTGACACTGATTCTGACGGCGAGAATAGTGAACAAGAGACTAAAAATCAAATTAAGAGTGAAAGACCTGACACTACACAAGAAGCCAAAATAGCTGAAGTTCCAATTCATGTTTTTCAAAGTGAAACAGAACTGACAAGTCACCTATGGCATAGACGATTGGGTCACGCGCACGAAAAAGTAATTCATTTGGCTGTGAAGAAAAGACAGATCTCCACAACGATCAGTGGCAAGATACCTCGATGTCAAGCTTGCACAGAAGGGAAAGGAGTGAGGACCTCTCGCAGGCAACACAGTACAAGCAGAGCAAAGGACATTCTGGAATTGATTCATTCAGACACTGCGGGACCGATAAGTCCACCTTCAACAAGACATCAGTATCGATATCTTCAGATTTATGTTGACGACTACTCGCGTTACATCACTACTGCGTTTTTGAAACTCAAAACTGAAACCGAACCACGGGTCTTAACCTATATTGCCACCGTTGAAAGAGGAACTGGAAAATTGATTAAAAGATGGAAAACGGATTGGGGAACCGAATACAGTGGTGTTCGAAAGAAGTTTACTGAAAAAGGAATTGTACATGAACGATCAGCACCATATACTCCGGAACAGAATGGGACATCAGAACGATGCATACGCATAATAGTTCAAAAAGCAAAATGCATGATGCATTATGCAGGAGCGCCAACGCATCTATGGGCATATGCCATGGCATACGGTGGATATATACACAATAGGTTTGCACAAATTCAAGAATAAAACTTTTGCATAAACTAACTTGCATAAAACCTATGAATGCAGACTTGCATCAACATCCAATAACTCAAAAAGTCCTTTTGAACTCTGGAATGGATATGCACCAAATCTGGATCACATACGCGTATGGGGATGTACAGTATATGCAATAAAGCCCAAGGTCAACCGAACTAAACTAGAAAAGAATTCAATCACGGCAGCTTTTGTCGGTTTTGACGGAGACAGCACAAATCTCATCCTGTGGGTACGAGCAACAAATGAGATAATCGTTTCCGGGGATTACATCATGAATGAGTACGACTTCTCCGCAATATCTGGAATAAGAAACTCAACTCCAACTGAAGAACGAGCTTTTGATATCAAATCAATTGATGACCCAACAGCAAACAAGGATAATTATTATTCTTCAGATGATTCTCTAGACGGTTCATCAAGTGAATCAGGTGATGAAAATGACAATCAAAATGCGGGGGATGATGAAGTTTTAAATAATCAAGAGGGAGAACCAGAAGAGGAAATGGCGATTCGACCACAACGAATTCGTCGAAACATACGAAGATTTGATGAAGAAATCTTTCCTCCAGGACGACAGCACAGAAGACATCATGCAAATGTTGTCGAAGAAAGAGCGTTCTTTGCCAGTCGATCTATTGAGTCACTCTTGAGCGAGGATTTTATCCTGAATACCGGGACCAGCACCAGCAAGTTTGACGTGACACTTTTCGCAAATAAGAAATTGACAAATGAGAAAAAGAGTGTCGAAAACCCTGAAAATTACCGCTTTTATGATGCCCTGAACCATTCAACCGATAGTGCGCAATGGAAGGAATCAATTAAGAGTGAGGTAAATTCACTGATTAGCATGAAAGTCTTTGAGGTCGTGGAAGCACCAGATGATATCACCTCGCTTGTGACTACAAAATGGGTCTTTAAACACAAGTTAAACCCAGATGGATCGATTGCTCGTTACAAGTCCAGATTGGTTGCAAGAGGGTTTACTCAAACTCACGGTATAGACTATGAGGAGACATTTGCACCAGTGGCAAAGTTTAACACAATCCGTCTATTATTAAGCACTGCTGTTGAAAATGACTGGATAATTCACCAAATGGATGTTAAGACGGCTTTTCTATGCTCAGAAATCGATTATGCAGTTTACCTGTATTTGCCGGATGGCCTTGATAAAGACTCAGACTTTCTTGACGAATTTCCGGAACTTGCAGCACAAATCAGAGAAAAGAAATTTCCAGTGATTCGTCTGATCAAGGCATTATATGGTCTAAAACAAAGTCCTCGTTTATGGTATCAGAGACTTACCGACTATCTGAAAACAGCAGACTGCATTCGATCTCAGTATGATTACTCCGTGTACAAATGGAATGCGTACCTAATCACCATCTATGTGGACGACTTGTTGATTGCTGGACCAAAAGACGATCTCGATGGTTTGACAAAAATTTAAGCAATTCTGACAAACAAATTCGAAATGACAGATATGGGAGTTGCATCATTTTTCTTAGGATGGCAAATTACGTAAATTGATGGTGAAATTCACATTTCTCAAGCACACTATATCGATAAGATTTTAGCTACGTTTGGAATGCAAAACTGCTTTAAGCGATCGACTCCGCTACAGAAGATATTACCACCAAGACTGGATATCGAGGAGGCACATGATCAAAAAGAGTATCAACAAGCTATTGGATGCTTAATGTATCTAATGCTAGGAACAAGAGCAGATATAGCCTTCGCAGTCTCGCACTTAAGCAGCTTCTGCTCTAATCCATCCAAAGATCACTGGACAGCTGTTAAAGGGGTTTTTCGATATCTACAGGGAACACGAAATCATATACTCCGATACACAAAAACGAAGCTACAAGATTTTGACCTCATTCCAGAGTACGCCAAAAACACTCTACCTTCAAACGAAAGCAGCATACATGGCTTTACAGACGCAGACTGGGCCTCACAGAAAGAGGACAGAAAATCGGTCGGGGCATATGTGTTTCTACACAACTGCAATCTGGTCTCCTGGTGTTCCAAGCGACAAACCTTTGTGGCAACATCAACTATGGAGTCAGAATACATGGCAGCAGCACAAGCCGGTAAAGAAGCTATTTGGTTGACTGCATTATCTCAAGAGATGATTGGAAAGCAAGCAGTGTTAGATCAGGTATCAACAGAAGAAGAAATGATGAATTCTTCAGGACAGAATTCGGATGATTCATCAATGGCATTTCGAATCCAGAATACTCCAACTACGTGCATATTCACAGACTCACAAGCTGCACTCAAGGTAGCAAAAAATCCAGCAGATCACCCTCGAGCAAAGCATATTGATATTGGTTTTCACTTTCTCCGTGACAGAATTGAAAAGGGACAGATCACTCTCCAGTACATCAAAAGTGGACATATGGCAGCGGACTTCTTGACAAAACCATTGGGATATACACGTTTTCTTTCATGTAGAAACATGGTTGGAATTACGAACCCTGCAGAAGAAATTACTAAATTCTCGGAAGATAACAATGATGTTATCAATGAGCCGGAATACGAGAAGGAGGAGTGTTGTTAAGTGTGTCTCCTATTCCGGTTATTACCCTAGAGTGAGACTATTACTAACCGAGCACTAGTCTGGTCACATGACCCACAAATCGGCAAGGATGTGCAGGAAAGTGGGGATCAGCAAGGTAGATAGCTAGATAGACTTACACTCTTACACACACAATATACTAGCCACTCGTACAGTGGCCCCACCTCTTTGCTCCCCGTCTATCATCAAAAGTACCTTCCTTGGCTGCCTTAGAACATCCCGAATGCGGCCCCTCCCGGCACGAGAATTAATCCCTTCCCTACTTACTTGGCATTCTGACCTGCTTCTTCTAGATTGATCCGTCGGTTTATAATAAGATTTGTACTAATTAGCCTTAGGCTTCATATAAAAGATGTGCGCTTGTAAATGTATCAAGCGGGTGCCTAATCGGGGTCTGTTCTATGGCGCCGGCCATATCATGTATGCCTACGCACATGTATTTTTCTTTCTCCGTCAAAGAATCGAAAGTTCCCCCCATGGCATGAAAAAAATTACAAATATCACAATAAATGAATTCCAAATCTTCAAAAACCTCCCCTCCACTTAGCAGTTCACATGCATTCCCATGCCGAAGGCGTGTATACGCAACTGCCTGTATTGATATGTTTTACACGCAGTCCAGCTTTTCGAATTCGGTCATGTATAAAGTAAGCATAGCTATAGCTATAGGCTGGGGAAATCTAAATATCGTACATGTGTGTGTGACTTTCCAGAATTAAACTGCAGCATGTGCTGCGTGAAGTATGTATAAAGATCTGCATACCTTTTCCTGAAGAGCGCAATACTTCCACGCCGTCATAGCCGGTTGGGATTGAAAAAAACGTGGAACCTTTCTTTGCCTTTAAGATTGTTATATTGAGAACATACATACTCACTCATACTACCGGTGAATCGGGAAACCTGCCCGCTGAAATTTCACGATACTGGTGTTGATTCCATGATGGGAATTTTTCTGGAAGGAAAAGATATACGAAAGCAGATTAGAGATAGCAAACTAGATAGATTTGTAGGAAGCGGGTGTGTTATGTGTGACGGCAAGAGAGCATGATAGGTAGTTACCTAGGTAGCTAAGTAAGAGGTAGTCACTCGATCATGACTTTGAATTTAAGTTTTTTTTAAGCTTAATAGCTACCACACTTTCTTGTAACATTGGCGGGCTAGAATGTCTCACGCGGCCCGAGATTGACATACTCTAGATCTGATCAGTTCATTGCAGATGAAAGCCATCTGGAATGTCTCAATCAGCATGCAATACACCATCAAGCTGAGACATCGAGCTTACTCCCTCTAGAAGCTTGTCAGACAGACAATACATAATGTACTTGTACCTGCCCCACGCAATGTGGCAAACACCTGAAATATACGAATTCGAAAGGTAGTATGCTTGGAATTCTCACTTTTCCTAGCTGTAGAAATCCGAGTGATCATCGATAATAAGTAATTTATAAGAGTCAGCTGTATCTAGGATAATCGATAATCTACCCCGATGAAACAAATGACCATGACCAGCAGCTGCTGCTGCATGCGCCTGCCGCTGCAACCGAACTGCTCCCGCCGGCGCGCCCCCCCCCCCGGCACACTTTGACCTGCCTGCCTGATCATTCATTCACATTGCAACATATGCAGGCCCGATGAGCATCGCTATCGATATTGATCATGATGATATTGATTTTGATGAACACACCCACTTTCATACGCTTCCCATGATGCATACACAGATGTTATAGGTGACCAGGTAGTTCTATCCTGGAGAGTCGACGAGGATAAGGGCTCGTAGAGTATGAATTTTCGAATTCGGATATTTCAATACACAGGAAGAAATCGGACGCAGGATTATTAGGATGCATATATACTCTACTATACACCTGTGTGATGTGGTAAGCGAGAATTGGCGCGTCTAGATATATGTGTACCTACTTGAGCTCAGCTCATGCAGAGTTGATGTGATGCTCAAGATCAGTTGATATATTAACGTTACTATAAGATGCAGTTACATGTAACTACGAAAAAAAAAGAGAGATGGAATGTTTTAGTTTAAATGTAAGCACGGGAAAAACTGTATTATAACCTAGAGAAATTGAGAGATCCATGGCAAACTTACCAATTCCATTTATTCCACGTCCGCTCTAGAAGCAATTATATATCTTGGAGCTCGCGATATCGATGTTTGTAAGTTCTTCTTGCATTTTATCGAAACTCGAACCGCGCTTAAGCATACATAAATCGACTAAAAGTTCTTGAAGCAGGGTCCGGATCCATTACACGCTATAAAGCGGTGAGCAATCATCACTCCAATCCACTGGAATTTCGTGTACGTAGTACTAATACATATAACAGAAGGTTATAGGGGGGGGGGGTAGCTGTAGGAGGGTAAGCTTACATAGGTATGTCGAGTGCTTGCTTCGTACCCGTACGCGTCCCCTAAGCACCCCCTAAATACATACATATGTATATTTCAGGGTAACGAAAAACAGCTACGTATCGCTAAACCCTACCTAAATTAACCCATCCATGATATCCCCCTTCAACTTGATTACCCTGAACTCGAACCCAAATTCTGGCCAATATCGAAATTTCCTTTGCGAGTTCATTTGTTGATCAGTATACGTACCTGAAGTCTATAGCTAGACTATCCTGACCATACTCACCTGTTACTTCCTCCTTTTTTACACCGAATAAAATATTGTCTTGCTATATATATTGAGAGGTACCTATACCTTGCACCTTTCCACAATGACCACCTACTTATGCAAAATCCCAAAACCATAATCCGCCGCAGCATGCCTAGTACTGATTAATATTGAAGGAAAGAGCGCCTTTGCAATTGTTTAGTCTATTCATCATCTGCATGTATAGATTTAACAATCAGTAATCACACAAATATACGTACTTGAGCCGGCACAAACCTGCCCAAGTAAGTACTTCTTTGTTAACAGGCATATGCATCTGGCGCCGATATCGAAGATTATCATCCCATTATAGTTAACTATATTTGAAGCGTTGAGACGAAACGAGAATTTAAAGAAATGTTATATCGAATATGTGCTTATAAATATCAAGCTTGCAAGTATGATTATATCGAGCGTACTCTGTGGAGGGGAAAGGGGATACCAGCACACGTATACGTAGAGTGCAGCTTAAACGATAATAAGAAATGTCACGATTCACATTGAAGTAACGTTCAGAAACCATAGCTGCAAGAATAACAAAAGGGAGTAGGTCGATATCGAATAGTTATAAAGAAATAAAATGGCAACGTCCCCACACCAGACTAGCATTGCATAGCCATGGCCATGCATGACAACTTTAGAGAGAAAATAGGAATAAAAAACGAACGAGAGTTCAAAAGTCAGAAAATCAGAGTGGGGTCGTGATTATAGATATTTAAATATTCGAACGTAATGCTCATGATCAAGAAAAAAAAAGGAATATAAACAATTAGGTATCGGAAATATCGCAACTAGGGATATCAGAAAACAAGGCTTGCCGTGCCCCGCTCCACCTTCCTCCTCAAACCCTCAAACCCTCCTCCCTCCTTCCCCAATATCTCACTCCAAAACCCAACTGAAATTTCAACCCCAAGTTTTATTCAAATTGACCATGAAGAGCTGGACACAGCGAAGTCTTTGAGGCGCTCGCGACGAGGTTGCATGTGCGAATCCATGAATGGTTGGGTTAGGTATATACGAACAAGATCTCGATTTGGACTCAATTGCAAGTCTTCGCTGCTCGTTTCTGCCGATTCCTGAGGTCTACTTCTCGAAATGGATCGAGAGCATGGGGGTGGCTTATACCATTTACAACCTGGGTTACAATCTTCGCTAGGTGTACTGCAAGTAGACTTCCTATCAACTGTCGCAATGGCACCATATTTTATAAGGGTGCGTTGGAGGTGTACCAGTGTCGTGATTTCGCTCAAATTGTGACTCAATGCACAGCAATAATAGCAATTTGCGCGTTTGCCTGCTGTAATGTCAAAATGACAATCGTTGCAGCACATTGTACCGCCAGTCCCGAGCTTCGTGCCGCCACCTTCTTTGGAAGCTTTCAGATAATCCTGAACCATATCCAGCGCATTAAGTTGACATTTATCGACTGCATTTATGCCTCCTTTGCCTTCCTTTTGAAACCAGGATGCTAAAGCCTCAACAGCAATCTCGATATCAGCCTTATGCTTACCAAAGACATGCACAGAGGTTACAGCCAAGTGCAGAGCTGTTCTTCCAGAGTTATTGACCATGTGTGCATCTGCACCAACGTAAAGTAGAAATTTGCAAGGTGGAATGCGCATACAAGATCGATGATGGGTTTGCCGAAGCAAATGATGCAATGCTGTATCTCCGTTTTCGTCGGCTAGGTTGATCTGAGCATTATAGGTGATTATTGAAGTCGCAATCATCTGAGCAATAGCGCATGTAGTGGAGAGTGGGTGCTGGTGAAAATTGGAAGAACCCTTCTTAAGAAGCATCATCAACGGTGTCTCCCCTCGATTATTCGTAGCATTGACGTCGGCCCCCATATCAAGCGTTTGGGCATACATTTTGATGAGCTTGTCGCTTTCGGTGAGTAAATGGTAGTTGCGGTCCGATTGGATCTCGATAATCATGTGTAACAGAGAATTCCCAGATTTGGCATGCTTAACTTCATGCTTTATTAAGATATGGAGTAGATTAGCTGTATATTCTGCAGGATTTTTACTCGAAATATAATGAATAAATAACTCTCTAAGCAGATCTTGCTCCTCAAATTTGGCTTTGTATTTGAGCAGAGTGTCGAGAATTTCAAGGGTATAATCTCCTGCCTTTTTCAAGGTGACACTAACAGCTGAAGATCCGAGGGAATTTAAACTGTTTACTTCCGCCCCACAGCTCAAAACAAGGTCAAGAATGGGAACACTATAGGGGCCCGGCGAGTTAATCGCAAGGTGAACAGCCGAATCATCACCTAAATCGTTGGTGTTGCAGAAGACATGGGGGTCGAATTTGTATAGAGTACGTAGAATATCGATGGTATATTCCCCTTGATCCTTTAGTATGGCATGGAGAGCCGAATCCCCTGCATAGCCCTTCCGGTTCAATTGCGCCCCATATTTCATCAGCATTTCGAGAGTGGCAGCACTATGTATGCAAGAAGGGTTGATCGCATAATGAACAGCTGAATTACCCTGAAGATCTTGGAAGTTGGCATCTGCGCCATATTTCAGGAAGATTTCAAGAACTGTGCTGATGAAGAATCCGCGCGGCTTTTCCGAAAGAGTTAGAACCGAACTCTCTAAATATGTGGAACTAACTGTGTGGTTAAAATGTGTAACTTGTTTCTGAAGTATTTGTTGAAGTAAAGCATTGAATTCAAGCTGACTGTTTCTATGGTAGAAAAAACCCTGCGTTTCTGCAGATCTTAAAGAGTAATTCATTCTTTCGTGTTCCCCATAGCCTTGGACTATTGTGCTAATAAGCTTCAGAGTCTGGTGGGGAAGGTGGATAATGAGACCCAGATTTTGTTTTAAAAGTTGCCATTGAAATAAGTTGAGCATCTCCATGGTATTGATACCATGGATGATATAGTAAGAGGCAAAATTCGGACTTATGCTTGCAAGGTACAATGGTGTTTCTGATTGATTATCAGCGAGGTTCATATCCGCGCCATAGGATGTCAAAAGTTTCCAAAGTTCGAAATGCTCTCGTCGTATAGCATGGTGTAAGGCCGTGACTTTCTGATAATCTTGTGCATTGGGGTCAGCACCATTCAGAAGAAGGTATTCAACAGTTTCTGCTTCTCCGGCATGTGTAGCAAGATGGAGCCCAGTCTGATCCATGTAATTTGTTGAGTCCAAAATGCGGCTTTGTCCGTCCAGCATCATACCCTTCAAAATATAGCAGAGTCCAAACGCGGAAGCCACAAGCACAGGAATGGCATGCTTTGGAGCACGCCGCACAGTGGTCCAGTATGTCTCCTTCAATCCGCACCAGGAGATTTTGTGAAGTGTACTTGGCATCTCTGAGATCCAGATGTTGAAACCACCATCCCTTAGAAACGCATCGATGCCTGCCTTTGTCCCCTCCTGCAGCTGTAACTCATCATCCATGAATCGAAAGTGCACAGGCCAGTAGATATTTGCGTAATCTCGGAAGTGGTGTGTTTCAATCAAAGCGTCTGATGTATATATACTGAGGCATCGGAGTAGAATGATGCTATGCAACGTACGTGGACTGAAATCCAAAGTTGTGTTCGCTTCGAGATATTCGCGGACGGAGAGATGTGCCAGGCGGAAGACATCGCCGTCCTTGTCGAATATCACTAAATTGCAACATATGTCTAATAACTCCTCATGAATGAGTGCACTGATCCCTTGCGAAACTGCCGAAATCATTTCCAGACTTTTCAGTGGCCTCTGTGCACAGAGTAGCCATGCTAGAACCCTCCGGGCGATGAGCCGACTTCGTTTTCCTGAAATCATTATTTGCTCATAAATTAGGTCATAGCTATCCTTCAGCCCTTGTGGTAGTCGACCCAGTTCCTCTTTTACATCGGCCTCCACTTTCATTCTTCGATGATTGCAGAGGTTTTGAATCTGGAGACTGACCCATCGAAACCTGTTCAATTATGCACAATTAGTCACTTGTGTCTTGAAAGCTTCAATTGCTTTATATTTTATGGCACCTACATCCCTTGCGACCCGCTCTGTAACACACGTATAATGTGTTCCCTTAAGCCCTGCGAAACAGATCCACGCAGCAATTTCTTTTCCCGAATAACTCTGTCCAGCTCAAATTGCACAAAGCGATTGATGTCAGGTCCATTGTCCTCAGATCTGATGAAAACATTCGGGGAATTGTTCAGCCGAGCAACAATATCGCCATCATCTCTACTCGAGACAAAGAATTTGACCATGCAACCCGCTCGATTGATTATATCTTCGATGGCCAAGATCAAATCAGAACGGTGGGTCGGGTCGCATTCATCGAGAGCGTCAATCACGATTGTTGCAGGATTGAGCTCCAGAAGTGATAGGATATGTTCCACAGTCTCATCCAATGTAAGTTTTGGCAACTGGGAGCCTTGTGACTCGGCCTCTCGCTCTCGATATTCCAGCCAGACTGGCTTATAGATGCTGGACTCTGAATAAGCACTGGCAAGTTGCTTGAGAATACTTCTCAGCACCTCTTCGGGGTCAGCCCGTTGCGGGTCAACAGAGTCGCGGGCGCAATAAAAGAATGCAATTGGCATGGACAATTTCCCTGACGGTGCCATAGACATCTGTTCACCAAGAAATCTAATCACAGTTGCCCTAATATCAATCGTATATTAGTAAGATTTCACTTTGTAATCAATGATGCTACATACACCAGCATACTTTTCCCTGACCCAGCTGGAGAACAGAAATTCAGTCAGCCACTGTTAAGTTTTATAAAATCTGACGATAAACGAATGTAACTATACATACGGATTCCATGAAGCCACAAGATTGAGGAAGTGCTTGAGTTGATCCATTGCTTGAATTCAACCCTTCCCAAAAGCCACTCTCCAGTCCCATGCAGACACGTCTTTACCATCATCTTGTGAAGTGAGATGTGAGGCACTGTAGACAGCCATCTATAAAACTGAAGCCGCTGTGACACTAATTACATTCCCACTTATTGTTAGCAATAACGAAACTAAGTAGTAAACTTTACACCACGTTATTTCGGTGCATACATACGTCCAAGAAAATCGTGTAGTTCGGTGACCTGGATAGCTAAAAAATTGAGTGGCCTATCAATTTCTATGAGTGCATGGTGAAGTCGTTTCCATATTTCTGTATACAAATAAATGGATAATATCAGCTTCAACTCGCTTTGTCACACTTAGATTCACATCTCAAAACTCAACTCAATTTGTAAATCTAGGGGAAGGTTTATAGCCATACCTTTGTTCAATTGATCAAGTTTTTGAATAGTACTAGCAGCTGAGCTTTCAGAGTCTTTTCCTACTTGTTTTACCGTTGCATCTAGTTGAAAAAGCGCATGGTTTGTTGTTCCGAGAAGTGTGGCTGTTTGATCAACAGTGGTATTCATATGTTGAAGGTGAGTATTAAACTGATTGATTCCAAGAGTGAATTTGCTTTGAACTGTGGAAATAAGGGTATCTGGTTATTTCATGGCCACTTAAAAGAGGAATATGGATGTTATTTTGAATGATAAAAAACAAGGTAAAGCATACGCTCTTTATCCACCAGCTTCGCGCACGCATCAACTCCGACTTGTGCAGCCTCAATCTCCACAAGCGACTCTTCGACATTTGTTCCAGTCAGACCAGCCAGACCGGTACGTACTGTGAAATTATTCCAGGTAAGTTTTATTTAAAAAAATACCTTGAACACAATGGCAGCCGCCATGAATTTATTTGTATGGGTAAGGCTTACGTATTGTATTTCGGCCGAATTAGCGGCATGCCTCAGCGAGAAATCTTAGAATCGCAGCATAGACTTTGATTATGCTCTCCTCTAACTGTGCTTGAATCT
This sequence comes from Peziza echinospora, assembly GCA_024516245.1. NCBI lineage: Eukaryota > Fungi > Ascomycota > Pezizomycetes > Pezizales > Pezizaceae > Peziza > Peziza echinospora. The sequence goes on along the minus strand of JAJLQT010000009.1, from coordinate 1,457,794 downwards.
TTGTTCCGCTCCCACCGTAAAGCTCCTCAAATATTGCGTAGCGCACGATCAGGTTGGTAGCCAGGGAAAGGCCTTCAAGCATCGAACCATCTACCTTAATATCATTGACAAGAGCCTGTAATACTTTCAATTAATATAAAATACTAATTATTCCAAATTTATCTCAGTAGAACCAAGCATTGGATGTAATTGAGTGCCAACTGACCTGGAGTAGAAACCTGATACCCGCCCATGGGAGTGAAGCGTGAGTCGGGTCGTATTGTGCAGCTGTATCACCCACTGCCTTGAAAATATCAATCCAGCCCACTATTTTCTCCAATACATCTCTGACAAAAAGAGGTTCTCCTTTTCTAGACCAGAGCTTCCACCTCTTTTTAAGACATTCTTGCCTTTTTGCCTCGGCGATACACAGGACATCTTGGAGAATTGCGTTTCTATCCGATCTTGCAAAATCGATGTGGGCCTTGTGCTTATCGCTAATTCGTGAAACTGCCAGATCCCATAGATCTCTGGCCCTATTTTATCCAAGTAATTCAGGGTCAGTATGGTATTGATCACAAATCGAGTACTATGATGGCTGAATGGATTTCATTACTTTGTACGGACAGCTAGGGTACTGCTTGCGGCATGGGTGGAACTCTGTGATATCCCCAATGCCGAGGGACTGACACCACTCTGAGCCATTCTACCGGATATGATGGGTATTCGCTGTCTCGAGAAATTTGATATCTTCTTATGATAAAAGTCAAATTGCAGATTGTGCGCTGGATTCAATTGTCAGTTACTTCAGAAGAAATTGCTATCAGATCCTCAATATGCTCCTTACATGCTTAACCCTCTTGTAGTTTGAATTATTTCGGGGCAAAATCAAAGATGAATTTCTGTTGCTAGGTGTGATGCCGAATTTATTAATTTGGCACAAGAGCTTTGTGAGCATACGGGCCCCATATGTGGGTAGGTAGTTGAAATTCGTATGTTCACACGGAGGTGCGGCTGAGTACTTACATTGAACAACTGTTTAAACTAGACTGTGAGATTTTGACGCAGCCTATCTCAATCCTCGTCATGTCAATATTCAATTGGTGCATCCGTTGAAGCATGCAGATACCAGGTAGAGCAACTCAGCGTTTTTCCCCAAAGCACAGTAGAGTATGCAGGCGGGAGACGACCTATGCCCGATATGTCTGGTCAGAGAGGACGGGGATCACGTGGCCTGGGTATGCCCACGGAATTCGGACAGCCGAAAGAGAAACCCAACGCAAGGCTGGGAGGAGGCGGCCAAGAAAATGGCGTTTTTCAAGGAAGTGGAATTACCGAAGATGGACGACTGAATAAGAGTGAGGGGGGGGGGGGGGGTTCAGGCGAGGAGGCTTTTATTTCTTTTTCTACTCAATTTCTTTTATCTTTCATATCTCTATCTCCATAGTTTAGTCACGGACGCCATGGCCATAAGGCTGTAAGCGAATAAATGAACTCAAAAAAAAAGAAAAAAGGCTGCTGGGATGGAGAGTGATTCTGGCACCGGTACAAAGGCATTGTGGAGCGGCTAGCCGTGCATCGGAACTGCATTTGATTGGCCTCAAGGTTGTGGGTTTTGTCTGGCCACGCGTGCACGTCATCCTCAGAGCTAGGAAGATTAAGAACGGGTATTTTCTGTTCTCGCCGAGTAAGTAAGCTATATCAGTGGAAAACTCGAAGAGCGGTTCGGGGTTTTGATTGCTAGCTCAAGCAGAAGAAAGAATGAGTGTACTTGATGTCATGATCATGGAGATAGTAGAGGATACGTAGACGTGGGGCGAAACTGGCAGAGGTGACTGGCAAATGTAGGTGGCGAGGTAGCGGGCATGAAGAGAGGAGAGGCCGAGTACCTAAGAGCCCGTGGTAAGGCCTGAGCTCTGACAGTCTCTCCAGATCCGAATTTGGCCAGATCACACAAGTGTACTTCCCCTTCAGGCAAGTGAAGGGGGGGTAAGTAGGGGGGTGCCAAGATTCTGGCCTTGGCCACCACTTTCTCGTTGTGGAGGCATGCGCACGTGCACCCATTCCTACCTAATTTTTGGCACCGTTTTACATCGAGACTTCAACTTTTCGATTGAGTGGAGCTTCAAGCGAGACTGTTATTCGGAGACCCTTGCACCATATGGCCATGACAGGTGGTTAGGTGGCCGATGGGAAACGGCGGAGGAGCTGTTATCCGCGAAGGATTCAAAGCTCAGAATGCACCACAACTTGATTGCAAACACCTTTCGAAAGGCACATGCGGCAAGGTCACTGTGTGGTTCAAAGCTAGAAGACTGATTGGAATTTCGGCCCATGCCATTGCGGCATACATCTTGGAAACGAATCATAGTGGGAACGCAGTGCAGAGTTGAAATTGGATTCAGCGGATATTTTTGTCATGATACTACTTTCCCTCTTGGAAAACATCGAGATGTTGGATCTTACAACAAGCCCTCGATCCAATTAATCAATTATTCCAAGATGGCTGTTTCCATGTTTCATATCGCCAATTGCAAGCAAAGTTTGCGAGAAACATCAATGTCTAAATGTAGAACTCCAGGGGAACTTTAAAGAACAAATTCACAGAGCTCACGCACTTCTACTACAACACCGCACTTCAAGATATCCAAAAGGTTGTCGAACGAGATGTTCAATTGCCTTTCTTTTTCGCGCCTACCTACCTATGTAATTTTAACATTACGGTCTTGAATCTTACATTAAATAAACCAAAAAATCCTGCCCACTGGAAAGTTACCTTTGAGAAACTTCCGACCAAATATCCATTGTCGAAAGTAAGATCACTAGCTCTAACATTTAGTTGGTCACTAACATTGGAGATGATTCTCTACCTCTGTGGCCCTAAGAGCTGCCTGGAAGAACTAAAGATCCACAAACAATATTAATCAGAACACAGGTTCGGCCGCTCTTACCCTCTCTTCTGCAACTGTATCCAAGAGAGCAAAACCAAACTAAAGCGGCTTTCATTTTCGGCACCATACTTTCGCCCAGATGAACGCCGGGGTGTTCATACTCCCATCTTGTCCCTAGATACCTGTTAATTCTTTGAATATGAATCAAGAGTTCGATATTCGACGAAAAAATTTCTTCTTGATCCGAGACCCCCAAGCGATCGAGAGAGTACTCGAGTGGAGGCCGAGACTAACCCTAAGTAGGATATTCACTTAGTGTACTACCCGTTTAGGAAGGAAGCGAGGAAACACTCGATCATGCTAGCAACACTTACGCCGCGACTCTCTTGTGCGAATCATATTCTCGAGCTCCCATCTCATTCTCCAACACATCTCCACCGATATCACAACTACCTCGAATTCTTCATCACCACAACTCCGCGATGCGCAGCGTTGTCTCGTCCGACACGCCAACGACAAGTTGGGGGGGTTCGCTTTCTCTCGCGCCCGCATTCCCCAGAATTCGTCTCCTAGGGTCAGCCAGTCTCGTCAACAGCTTCGGCCTGAATTCCGGATACCGCATAGGTACCAGTTTACGAATTCGGTACCTTAATCTCCGAGTACCTCCCTCCCACTCCTTATCATCCAGAAATTTGTCAGCCAGATCGATCCATTCTTAGTTCTGCGCAAACCGGTACCGCATTATTATTGACTCCAACTAATGTCTACTCGTATAGCTATAGTTCTACACTCCGAGAATACGGCGCCCCCTTCCGCTAAACCCAAATCCACCTCCAGCAATCCCACATACGAGAAATAAATTTCAAACCGGAGATATCTTTACCAAGACCGCCTCGTAACGTTAATTGTATAACGTTCAACGACACCACAATCACAAGCACTCCTCAAAAATTCTGCAAGAATGTTGAAGAGCATAACGTCCACTCAGCCTTACGAGCGTTTAATAAAACTATAAGGTTCAGGTAACGTCACAACAAAAGAAGTTTTCAGCAAAGCCAAGTGGGCCAAGTCCAACCAAAAAACCCAACGCGGTGTACATTTTACGCACCATTATTGATATCCTACAGATGTTACCTGCCTAACGCATGGGCTCATGTCTGCTCCCGCTTTACACGCCGTTTACGGCTTGCTGAAACGACAGCTCTTGGAGATTGGGGGGCAAAACAGCTTATACACACGCAGCATTCATGATTCTTTTGGGCTTGGTTCCGGCAAGAAACAGGGCGAGGGCGCTGAGATCGACAGGGCATACAGGTTGGATACGGTACTACTCCGCGGGTGGGCTCGTTTAAGTATAAGGTTTTTAGATTGTGGGCCCGCATGTATCGGTTGGCTGCACACACGATTGATTTCCGTTCGTGGGTAGTACCAAAGGTGGGTTCTACCGGCTGAGGATCATGAGATTAGCATACGCGTTTGTGCCATGGATGGCATATTCAGCTGCAGATGGATTGACGAAACCGTTCGGCTCATTCTGCAGCTATCTTTTAATCCCACGCTGAGTTCCTTATTTAAGTCAAACAAAGGACCCTCAACTGAATTCCCACAGTCGACTCTTGTTTTATCTTCACTGTTGAAATCCAGACATTCACGATGTTTGGGAACTTTGTACCGGCAGTACTACTTGCATTCCTGCTCCTTGTGGGCTGCTTCCAACAAACATGGGCTCAATCAACGAAATACAGAGGACACCCGACGGATACCTTGACAAGTGGCGGTGATAATACGAGGAGTGGGTACATGGATAACCACAACCTTGGGCCAGAGCTACTCAAAGGAGGAAGTTTTGGAGTTTTGTGGCGGAAACGCCTTTTGGTAAAACCTAAGACATCTCAATTTAGCGATTCCGAATACTGATATTTTGCCACTAGGGAGATTACATGGGTTTCAACGAACAAATCTATGCGCAACCACTTACATTCACCCCACAGGATCAAAAACAAAGATTATATGTCATTTCGGAACAGAATTACGCATACATTATGGATGCTGGGGATGGAACAATCCTCAAGCATCGGCAACTAGTTATCCCATTTCTGACAAAGGATTTAGAGGGTTGTAACGACATTTCAGACTGCGTTGGAAGCACATCGACTGGAGTGATTGATCCCGAAACTGGGACTTGGTATGTCACTACAAAGACATACTCCAATCAGACAAAGATTGGTGTTGCCCAAGGATTGAAGGAGGGGAGGTACTTGGTACATGCTTTGGATACAGACACATTGGAAAGCAAACCAGGATTCCCAATTGTGCTGGATGGTTTACAGGCGGATAATGCGCCGTGGAGAGTATTTGAGGGTGGAAAGCATAATCAAAGACCGGCGCTGATACACATGGGCGAATGGGTGTATGCAGGATTTGGCTCTCACTGGTAAGTAACATCGAAGCTTCAGCTTCATGAGCTTTCTGCTAATTATGAAGTAGCGTTCAGTGGAATTTCACAGGATGGGTTATTGGCTGGCACAAACAAACCGGCAACATTGTGGCCAAATTCGCAATGGAGGGTGGAAGGGAAACCACGACTGGTATCGGTGGTGGGATCTGGATGTCAGGCGGCGGGATTGCGTCTGATAACCCGGGCAGAATATACTTCGCCACGGGGAATGGATATGCCTCGCAACTTGCTGATGACCCAATACCGGGCCGCAGTCCACCCACAGCACTCGAGGAGGCGGTTGTCAATATGGTGATTAATGATGACGGAAGCTTGGTACCTGTTGACTTTTTCATGCCGTGGGAGAAGCGGGATTTGGACGCCATGGACAAGGATCTCGGCACGTCAGGGTTCGTACTTCTCCCGCCGTCGGTCTTTACTACCCCCTCTGGAAAGAGAATTGGCTGTGTTGGATCAAAGACGGGGAAATTATATTTCCTGGACTTGGAAGATTTAGGAGGGTATCAAATGGGGCCTGATAGAAAGGACAAAGTATTACAGACCATACAGATGGCTGCACCAATATTCTCAACTGCAGCTGCTTATCCACATGAGGGAGGCTATCTTTATGTCACTCCAGTTGGAAAGCAAACTGTGGCATACAAATTCAATGTCAACTCCGCTGGTCTTCCGGTCTTTACGCAAGCCGGTGTTACTACTCATTCCAGTGCAGGAAGGCAGGGTGTAGGTCATTCCACCGTGACAAGCAATAAGGGTGCTCCGGGATCCGGAATATTGTGGATAGTTGATGTCGAAGGAATCAATCTCAGGGCATATGGCACTGAACCTGTCGATGGGATTCTCCCAGCCCTATTTCTGGCCAATAACCCGGGGCAGTCCAAATTCTCCAGACCAACATTCGGTGATGGTCGGCTTCATCTAACCACCTCCACTGGATACGTTACGACGTTTGGATCCCCCGTTAACATGCCATTGAATTGCTCTGCCCCGTACGATGCAGGATCAGTCGTCATTGGGGAGAATTCGACAACGGTCGTCACCTGCATTGCAAAGATCCCATTGACTGTCAATTCAATCACCCTGGATTCAAGTACATCTCCGGCACAATTTTCGATTCTGAACACTAGTGAATCTCTTCCGAAGGAGCTGCTGGCGAACCAAATTTATCGATTCTCGATATCGTTCAAGCCGACTCTGGTTGGGCCTCTCAGTTCATCTGCCATTGTACAAACGACGAACCGCGCCAGTGGTGGGGAACTATATTCACCCACCACCCCGGTTTTAATCAGAGGTGTCGCAAGATCCCTTCAGCCAATCCTAAGCATTCAGCCAGACGTTCTTTCTTTCGGCGAGATTATTACCGGAAGTAATGAAACTAGTGTTCTTGCTTTCTCCCTCCAAAATGCCGGAGAAAGTCCCCTCAGTATTGGGGGATATAAGTGGAGTTCCGTTGGCCCAGACACACCACCGTTTCTCACTCCAAGCATAGGGTCCGGCGGAAGCTACACAGTTGGTCCATTTACCTTCCGTGGGCTCCCAGCACCAAAAGGCACCATCCCCGGAAACGGAAAATCAGACGTTAGTGTTACGTTCTCTCCCACTCAGGATGGGTATTTCAAAGCCTACCTCAGCATCACCTCCAATACGACACCGAGCGGTGCAATCAAGTCCCTTGGTGCATTCGGCACAGCTGGTGGCCCTCCTCATGCACAATTTTCGTGGAAAAAATCAGACAGCAATACATGGCATCCCTACAATTCCACCTCTCCTCCATTAGAATTCTCCCCGCGACCCCTCTTCGGCACAACCACCCAGCCGCACATCCTCCGCCTAACAAACACCGGCGGAACGACTCTCACCCTGACAATCTCTAAACCCCCCACCTCTGGCACCCTCGTAGCCCTCAACGGCCTCGGGTCCCTCCCAGAGGGCTCCCAAATCCTACCAAACTCGAGCATGGACGCCTCCCTCATCTGCTCCCCGCCCAAAAATCAAGTCAACACCGACCCAACCCAATACACGGCGCTCTGGACCTTTAACACCAACGACGCCTCGATGGGAAAGCTCGCAATCCAGTTCCTCTGCACGGCAATCTCCCGCCAACTCGGACCCCCCTCTTCACTAACCACCCCCACTTCCCCGCGTGCACGATATAGATACCTGGGATGCTACAAGGACGCCACCCCCGACAGGATCCTGGATGTGAGGCTATACTACTCCCCGGCCACGGAGAACGCAAAGTGCCAGAGAGACTGTCTCGCAAGAGGGTACCGGTACGCAGCCACGGAATACGAGGGCGAGTGCTGGTGCGGAAACACCCTCCCGAGCACGAAATGGAAGGCGGAGGAGACGCGGTGTGGGTATCTCTGCAAGGGGGACTACACGCAGTACTGTGGCGGCGATGGCGCGTATCTGAGTCTTTTCGGGGACGAGGATGCTGCGGGTGGGAAACCGTCATCTACAACTGCAACTGTAACCAGATCGGTATCAAGTACCCTCGGATCGGGCCCATCACAACCAACCCTCTCCCCCTCCCCATGGCCCGTCCCAGAAAACTTTACCTACCAAGGCTGTCTCCTCGAGCCCTCGAACCCCCCCGGCGCGCGCGCGCTGAGCAGAGCGTACTTTGCTTCCGACACCGCAATGACCAATCTCGCTTGCACGGTGTTTTGTGAGAGGGGGGGGTGGGCGCTGGCGGGGACAGAGTATGGCGTGGAGTGTTGGTGCGGAAACGAGGTGGAGAATGGCGCGAGGTATGTAGTGGGCGGCGAGGCGGAGGAGAGGAAGAGGTGCGGTGTGGAGTGTTCGGGGAGGAGGGGCGGGGGGGAGGTGTGTGGTGGTGGGAATGCGTTGAGTGTTTGGAGGAGGAAGTGAGTGGGTGGTTTATATATGTTCTTGTTGGGCAGTATGTGCACGTGGGTTATAGCTGTGGTAGGAGGTAAAGCTTAAGGTTTATTAATATTATATGGAAGTGAAAAATGTAATCAATTTAAATTAGGTTTTTATTATAATTAATCAGATCTCGGCATATATGTATTTTTTTGGTTACGATATACTTAACTACCCATAATATATGCCGGAATTCATCCTTCGTGAATAATGTGGTTTTTGAACACAAAAGCGGTGTAGTGTGTATACACATGTCCAGATCGTTGAAAGCCGAGGATCAAGACGTACTAGTTTGACGTCTGGTTTCTGGTCCCTAAACTATAAATTTAATTGTACAGTACCCATAGAAACCGAAAAACACAAGACTGCCGGAAAATATCAAGGTAGGACGGAAACCTCAATTTTGTTTACTCTCGTTCCAAATTTTCTTTTATTCCGAGTTTCCCCAAAAGGGAAATACCGGCAGGGTCTCACATTGTCGCCATGGCTCGAGAATTCTCGCTTAATTAGGAAGAAAAAACCCCTGACCACCCAAATTAGGAAATTTCCAACCTCAAGGCGCAACGAATTTCCGCGCAACAAAGCAAGCCTGTAGAATGGAATATCTCTAAAAAACATGAAAATAAAAGAGAGAAAAAAAAAAAAGAGAAAGAAGAAAACACAATCACTCAATTACAAAATCCATCTACGTCATCAACCCAACCACTAGGTATCAGATCTATAGCTATCTAAACATCCACTCCCCCCTAAAATCCGAGCACCCAAAAACCTCCAATCGCGATCCTCCATGGCCATCTGCGTACCACTGAAATTCCGGCCGCCTGAAGAGCATCATGTTTTCTTCACCGCCAGCAGCCGGCATATACATAGATCGATCAAAATTCGCAGCAGGGCGATTATTTTCCAGCTGATGCCTCATACCCATCGCAGATGGTAACCCCGAACCTTGAGGCATCCCACTCTCGGTGCGCAGGGACGGGATACCGCGAGTGCCCGAGGCTCTTGGGGTGTCCATGGCCAGAGTAGCGCTAGCGCCGGGAAACCCTACAGAATCCTGAAAAAGCACAGGCAAAGAAACCGGCATCTCCAAATCCAACCTCGAGCCAGACACATACCCGGCGCCAGCGCCAGCGCCATCAAGGCCCCCAAACCCGGGCCCATCCACAATTACCGGCGGCTCATAAATCAGCGATCGAACTCTCGACCTACCCGCCGTCGTCAGCGCCGCCGCACCACTACCCGTCCCGTCCCTCCTCTGCTCCTGCGCCCGTTCATCCTCCACAATAGTCATTGCGCGGTCAAGGATCTCAGATATGCCAATATCAGAGCTTGTTCGCCCAACATGATCATGGCTCCAGTCGTCGCCACCATAATGCGCGCGATCCAAATAGGCGCCATCACCTCCGCCATCATATTGAGTCGATGCGTCGTATCCTTCAAAATCCTCGCCATCCGAATCCGAAAAATCCCAATGATCAATGGCCGTTCGGCTTCTTTCTGTATCTGTAGAGCCCACTCCATGTTGGATGGTGCCCTCCAAGATATCTCTGTTGTCCTCAATTTGCATAGTATCAACGAGTTCAATTGAATTTGATCCCAATAGTAAATGCTGATCACGCTGGATGTCTTGCGTTTGGGTTGAGGCATGTACCATGGCCGTCGTGGCTGGCGCATGTCGCAGGCCAGTGGCCTCAACTGAGGCTGATGGCTCATGCGGAGCGGCAGTATCGGCACTTGGAAAGTCTCCGTCGGCATCTCCGGCCATGGCTGAAACACGGGAAGCAGGATAAGTTGCCTGGCTAACTACTCCAGACTCAATCTGTTCACGGCGCATCTCCTCTCTTGCTTCCTCCCTTCTTGACATATTGGGTCTTCGCCACGTAATTTCATCAGGAAGAGATGAATTGAAACACCCTCTCAACACAATTCTTGGATCAGATTCTGGCTCTGATACAGCTGGCCTATCATCACAACTCTTGGGTTCCACATTTGGAGTGTAATGATGAGGCGCCATCTGTACGATGCTCTCCACCCGCCGATTTTCGTCTCCATCTTCCCAATGCAAGCTAGGAGGCGCTGTTGCAACATTCGGTAATCTGACAATGGCCCTACCAGTACCATACATGGCAATCAAAGGTTCCTGTTCTCTGTCATTTGATAAAAAATGCGCGACTCCCTGAACAGCCCCCATCCTCAGGGAGTTATTTAGCGTAATTGCTGCCGGCGTCAGTGGCAATATTACGCTCAAGGTATGTCGGTCGCCGCCAAATTGCCATGTCTGAACATTAGCTGGTGGTAAAAGATCTGGGTATCCCAATCCCCAAAGTCTTTCCTGCAAAATATTTCCTAATCGCAAGCCATCCATCTCCAAGCAGAACAAAGCAATGAGCTCCTGGTCAGTCATTTGAGAACGCAATATTGCGCCGAGATCTTGATCACTGAGTCGACTGACGTTTCGAAAGTTGAACCGAGGTCGATATGCTTCTGTACGGGCATGAGAGGAGTTGGCCATTGGGATCCCAGCTTGCTCATTTCCATGGTCAAGGGACTGAAATACTTCTCGGACCATCTGTCCTCTGGGGGTATTTGGGATTGTAATGTTGACCATCGGAGGTGAATGTGGAATCGTTGAAATTGTACTACGGCGTGGATGTCCATGTGTGATTCTTGGCCTTGAAGCTCGGGAAGAATGGGTCGTAGTTGACATATGCAATGCAGGAGATTGATTCCGTTGTGGAGATAAATCTGGATTTCCCATTACCTGTGGACTTCTTGGTAATAATTCTTCAGGCTCAAGCCCTTGCACCTCCCGGACATGCACATTCACAGGCTCAAGGTCATGAATGTAGCGAATAATTTCTGTTTCTCCAATGACATCATCTTCAAGGCCGTTGTCACCTAAAGGTGCACTTCCGCCTCTCATCCCCAAACCCACAGCTGAGTATTTTTCTTCTTCCTCCTTTGGATTGCATACAATCTCCTTGCAAGGCTCACTTACGGCCTCCGGAGCCTTTCGCATATCAGCTCCTTTTAAATCTTCACTTTCAAGAGACCCTCTGCATCTGCTTAATCCCATAATAGAGATGTCGTTAGCCTGAGATTCCAGTGGCGGTATTGGAGATGCTGTAGGGTGGGCATCAATTTGAAGATTAATATGCGCGGAAGGGGGAGAATGTGAAACCATCGGAGGCTCCGAGTCAGGGAGATGTTTTCGTGTATTAGCTTTGGATTCCTAAGCATCCGACACACACGTTGTCTCATCATCTTCTCTCTCAAAAGTCGCATGGCCCCTCGCCCTAGCTGATCTCATCCCCTCCATCCATAGTTTCGTGAAAGGCATTATATCTTCCCTATTACAGATGCCATCGATTGGTGTATTCGGTGGTGGGGATGCTGGTATTGATTTCGTGTATTCCCCTTCCGAGGCAGCTTCCACCACACTACTTGAAGTTTTAGAGTCGCCTTGGGTTTCAGAGGAGGTACTCCCAGAATCCAAATGAAGGTCCCTAAGAGCACGAGTTTTCTTGAGCGTCTTGAGCGCTGACGGGAACTGTGGAGTGCCGTGTCTTTCATCCTCTGCGTCTTCGTGCGCAAGTCCTTCCACACAAGTCGGATTTTCACTTGCTACATTTGCAATGTTGTCAAGGGCCAGTGCAAGCACTTGCACAATCTTTCGGTGATCTAATTCACTTTGGGCTGGCAATGTGCTTTTCGCATTGCTTTCGATTGGTTGAGATTGCAAATATGCCTAATGTCCTCTGTCAGCATCTGATCCACATATCCTTTTACTTCTTCATCTTAAACAGACGAGGAAAACACTTTCTTTTGCTTCATACGATTTCTTACCTTCTCTTCACCAAGCTCCATGTCATAAACATTCCCTCCATCTGCCTTCGGGATTATCCCCTTGGCCTCGCGCCACCCTTCTGCTCCAGTCTGAAGTGAAGGCTTTGGCATAATCTGAGGCTCCGCAGGATCGATGTTTGTAACCACATAACGATGCACCGCCGAAGGATTATCCGGGCACCTCACAATCTCATACCCCTTCCCATCCTCATCCGAGTCCAATCTCATGGGCAGTTTGCTCCCGATCGAAAGCACGTCAGGCCTACTGTCAAAACTAAACAGTCTTTCCGCAGTTGGACTGCTAATTTGTTCTCGTTCCCACATCATAAAGTCCATTCCCTGGATTGGATCGAGATGCAGGAAAGTACTACCAAAACTTGGGATTTGAATGAGTGGAGGGAGACTTGGAATAGCACTACTACTCCTCTCTCCAACATCATTCTCGAGAGATACCTGTTCAACGGACCCACCACCGCCACCCCTCATCCAACTCCCCTCATCAACGCCTTTTGCTCCACCAACAGCAAAGCTCTCCTGAACATCCGACATGGACACCTGACTCCCATCACTCGACAAAACTGGCCCTGGGATCGGTCTTGAACTTGACAGCTCGGCTGCCAGCGGGAGGTTATGTGTAACTGGAACATTCACGAAGGCCCGTAGTGGTATCGATCCCCCCCCAGGGTTCATACCGCTTCTTCTTCGTCGAGGAGGAGGAGGTACAGGCCTTGGAGGAGGGAATTGTAGTCCTGGGGCATGAAGAGGGTTGTTCTGTGCAACTTGATCTTGGTTTTGCCTCGGCCGCCGCCGTTGGTAGCAGTTGCAGGTGAGTAAGTGAAATACTTTGATGACTGTTTGGCACATGCTTATCTGCCCCGTCCGTCCTTTAGCTTTCACAAATGGAGTCTGGCAGATAATTTAAGCATTAAGTTTGGAAACAATATAAAAGACAGGGTGAGAAGAGGGCACTATTTCTTACGTTGGGTCTGTGTAGAGTTAAAGGATGTATATGTGAATCAGCTCTTCTGACTTTTGTCTGGTAGTAGATGGTCTGAAAAGATTTCGCCCCTGGCGTGTATATCGAACTTGAACTTTCTTGCGAGGTGTCGGCGAGAGAATGAACGGCCTGGTTATTCTGATAGATCTTATTGCTAACCGATGCTAGATATCTTTCTCCTATGTGCAAATACGTAAAGGAATGTGTTTGTATTGAAAGAGATGGTAGGTACACAGTCTTGAAAGTATTGAGAAGATAAGTAGGATGAGAGGTTCCAAGAAGAAGGGTGTGAACGATTTGGGCGGTGGCACCATAAGACTCTGGGCAGGAGAGTGGTTACTAGCCTCAAAGTGGCAGTATACGGGACTAAAGTGGACAATGTGTCGGCCGTCGGTTCTGGAACGGGACTAGTCGGTTCGAGACTGTCGGACGTCCAATTTAGGTAATATAGCAACCTGTACTTCGGACCGCTGCCTTAACGAGAAGGAACTACCTAAGTACTTAGTAGGCTAGACTCGTACCCAGACTCTCGTAGAGGTAGTACATACCTTATGTACATATGGTAGGTAGGGATTTATTCTTGTGCCTATACCATCCGTGAAGTGAACTCGAATTGTCATTCTAAAAAACAGAGTTATTATCACTCAACACAAGTCATCGAATAGAATAAAAGACAAAACTCTAGATATTCTGCAATCACCATTTCCAGAAAGAACGTCAATAATCCCAAATTAGACCTCAGCGCCCTAGCTTACAAAACAATCATTCCAATCACATCAAACCATCACACAGAATTCAGGTAAATGCACCGCTCATTCCGACTCCCTGTGCCCAAAGTGCTCTAACAATTTACAACCGCCCCTCTCATGATCAGAATAAACATCTTCAGGTAGCTGACCCCCTTCCTTCTCTATCTTCCTGAAAGGCATTCCAAATGAAACGCGCAGCCTCGGGTGTAAATTCGCTGTAGATTTCCTGAGAATGTGCATCAAACGCTCCATACGAGATAATACTCTCACGATCACACACCGGGTCTTCGGGGATACATTTTGCCCAGAGTTTTTCCGAGGGGACTGGGAAGACTTCGTATTCATCTCTGGGGCGGAGAAGGAAGGGGTATCCTAACATAAAGAAACTTGTTTAGTTTCTTAAATTGTTCGGTAAAATAAGAGGGTAACGACAATCCAGGAGAAATTAGATTCAACGTATACGTACCAAAAGAGACAACCGCAATAACCCTTTCTTGTTCCGCCTCGAAAAGCTTTACATACTGCATCATCCCTGCCCCAAGGCTGTACCCTCCAAGTACCAACCTCGTGTCTGCACATCCATCATGTGTCATCCATGTGTCTACACGTTTGAGGATATCGATTGCGCCGCGTCTGAGGGCCCGAGCGACCATGAATCTGGGGGCCGTGTAGTCGACTCCGTATGCGGTTATGGCTTGGTGTGGTTCATACTCCCAGGTGCTGGGGATGGTGCGGTAGAGATTTTCTAGAAGGGAGATGCCGACACCACCGAGTCCCGGAGGTTCCCCTGTGCCGCGAGCAAAGATGAGCTCAAAGAGGGGGCAGTGGGTAATGTTTCCAGGAGCAGAGGGCCTGGGTGGTTCGGCTTGTTGGTGGAGGGGTTGTAGAGCCGGGAGACTAGAGCATGATGCAGATGCAGTGGAATTGGGTTCAAGGATGGTGGTGTACTCGAAACTTGGAGTAGGTTGTGTGATTGTGGATGGTACGAATTCGAATATGGTGGTGGTTGTAGTCGGGGGGGTCGTGCCTGTGAGAAAGGGCTGTCTTGTAGCCTCTTCCTGTCTTGCACCTAATAACGGGGTAGCCTTGTTCTCGTGGAGGGTAGCCTCGAGAGATGTAACTGTTGTTTGGAGAGGAATTGATGAAAAGAGAGATAAGTAGAGATAACTTGGCAGTATTAAATGCATCTTTATGTGTATAACCTCGCCTGCAAATGCGAAATTGCAGATGAGTTCGTAAAACCGTTTCGGTGCAGTTTGTAGTCTTTTCTATTCGAAGGCTGGCCTTGTCAAAACGAGATATCGTGTAGTTTGACGCTGATTTCCAAGCGGTCCGCGCCTTTGTCCGGCTGTTTGGAATTGCGTTCGTGAGATTTGATGGTTGGTGCAATGAACATTCACTTGGAGGTTTCTTTCAGCCAGAGTCGGGATTCAGAGATGAGAGATATCCTGGAGGCAAGGTGAGAGAATACTCATAGCAGTCCGTACTAGTAGAATTTGAGGCTGCGACAAGTACATGTACTGGCCAATTGCACATGTGGATAGTCTGCTTGCCCGAAACGGAACGCAGTGAGTACACGAATCGATTAGTCTCTTTCCCAGGCCCTCGTAGTCTCGTGCCGGCCCTCGTAGAGGCGAACCGATAGTCTCGTGCCCCGAATCAATAATCTTGTGCCAGATACCTACATGTACTTAACATGACTTACATACTTAAGTTATGTATGTACCTTGTATGTACTGTACATAATGTAAGTACCTCATACTAAGAAGAATTAGTCTCGTGCCCCTCATACCTAAAGTACTACTTACCAAGGTAGGAGTACCTAGGTACTTAGTGTATGTATCTTTTTTTTACGGTACGGATCGATAGACTCGTGCCCAGACCCCGAATCGAGGAACGAGGCTACGAATCGGCTTACACGTTAGCCTGGTGCGCAACGCCGCCCTCTATCCTCGGCTTACCTAGCACGTTGTAGCTGAAAACCTCCTCAAACGGCATGCAGGTACCTGCCTCTTCCCTAGTCTCGTCTTGCCTTGCACACCAGGCAAGTACTTACTTAGTCTTGCCTCTACGAGGCAACTTGTTGCAAATCTAGAAATTGTGTTGAGGTTATCCTGGTGTTGAGGTCTGATTGTTCATGTGCTTAGGACCTACATAGCTAAATTGTAGTGTCTTCTGAGCTCATGAGCCAATACTCTGATTTCAACAGAGCCCTAGTGTAATATTCGAATAGGGCATGCATGCACTAGATCTTGTAATGGAATTCAAACGTAGGGTCAAAACAATTCGAGAGTGCGTTTTGAAAACCATCTGGCCGGCCATTAGCCTCGACTGGATTTTGAGTTTTTTGATAATGCATGCATATGAGCAGATAGTGTTTCGTGACCCGGGCAATCAGGAGCACAAACAAATTGACTTTCAGATAAGAGAGCACCTTCAGCTGCCATATCCTCGCCCCCCAGCAGCTGCTTGGCCTTAGAACACATATAATCCAGTCTCGAACCTTTAAACAAGGTACCCACGTTACCGAATCTCATCAACCAATCTTTACGATCAAGAGTTATAGCATCATATCATCAATATTAGCCTTTCGTATTTGGTCTTTCGGCTGGCTTGCTGGCCTATGTACATATGCAGGTCTCTGCATGGAGGCCTTGATATCCTCAGCACGCCGGCATATTAAGCTCGTGCACTGCATCCAGCCGCGCATTTTCTGCAGCTAAGAACTCGAGAGTTGTGCTCTAAACTCAAAAAAGATCCAAACACCAAATCAAAACAATCATCACGTGCATACAATGTGTGTATACCAAGGAAAAAACAGACCTTCGTATTGTTGTTTTTATTTCATGTTGTGATCCCTACCCCGCATAAACAAGAAAGCTCCCAAAAGAACCCTTATAATTATGTGCGCAGCCTGCAGGAAGGTTGGTGCTTGGTTCTTATCTTTCCTTCATCCACCTACCTCTTCTTACCTCTTGCTTGCAATTGGTACAGCAGATTATTTTCTCAGTACGACTCCACGTCATCTTCGTGACACAGGCAATCTTAGTATAAAGCTTTCACTCTTTTTGTGTCTTTCTCCGGCCACGGCCTCGACCTTCATTTCCACCTTTTTCAGAAGAATACATCGACTTATCCCTCGGGGTTAGCTATAGCTAATTTAACATCAGAGAGTCTGCGAACCCACCACTTAATTCTCTCAAGCATACGGCGAGTTCAGAATCAGTACCGTGTGTACATATATCGACCCAGCATCGACGCTTTTCAATCCCAAAAACTCGACTTCATTCATTCATTCATTCGCATTCATCAACCTGACCATTAAATATACATATACTCATAATGTGAGGCATCCTCAGCGAATTCCCTTTGACGAGATCCCGAACAAGAAGAATAGCGACTGATACTCAACTCTGTTTCCAGAGCGATTTCCAACATCGTGCATCCCATCACCAACATAAATTTGTTTGCGACATCCTTCTCTTCCAACTCCATCCCAAGCCAGAACACAATGGCCATCCTCACATCACCAATCGCATCCGGAACCGCAAGGACCCTCTTCCTCTACCTCGCCATCACCAACTCCTCCATGGCGATAGCACATTGCGTCGTTCTAGCTGCAGTGACGCACCTCATGGAGAACAATGTCCAAGCAAAGAAGTGGATCCTTCTCGAAACAATCCTGGCAATCCCGATATTTTTCGTCATTGCAGCAGTATCGGGATACATCTATCGCTATGGCACCAGCTCGATGGAGTGCCGAAAGATCAGGAGGAGGTGTAGCTGGCATACGAGCGGGACTGAATGCACAAAGACCAGATCAAAAATCAGGGAATCGAATGGCACTGCCATAACTGCGGGGTCAAATGATACCGCCGCCGCTGCCAAAATGATTGCGAAGGGCTTGACGGGCACAAAACAGCCTGTTAGCACCTTTCCCGGCACTCGTACTCACACCCAAACCGAAAAACCACTGGGGAATAGAGCAATGGGGGTATACCGTGACAAACCATTTCCTCGAACCCTCACCGACGAAGAAAAACGGGTGGAGCTATTCCGCGAGCAATACCGGGAATCCATCAAGAACCGGATAGTCCCTCCTGCGCACGCCCTCAATAGCATCAAATCTCGGTACCCAAATCAAGTCGAGGTTCTTTCCAGCCGTCCGAACTCGAGTGTGCCCTTGGACCCAGAGGAAGAGCATTCCCAAGTTCTCGCCGAGCTCCAACGGCAGTTGGGAATTTCTCCAAAAGAGACTCTGGTACAGGCGCCGACTCATTTGATCAGGATACAAGACCTGGTAACGGATGATGAGGAGAATGAAGGGTTTTTGGGATCCGGATCCGGAGCAGTGAACGTGGTTCCATCGCGATCGATACCAGAAAGTGGAGCAGAGGTTATGGGCAGGAAGGTTCCCCTAGGGCCGTCACTTCGGCAATTGACGAACCGGTGTCCGCTCTACGGGGACTGCTGCGGCAATGATGATGTTGAGGAGGCTGGTATTCCACATCCTCCATACTTGAGAGACCAGCCGCGCAGCCACACTCCCCCAGCTTAAGCGAACTGCCTTTCCTGGGTATCCATGCCGAGAGCGCTTCCTCGCTTCCTTTTTTTCTTTGCCTTTTCCATTTTTATATTCATTTGCATTGCATCTTTACATCTTTCCATTGGTTTTCTTACACTTGAGCAAGGATTGAAATCTCCTTCGAATTCCCGCGGGCGCTTTTTGCTGCTTTTGCTGCTTTTATTAATGTTTTCATGATTTCTCTGCTGCGATATTTGGCGTCTATGGCGTCTACTTATTTCCTCTGTTTCCTATTTACTTTGTATGAGCTTGCTGTTTCTCTCTGTTCTAGATCTCCGGGCGCTAGTTTTGATTTGGAGATCTTTTTTACGTTTGTTGGCGCATCGGAAATGTTTCTGGTATATGGTTCTGGGCCGGCGGGTGTATGTATCTTTTTTATGTTCTGAATTGGGATTCTCATTAATCAATAAATTTAAACATCATATTCACAAACATTGATCATGGACGGTTCCGAACGATAAAGGAAAGAGCGCAGATACAGGCCGAATCAAATACATATGTAGTAATTGGGAATTTTACTGTACTCGAATACAGCTGCAGTCCTCCTCCGCAGCGAGGCACCATTTAATCGTCGCAACATATGTGGCTATAGTTGGGCTTGGCACGGTTTCATTCAAGTTCAGGTCTCTGTAGCTCAGTGGTAGTAGCGAGAGATTGCAGTTAGTCATTCACAACGACTATCTCTAGGTCACCCGTTCGAACCGGGTCAGGGACTTCAATTTTTTTTGTATTTTTCCCACACACTATTTCTTCATTTTTTTTTTTGTACTTTTCGGCCAGTGATCCTACGTGATGGCCCCCCCCCTTGCTTTGGCACGGCATTTGATCGTGCGGTTGCGACTGATCTGCCATTCGTGGAAACGAGAACATGTCTTTCGCTGGTTGGGAGTCATTCTTCTCTGTCACCTTCGATTACAGACTTTCATGTGCTTTCTTGCCTGTGACTCGAACTTTAGTCGCATTCCCGGGTTCGTCTTGGCGCGTGAAAGAAGAAGTATCCCGATCGTGGAAGAGGAGGGGTCGGGATTTCCTTGGCATCACATTCTACATTCTCGATCCAGATCTGTCATCTTCTAACTCCTCTCAACCCATTCCACCCTCCCTCTCTCTTTTCCAATCATACGACGTTTTACATCCTCTCAGAGAATGGTTTCTAAAGTTCTCGTGGGTAACAGGCAGTATTCTCACCTCATCTCATCTCATCCGCTGCCTTTCCCTTGTCGCCAGGTCCGAAGTATTTAGGTACCTGTTACCCTCAACTTTTGGAATTTCTTTTCGGCTGGTTCACAATATTTTAAAGATACCTGGTATCATGAGCTCACTGCTGCGGGTTTGTCTTTACAAATTAGTTTACTATGCCCACGCCTATCGCCATAGACCTGTTCTCGGCCCACCTGTTACCATTTCCTCTTCCCTTAAGCCTTACACAGTGCCAGTCAGTAACCCCGGGGCACCTCCTCAACGCCTAAAGTAGTCAACATTACCCTCAACGAGTAACCTAGGACCAGTTCGAATGGGATCGAAACAAAAGCGATGAGTACAACCTATACAACAGGATATACAATGGCAGCTTAGCCTATTTCAACTTAGGCAGACCTATCTATTTCTGGGAATAAGCGAGACAAGGCAAAGTCCGCGGAAGAGGGGAAACGGGGAGGGGTTCAATGGATCGAATTGGGGTTGGGTCGAGTCACAATTGCAACTCTCAAGGACATCGAAGAAGCAAACACTCGGAAGAAGAGGGAACAGACCAGACAAATTCACCCATTGATACATCTTGGAACTGCCCACATGACCCAATTCCTAGCCATTGCCCCTCAATTGCGACAGTATCGGTCTGGTTGGGAAGGAGGGGATCTCAATTGATCTAATTGGGCTGTTATCGACTCACAATAAATTGCAATACTCAACACTGGTCCAAAGAGGGAAGAAATAGGAGAGAAATGACTGATACCCGCTGCAATTCCTAGTCATCGCAATCAATTGAGAGGATTTTCGGTCTAGTTTGGGAAGGGAGGAACTCAATGGATCCAATTGGAATGAATTCGACTCACAATTGCAACTCAACATATGTCTGAAGGGCGAAAAAATCAGAGAAAAATGACTGATACCAGCCGGAGGTCTGACCCGCTCGGGGAGGAGATGGAGGTACTTTGCACATGGGTCGTCTGTGTAATTGGGGCGCGTGATATGG
The DNA here is from genome assembly GCA_024516245.1 of Peziza echinospora. NCBI lineage: Eukaryota > Fungi > Ascomycota > Pezizomycetes > Pezizales > Pezizaceae > Peziza > Peziza echinospora. Next base: position 1,437,206 of record JAJLQT010000009.1, on the reverse strand, counting down.
GTTCAATTCTGGCGTGGCGCGGTTCGGTTCTCTACGGATGTACGGAAAAATTCTGGATCGGTGAACATCTGGACTGAGACCAATCAGGAGGGAAAGAAGTCAATGGAAGGTTATGTTGATAAATCGATATGAGCAAGACTTGGTGAGTAAGTGCCTCTGCGTTCTCCGACTCGATAGACTGTTTCTAAATTGAATCGCATTGTGCATAATAATAGGCGCTTCGACGTATTCCGGATACATCACTATCGATGAAAGCGTGGGGAAATGCGATGATAAGCCAATTGGGCTCCTCCATTGAAGAAAGAAATTTTCGCAAACAAATTGAGTCTTAGAGGCGATGGCGTGAGTATGGGCGATGAGTAAAGAGGGGGGGCTTTGTTGATGGTGTTGAGTCCGATTGATTTCCGAATGCGGACTCTGCCCATTGAGATCGGGAAAAAGAAATCGGGTGGCTGGGGAAAGTGGGGTGAGTTTACACGAGCACGTGCTTACGCGACGCGCGATTTTCCACTTTACACGCTTTTTGCTAACAACTCTCAGCCTTTTGTTTACATCACGCGCCCAGGCGACGCGATCCCTGTGACTCGACGCACGCTAAAGTGTCGTCACAACAACCGGCGCCAAGAATTCGGAATGTCTCCGGTGAAGGCCACAACAAATAGACCAAAAGACGAGCAAGACTCGTCACAGAGTACGACTAAGCCCCGCGTGACTGTTGGCTGCTGGAAGTCTGCTGGGTATTTCTCATCCTTTGGCCGACACTCTCCCCGCGACTGCGGGTCAGATGAGTCGAACCAAGTTGTTTGGAAACACCCAGTGTGTAATTTGCTTTTTGATTAATGCTGCGACAGACCATTCTTGCGAGAACCTTCCAGCGACCCCAGGGTAGGGCGACACCTTCGCCGTGTTGCTTCTGACCTGCGGGGAGAGGTCGTTGTCGCCTTACATTCAAATGTGGGGGAATAATTTCGCTCCAGTTTTTTCAGACAGAGGTATGACTAACACCTACCTATGGCATTGCTGGAGTACTCGAACAAAAGTTACTCTGGGGCGAGACTACTCTGGGGCTTCAGATCTCCCGTTCCTAAGCATCGCCTTGATGGCAAGGAGTTGTCCGCAATGTAACAAGAGAAAAGTCACAGTAGGCTTTCCAAACTTCGGAATGTATAAGGCTACCTGGGAGTGAGACAAAGGCTACCAAAGCGTTCATGACGGGTCCAGAAGGAACAAATTAGCTCAAATTGAAGTTTATCTGAATTTTGGGGCATTCAAAAGGATGCTAATGTCTCAGTCCGTGGATAGGTTGGCCCGTAGTGATGCAGGGATCCGCCCAAAATTTGAGGGTGGGATGAGGCGGGATCACGCACAGCCTGCTGGGCCACACGCACGATGTCCAAATCACTCAGTGAGCTGTGTGGTGGTGGGGAGGGGTGAGGGGGGTGGGGAGCGTGTGCGGGATTGTGGGTGCGGTGCTGCGGAAGCAAGCAACTCAGCGCGCGCACAGCATCCTAGTCCACAAGCTCCTGCCTGTCCGGCGAAAAAACAACCACACCAACACCCATGCACCGTCCCATGCACCACCAAGTCGCACCCGGATTCTGGGGAACTTGGGCACCCCAGGGAAAGCTTTACCTGCATGTCGAGAAGCAGAGTACATATGACATTTCGCGGCGAACTATGGTCGAATAGTACGGCACTGCTCCGACCGATCTCCATGACAAGGACCCCACAAGTACCGGAATCCTGGGCGCTGTGGCCTTCTACTTTGACCATAACGGCCCAGTAAGAGTCATAGGGTTTCCTCTACGTTTGGAACGAAACCTTCGTGTGGCCCTTTTCCAATTGGGGGTGTGCTTGCTCGACTTCGCCTCGGAGCTTGGACTCATATATATATCACCGTGTCTGGCCTGACATGTTCGCTCTATCCTCATCCAGAGAAAGTTTTCGAAAAGACCACCAGCTACTCATTACACCCTCGTCTACATTCACCCAAGCCAGAGATTCACAGACATACTCCCTAGCTCTTACTCCACATCTCTGAGCTCCTTCGTCGTCACTTTACGCCATCCACACAGTACTGGGCTCCTGCTAGCTTTGCACTCAAACGACTCATTATCGCCACCACCTGAATATCCGATCCACCCAATATATAACCTTCAGAATGCCTCCTTCAACCACCACCCCACCACCAAGGCCTTCTCCTCCAAGATTACCAACTCCAGACTTGCCAGATGCTCCAAGCGGAATGTTTGGATCATATGTATGAGCCCTTCGACTCTTCCATTTGCTGGATTCCAAGGTGCTGACTGCTGTTTCGTACAGTTTCCCAAGCGATGATAGATTAGAACACCAGCCATACACGCTCATTACTCAAAACTCTCAAAAAAAACGTTTCGCATAACTTTCAGCGACACCGTGAACCACAGCGTTCTCTCCAATACCGAGGACTTGATTACCACCCAAACTCGTCATCCGAATTCACTCTCAAATCAGTCCAATCCAGTTCAATCCAATTCCCAGATCTAGGCCTACTTCCTGTGAGGCGTCGACCAAAGAACGGAGCTTCTATGGCGATTCATCCTCCTTTGAAGTCTTGACATCCAACTTCGAAACCTTTCTTCCAAAGCAATCCCCTAATCTTTGTCGATTTCAAGGTTCTTCTCGTCAGAAAAGCGACAATTACCATCAACAACATCTTCTCTTTTTGCGGCGCAGCTCGGACGCTTGTGCAGCCACTGTAACGTGCAGGCGGATGCCTAGCAACGGTTACTTTTGCCCTGGTATGGGGGACTAGCACGAGCGTTTGATTAGCAAAATGAGCAAGGATGGGGGTTGTGAAAAGAAAGGGAAAGGAAGTCCAATCTTCCTTGAGGGAGTCATCACACACAAGCAGCAACGTAACACACTTCTGCCGCCCAGTGTCATCGCCGGAGGGAACACTTTCACTCATTCATTCCATCTACTTTCGCCGAGTCACTGCGCTACTATTCATCTCATTCGAATTACTCATACCTGCCTTAATAATATTACACCGATTCACTTTCTAAGGATAGAGAAGGTTGGGGGGGTGGAGTGGGGGTGGGGGACTGGTTTTTTGCTGGGGGTTGTTTGCGCTCTCTACAGTCTAGAGAGGCCTTTGATCAGGAATAGCAAGCGCCAACGTACGGGAAGCAACTATGAGTCAAAAAAAGTCGGACGGGGGCAGCGGGCGTGCGACCGTGGCCTTAGATGAAGCTTGAGGTCTGGCGCGCAAAACGGGGTTTTAATCTCTATTATTTTCTGTTCTATTCTGATTCTGGTACTTTTTTTTTACTATCTGTTTTGTTTTCGCTATTTTCGGCACTGCGCGCGCGCAGTGTGCCGGTTCATTTCTTCTGTTTCTATTGGGAATTTTTTTCGGCGCAAGCTTGGTTTCTTTCTCATGTCTATTGCTGGTTGCTACTCATATTTCTTTCTTTTTTCCTTTGTTTACTAATCCTTGGGTTTTTTTCTCATGTTACACTGGTTTTTCTCAATCTCTCTTTTCTGTTGCAACGGGGTGAAATTTATGGAGTGCGCGGCGTACTCTGGGTATCTTGGTAGCTTTTTGCTAGGGAATTTGGGAGGGGTATACATTTGAAATACTATACGGATTCAATCTAAATTCGCTTTCTTTCTTGGAAGCTTTTATTTTCTGCCTTCAACTACCCGTGACCTCATGATTACTCTTTTTACCGTTTTACTCGAGTAAGATTGAGTTTTACCGTGACTTTGGCCCCCACTTTAAGCTTCTTCGGAAGTAATTGAAGAGTATTTTACAATTTACAACGTTAACTCTCGAGCTCAAGGTTACGGACCAAGGGCGAGGCTAAAAGGATACATACTTGGATTTTGGATTTTTGTGGTACGCACTCTGCTTACGTTTCCCACTTGCAAGAGTTTCGTCACCATGATTTCTGAATCTTCGAGCTTTGGTCTAGGCTGTTTTGGGCTTGTGGCTATCCTCCACGAGGGTCTGTGGCCGGATGAGACTATGTGGCCATGGGAATCTATACATAAGTTGACTGTATACGAATGCTTATAGATTGAATTACTCATGATGTGCTTTCGATAGAACATACCTGTATGCCTATAACAAACCCAGATTATTACCGCCTTCGACATCGCTAGTGGCCATGGTAGACACATGCAAAGGCTGGAGATTGCACAAACTACTTGCATTATAGGGCTTAAAAACACCGAACCGGTATATGCGGTGCGGTGCCTCTGCATACTATATACGAAGTCGAAGCCTTAAAAAATATTTAAAATACATGTAGAATAAAGAGGTTCGGGTTATATACCGCATATACCAACATGTCAGTGATTTAATTTGGGGAAGGCATATGCATATACGTATACAGAATGAGCTAGAGTTGAATATAGTCTTACATAAATGACCTGTTTCCATGGATCTATGGCCGTGGCTGCCATCGATATCTCTAAAGCACTAGGTACATACCTTGGTTCTTCCTTAAGGCCTTCCTTCCTTCATTGCTGACGGCAGTGCATGGACTAGACTAGTCTTGATTGGGAATTTCATCCATGTATTGATTGATATCAATCATGATCATTGGCCTGTAGCTATAATCGAGCAGATTTGTATTCTTTAAATTTTCGAGGGAGGAGCTCATGAGACGGCCGGAGTTGGGAAGCAATTGTTCCTCAGGGAATTTGGAAATATTGAGCTAGTAGAGGTCGAGTAGGGTAGGGTAGTACTGTTTCGTATTCTAGGCAGCAACGATAAGTACCTACCTACTTAGTACGTATACGGCAAACTTTTATTTTCGAATTTGGAAAATTCGGGGAGCCACGTGAACATTCACAGCTCCTTCGAAACTCTCACCTAGCCAGCCGGAGTTAATAAAGTAAATACTGAGGAATTATAATTATACCTAGCGCTCAGTTTCATACGTACCCGAGTGCAACCTAGGTTATATGTAATTAAGTAGTGTACATTTAAATTTGTCTAATTTAGGTATTTTCTACCTTTCATCTCGGAGTGGTTTAATAAGCGACCCATGCGACTGACCAGAAAATATAAATACTGCGTTTATACTCTGTAACCTAATTCTTAATTGGGAAAAAGTGAAGGAATAAATAATTATTGACCTATCATGAGCTTCCGCTAAAGATGGTCTGTCTGGATTCAGGGCTCAATAGGTCCAGATATGTTCATCTAGATCTAGCAATTAATTGCACTCGAGCGCGCGCACATGCACGTACACGGGTGTGTGTGTGTGTTGCGCATATGTAAGGTATGTAAGTAATTCAGTTGCAAGGTGCTCAAGTAGTTGTAGTGATGATAAATATTATTGGGATCTATCGATATATCACATTTGATGTTTTGTCCAGTATATGACCGGGTGCGTACCACCAAGGTGTATGTTGCTTCCGAAACTAGGGTTTGGGCTTGGATGGAATGGATTTGCTCGAGTCAGGTGTTGATGTTTCACGTGGGGTGCGTACCGTACAAGTAGGTACCGGTGCTTGCAGTAAGTATACTCGAATAGAGCTCGAGGAAAGTAATTGTAATTTGGATGCAGGGATGGGATGAGAGCTTGCAAAGGAAGCAACGTACTCGAGTATACTGGATAACAACAACTGGCATATGGTCGAGGCTATAACTAGATAGGTACACACGTAACGTTAAGTTACTTACTCAGGCAGATCTAGACCATATATACTTATCTCTGGCACGAGGTCGATCGACTGGATTATATTACAAAGACACAAATGGAAAGAAAAGGAAGCCCAAGAGCTCGAGCACGAGGAAAAAAGGAAAACATCGTACCATCTGCCATTTGTTGATCATGTAACTACCATGTAGGGAAGTATGTAGAAACATGAAGAAGAAGAAGAACTAGAGCAGCTCAAGTGATATATATTGCCATGGCCATATGGCCATGGTCATGGATGGGAGGCCTTACATGATCCGAAGTAGTTAGAATACCTAAGTGAGTATATGGAAGCATATGGAAATCCAAAGTATGTGGCGCGCGGATTGTTCCATGGATCCACCACACCATAAGAATGTTTGTGCATGTGTGTCTTTTCTCCTCCGTAACTAGCAACAAAGTAAGTAGTTGGCAGGGAAGGGCCGTTAACCTGGACAAGACAACGGGACTTAGTAAGGAATATGCATACTCACTTATAACCTAAAGTTACTTTGAGGTTCTGGAATGTATCCATATCCGGAGCCAAGCATTGAAGGTCAGGGATTATTTTGTGTCGATATGTCTGAGCTCTCAAGTATGGTCATGATCATCAAGATCATGACTTTAAGGTAGCAAGAGCGACATGTGAGCTCATGCAAAGCGTAATTTAGAGTACTAGATGAAAGAAAGGCATATATACAGCAGAGTAGGCCTTGGTAGCTTAATTGCTTTTAATTAAAAATCATAGGTATTCCAATGATCACCTCGAGCACCACGCACCTTTCGACTCGCAGAGTACCGATACCTAAGAAGCTTCGAAGGAGCGACAAGTATACAGACCTTGGCAAGAAAATAGATTAAAAGGTACTGTTCTGTTCCTGTCGTATAGTACCACTATATTCTTCAATCTTGCGTTCCATATTAAAATACTTTGAAAAATAAAACTGAATATGGTATTGATAAAAGTGCCCGAGAGTGTATCCGGTGCGATATTGATAGATGCTAGTTCCACAGTTTATTAGAGTAGTCAGTTACTATTTCTATATTACGTTGGAATTAGATGCATGCCAATCAATATTTCTTTTGAATTATTGAACGAAGATACCTAAAATAACGGCATTGGAGCACCCTCGCAACACTTGCCTGATCGAGTAAGTCACAATAATGAGTCAGTGCAGCGCTACTATATTAGGAAATGTTACTTTTAAACATCAAGTAGGTACTACTCCTAGCACTTTAACGTTATAACGTAAACCGTGCTCAATTGTAGATAGATCAATACCTAAGACGTAAGTAAGTACTATGTCTGTATGAGTGGTAATCCGTGTTGATTTCCAATAATAGGAACTATGGGTGCTGGTACTGGTAGTTCAACCAGCTGTTTGTACAAGCTCGTAGCAACCCCACATGCCCCAGACTAGTACTGCCCCCCACAGATCCGAATATCAAAACATTCCAAGCGTAGATGTAGGTCAAAAGTAAGTTATGGAATATTAGTATCGCTTTCTAATCCAACAAGAAATTCGGTAAACTCATGTCAACTAGCCTAAAATCACCTCTACTAGAGTAGATTATTTCGCCTGACATGTACCATGCAGCTTTGTCGGTGGATGAGCGAGGCAAAGAGCACGGATGACGACGGCACTTGAGGCGATTTAACATCATTAACGTGGGACCGCCGGGTTACCCCACTATTTAGCGGGGTAGATTCCATATTTGCGGTGGGTTTATAAGTTGGAACCTACAATTACTTTGAATTCGTAAAATAAAGTACTTGCTTTTAATATATATGCTTGGATTATCCGCCAAAATAGATCTGACTTCAGATCTTTCACTTGTAAAAATTAGAAATAGAAATACATCAACTCCCGGAGCCGGCGGGGAGCTAAGGACAGCTCGAAAAAGTTCCATGGAGGTTTCTCTATGTGGCTCGTTCTGTGCCGCAACCGTGGTCAGTTACTCGGAGACGAGCCGCAGGTTACCCACCTATAATGAAGGCAGCTTACGAAGTGCGATGGAGGAGTTTGTGGCCTCAAAGTATTCCTAATTAGTGACTTAATCATGCTGATCGAGGCCTAGATCTAGAAATAGTCTATTTATAGGAAAACTTTAATCATGGAATTCGAGTACTCATTGTATATATCTGCACCATGAATGCTGCAATTCCCGGATTTGAGGAAGATCTGATGAATCTATATTGAGCAGGTGACGAATACCGAAAGTATGGAAGTACATACCTATTTTTTCAGTCATTATCCACACAAGAATTTGTAGGTACTACAAAAATAGCCAAAGCTTTCAAGATCAGTTGCGTGGACGAACGTCAGCGAATAACTTATATTTATATTTTTAAGCTTACCTCTCGATCTCCAAAGAATTTCCAGGAAAAATATCCCAGGCCCGCAGCCCAAAAATAGCACTTAATTATAGCTTATATTTACTCTGGTTGCAACGTTGATCCGGAGGCCGTACTCTGTACATACAAAGTAGAGTACCATACACATATGTGGGGACAGGCCTTATGATTCGTTACTCGTACATGAGCCGAATGTAGACAAGTGCTGCCAAGGTTTCAGCTGACGTTGACAGTCAGGGCTCTGGGGACACAACAGCATCATGATCATGACTTGACGTGGAATGTCAAACAGACATGACATGCCTTCATGTCTTGTTGTAGCATTCTGCTCGTCATGAATTGAAAGGCTTAATCATCCTTTGATTGCTTCGCTGTTATTAATATTAATTAACTGCAATTTTATCATAGGCCACAATAAAGATTCAGCCAGGTATCAAGAACGGTCTAGGTGGTCAGTCAAGGGACTGGACTGCGGCAGTGCACACAAGCTTGCATATCACTATGAACATAGCCAGCTTTAATTTTCCGATAGATACCCGGCCTCGGCGGAGTTTTGTATGATCGTGTACACAGAAATCATTATTAGTCGGCAGATAGCTAAAGCTGTTTCGAACATATCCCTCCTTCTTGCATGTATCTAGGTACCCACATCTAAAGTACCATCCCACAATGATCAACCTCATCAATGTTTTCTGCATGCTACGGTTCCGCGAATAAGATTAAAAACGCCCGACGGCAGGCGGAGCTTGCATGTGTATGTCCCTTAGGTACAAAAGTACTTTGCAAGCCATGATGACCAAGCTCGGGTTTGGGATCCAGCTCCTCGGGACATAGGCATGCGACTAGCTATAGGAAATAGGTAGCAAGAGTTCGAGGTAGTAGAGTATTATACATCCACAATGGCTACCTATGAGGATGGACATGATCTTCACTCTTCAGCTGCATGCGTGGCTAAGTACCTGGGGATTTAGGATCATTCATCAGTTAAGCCATATCTCTACTCGAGTACTATAATTCTCTAGTAGCACAACATTACATATCAATATACTCGAGTAATCAACCAGACTAGTACACAAGTCGATGCAACCAAATAGGTAGCGAGCCTATGATATTACCAACAGTTGTAACGTGCATCGGAGCAGCAGCTGCAGTCTAGATGCGCATCAAGCATGTAGGCACAAACAAAATACATCCACATATGCACGTCCGTCGATCATATTAAGGCTGAGCTGCTGCTGGCATGCATACTGAGCTCGAGTATCGTGAATCGTGATCGCTGTATTGGCCATTATTGATGCATGGTCATGCCCTTTTTTTTTTTTCTTGTGATCTACAGTTGTTGGCCGAGGCTGCATTTGATGGGATCGGCATGGCTGTGGTTGAAGTTTGAATTTTACGTACTTGTACTTGACTTACCAGTGACTTACAGCCAATGTGCGTATCATGCGGAACTTTGATATGCAGCACAAACGTACTATACGAGATATATTACCGATAAATATTTGCCAGTAATAAATTCTCCAAATGATGGAATTTATTAGTATCAGGAAATATAAACAAAAGTCACATTCTGCATTTATAATCATCTAAAAGAACGATACAAAGTTTCATCTGAAAAACTTACCTACTTGGCATCAATACAATCTCTCAGTATTAGTCTCGTACCATATCGATATCGGACTTGGCAGTGGCAGTGCAGATCACTTCTTCATCCGGCTCGATATCTAAACACCTAACCCTAAGTTGGTTACCTATTCCTTCAACCTACTCTACTCTATATATTCTACTAATGATATCGAGAAAATAATATGCGAAGGGCTTTGTAATGGGGCGGTGCTCTCGGGACCCGGAAGCTAACAAAACTTGTACTCATATATGCATGTAGGAAAATGTTATGTATCCGTATAGCTGATAGTATTGCACGGCACGGGTACTTCCTCATATTGCCGATGTCATTACCAACTAGGTAGCTATAGTATCTGGCCAAATTCTAAGACAATCTTGAGATACTTTTTTATTTAACGACATATAAAACTTAAATTTAATTATGCCACAAAGTTTCAAATCAATCTCAACGGCACATGGAACTCAGTCATGACGCCTTGAATGATCTGGACCCAGAAGAGTAAACTGTAAACATGAACGCAAGACAGTCATAAATCCAAGTTGGCTCGATCGTGCTGATTTATACTCTGAGGCTGCAGTAGGGGCTTCAATATAACACGCGAGATGTCATGATCAGCGTCAAAATTGTCAACGTCAACGTCAACGTCAACTCCACCCTAATCCTATTCCACAAGTAATTCTTCTAGGGTATTCAAACTCAAAAAGCCGCTAGTCACTATATCAGTGTTCATTCGTTAATAACAAGTACCCAACTGGGCTAACTCCTCCGCCTAATTGTATTACTTGCCTAGGTAGGTAGCTTGTTGGGATTTAAGCGAATACCTCTAAGCCCTCGGAATATAATTCCGACGTCGACGGTTCCAGACGGTATTTTATGATCATGCATGACCATGAGACAAGTGCGAATGCCTACGTATACTCTACATGAAAAGGAATTTTTTTTTTTTTTCTAAAGGAATAATCTAAAGGCAGTAAGGATCTTCTTATGTCGATCAGAACTAGTCCCACGGCATTTATTTCACGAAATTGCAATTGTCATCACGCGAGCGAGCCTGAACACAAATCCCGCCCTTGAGGCTAATAATGTTTTCAACAAAATCCTTGTTGTTCTTTTCTTTTCCTTTCTATCGTTAGAGAGGGGAATAAGTACGTATGAAGTAGTACAATATTTCAACTTGCTTCGAGTACTAGTGTATACGTAGCTAATGTGTTTCATAATGTCCTATAAGCGAGATCTGCATGCATGAAACGAACATGTTTGACCAAAGAGTACCTCCATTGTCGTAGATTATGACTGATTCTTTATACATGCATGCTTTAGGTAGATAAATCGTGCACAAGTCTTAGGGTGAGTTATTGCCACGAAACATGCAATTGGCGATCTTTGATATTGGTGATACGAGGATATGATCATGAGGATGCATGATACGGTTCCTACTCGACTCATCGAATCAATAAAACATGGAGGGGAAGGCTTAACGGAAGTCTCCCCGGCTGCATCGATTTAGTACCAAACATGGTAATTGATGTAATTGCAATTGACTAAGGCTCGGAGTTTCATGTAGCGAATTTGTATGCATGACAGCGAGGACCATGATTAAGAAAATTTAAAAAATCGAGAAAAGTTTTTCCAAAACGAGGTTTTGAGGATGAAGATCTCTGTTAGTCTCGTGTTAGGAGTCTTCGGCTCCGCCAGAGTTACTACTTTCAGGCTGTATCACGCAATTGTAAATTGCAAGCTCGGGAGCCATTTGAGAATGATTGATTGATATAGATGAGGCTTATCATATATGTCCTTTGTACTCGAGTGCAGCTGCTCATGATGGCAAGTGGGGTGCCATCACAGGCCTCTCCGGGTACAGCTGATTTATTTCTTTGCAAAGAGCTCCTCTAAAATGAAAATCATCTCTTCATGCATAGCATGTTTGGTTTGATCGATATATATCTCAGGAAGAAAACTTGATAAATTCGTATGATCTTCATCCTGCTTACCAGGAAGGGGCATGAGTATCACGGCTGGCGCAGCTAGGACGGACCCGCGGAGGCTTCGGGGTTCCGAGGGCTCCGGGGACGTATGAGGAATTGGTTTTTAGTTGGTGGAGTGTAGCCGGTGATTCACAATGCTGCCAGCTATGCTCCCCCATACCTTGTAAAGTACTGGCGTAACATTTTCCCGAGGAAGGTAGTCCACGAACTTGTACACGTATTCGTACCCAATTCCTACGCAAATGCTCAATTGATCCAAATTCGGCAAAAATGACCGATGATCTCAGGGAATATTGTGAAAGTGATCGCCAGTAGGCTGATATGATACCTTTGGCCTGGAGCTTTTTTCTTACAGATTTTCTTTTATTTCTTTTCTTTTCCATTCTCCTGGATTCTTCGTAAGCAGTTTGGAGAAGGATTGTGTCTGTATGGTCTAAGCCTCAGGCTGTTTGATCCAGTCCACCGCTGATCTTTTCCTTTTTCCTTTTTTTTTTTCTCCCTTCACGGGGGAAGATTAATGTACCACTGTAGGAAGGTGTTTGAGAAGTGATCAGTAGGAAGTATGCAACACCAATGCCGCGGCCGGATAACAACTCCTCAGCCAGCTGGAGAGTGCCAATCGGAAGCGCCGTTTTGGGAAATGATCGTCACGCGATTGACTGGGGGAAAATGAGTTTTAGCACAGCATCGAACGTTGGCTTCCAAGGTTTCACTGTATTTCATTTTATCACCAAGCGTGAAGTGGGAATCAAGCTTGAGGCTCAAGATAAATTGCAAGTTAGACTCCGTATGCACATGATAAACGAAAATCTATCAGAGACATAAAGGTCATTTTTCCGTAACCGGCATGCCAAAGAACCATGCATGCGCATGCCCCTTCGGCTCGGTGAATTGGTGAATCATACTTTTTTTTTCTTCGGGCGGCCTCGGGCAACCGAGCGGGGTAAACTGAGAAAAATAAATCTCGGCCGGCAATAATCTCGTGCCGCCGGCAAGGAAATTGAAAGGTCCCCGAGATGCAAGGTGTAAGCATTCGGCTGATGCTGATCGCTTCCCTAAACAGCAGTGCTAGGCTTCGGAGGCTGCGCAACTGACACGGGGCCGGGGACCAACACTGCCGGGGCCGAGTGGAGATCAGCATAATATATTACCTTGTTTGGAAGTGGAAAAACAAATATGCAACCATATTGTACTGCAGAGTTGTTGGGGTGGAGAAGAGTATGGCTGTGAGGGATCGATACATGTGTTGTCACGGCCTAACCCTGGTTATGGGGGAATTTCAATGCGAGGCTGTTCTGCAGCTGGTCAGTGTAAGTTTTACTATTTCGGAGAACCCACGGATATTCTGGCCACATGTGAGATGAGAGTACGGAGCCCCGGAGCGGGATGATCATGGCCACGATACTCAGTATGTGTGTATGTATGTATGTTCTGCATTCTTCTTGCAGTACAATAATCACAATTTGCCGTATGACACAGCAGAGATTCCTCCCAAGTCAAACTGCCTCAAATGATCAATGTTTAAGGCCGTGAGCCTATAGCTATGAGCCCTGTCTGGCTGAACCAAGCAGGAAAGCGGGGGTCAAAGCTTGAGGCGGGGCAACAATTTCACAAGAAACTCCCCATCCTGAGGTGATCGTCCATATCTCGTAGTTGGCTTGCAACAAGGAAATAGTTTGATCATTCATGAGCGGATGGGCCACTCGTGATGAGGACTATGCTCGTACGATGACAACAAAAATCCAAAAACAGATACAAAATCTGTCGATCTCCTCACATCATGAGCAAACATTCAACCTAACTATTGGAGGGGAGAGTCGGCAACCATGTAGGGCCATGTTTACCACAGCCTTCATGTATTCATAAGCCGAGACAATTTTTTTTTTTCGCTCCGTCCAGATATAATGTGTCGATCATATGCATACAACCTAGGTGACTTTTCCGACTTTTTTTCTCCCACGTGGGTCATGGGTCCAGGCATCCTCGGCCTCGTTGTCTCGCTTCCCACAGCCATGCATACCTTGCATGCCCTCGAGCCTCCTCCAAGCCTGAATTGCTTTATCGATAACGAGTTGCTTTAAATTTGCTTGGGCTTGCAGGATCTACGCTTAGTGTTTCAGTGAAGATCATTTACTAATTGAGTCATGAACCTCGAGTGAATTCCTTTCATTGAGAGTCACTGTTGCAGTCGGCAATCTACATGTTGAGCAGTTATCCTCGAGCCCCATGCCTCCCCGTGGCCACATGTACCACACATGTTGCATCTATCTGGCCGCGCGGATTTCCGGTTCGCATGCTGATGAATCCAATGAATGTAAGCCAGCCTGACCAAAATTTCTTCTTTTGCCAGTCCGTCTCACTTCATAATGATCAGCATATGCATTCCATTGACTGAATTCAAGATCAGCGCTGAAATTAAAGAAACTTATTACTTAAAAAACTACTACTTTCGAGGATACGAGGGCTCACTTAGGAAGGTAAAATCTAGAGCTCGAAGTATACCGGAATGTTGTCCACACCCTGCAGATCAGTAATAACAAATAGTAGCAAAAAGACAGTTATAGCCCCGCGCAGTTACAGCACAGCTTTGAGAAAAAAAAAACCTTATTGCCACCCAGGGGGCCCCGCGGGGCGCACACCCTGGCAATATGGGCTGGCCCACCCCATTGCCAGGTTTTGCTTTGATCCAAGGCCTGCATGCCACGCGACGTCGACATGGAGTCGACAGCTTTTTTTTTGCCGATATCGATAAGTTAGCCTTAAACCTCAGCAGCTCAGCTGCAGCTCGCGTGGGGATGCACAATAATATGTGGGATTTAACTATGGAGCTCGGGAGACTAGAGATGTTAGTACAGGCCTAGTCCATCCGTTGGCCTGTGGAGTGGACTCCGATTAGCCGAATCAATATTCGCATCGAATCCGCCTCGTAACGCAGCTTAAGCGGGAAGTTATTTAAGGCTGTATTGTATATTTACCTTCCTGCGTCTTTCGTCATGTTACGTACTCTACATGTACGGTTAACTATACTTATTTATAAGCCTAATTCGACTCCGGCTCATGTTTGGCCAAATTTTTGTTGATCATAACTGAAATACGTATACTCGTCCGCCAACTTCTAAATTTACACATCACACTTGTACGAGTAGAGATGAGCGGGGTTCTGCACCGAGCTAAGCCAAATTTCTAATTACAGACCGGGGCTAGATAAATTACAAATCTGTCCTAGCCTCATGACACATTCGTACTAGCGCAGCTGACGTTAGGCTGCTTTGAGCCCTGGCGTCCTAAAAAGGAAGAATGCAGCAGGGATCAATGACTCGATTTGGACTAAACATAGCCTGATTGGGCTTCATTGTTGCCTGCTTTTGGAATTCATTTGCATGCAGGCCAGCCCAGTAAGTAAGGATGAAGTAATTTATTTGCAGACTCGAGTTCATGATGATATGAGCAATGCCGTTCATTCGTTGACGGACTTTCCCCCGCTTTTATGGCCGGTTATATAGGTATTAATACACTTCATTGGTTAGAGTCAAATCTGGACCCTATAGCTAGGTCTTGATCATGAACATCAGAATTAATATCCTAAATAAAGATACCTAGTTGTACACGATTCTTGGCTACATCGAGACAATTAGACATATACTCAGAATGACTCCTCCTACTTTGTCAGTTCGTCGTTGTTCCGCTATTCAAGCAAGCAAGCAAGTATGGGCGAATACTTACATAGTACCTATAATTCCAATAATTTCAAAAAGCCTTGAATATAAACAGGGATGACTTAAACACGGAGAGAAATCGCTGACCCGCCAAGCTGTGACGCATGATGTGATGCCTCTGTGATGTGACTAGAGAAGGACATGGAACGAGACTATGACCTTGACTGGGAAGGATATGACGGGTCACATGTGCGGGAGAGCAGATCCCCGCCGACTTTGCTGCCGTAAGCTAGGATCAACATTTGCAATAGTAGGTTTAGGATGTCAGGGTAATTTCCAATTCGGGAAGTCAAGTAAAAGTAAACTATGTCGACTATGCTGGAATAAGTAAAATGTCAAATACATTGTGGATACTACGAACCCGATATCTTTGAGCGAGACCATTCTAGACTCCATATTTTTACAGCTCCACGGAAAGATTGTATTTTATATTCCAAGTAGAACATGTACATATACGATACTGTCTATAGACTCTTCTCTGGACTGGCACACAAACACTCGAGCTCCACGGAGTCACGCGGGTATCGACCACACACTTACGATTCTAGTTCTTCCCCATTCCATGAGAAAATTCATCGTCTACCCTAAGCTCAAAAAATGTCTGATACGTGTAAATATTGATGACGTGCAGTTATGTATTTATTTCGTGAAGAAATAGCCCTAAAACCTCCTGCGTTCAATTATTATATAGCTAATATTTCGTTTCTCTATCTGCAGGGCATCGGCCAATCGATCAAGCTAGTGATTATAAAGATATTCAGGCTCACGAGACATGCATCCCTAGGTAGGTACTCAGTATCAGACTAACTCAGTATGGGTGACGTTGGGGTATCTAATAGGTATCTGCACGCATGCAATTGCCCATGGAAATTTTCTGTCGAGTAATCATAAATTGGAATCCACTACCTAGTTACCATAAATTTAAGAGGTGTCATATTCCAGCAATAGGAAATTGCCATAGATTTTTTTGCCGGGGAACCCGAAGGTCCAAGGTGCGGAGGACCCTAATAGAGTGCATGCATCCATGCTAGGTAAGAAGTAGGTAGGTATGATACTATAGCTATAGCCATCAAAACCCACGATATGACGTATTTTCTGTATATCGATGAATGAGGTAGCTATAGCTGGACTTGTATTACATTTAGAAGATGAGCTGAGGGATATCGACGTAGAATACGTCACCGGGGCATGCCACCTTGTCTGCATGGTGTTTACCCAAAAGTAATCGTACGATTCCCTAACCCAGTCCACTCTGTAAGTCGATTATTACCGAGGCAGATGAAGTACTAATGCAGTGGTAATCTCGTGAAGTAGTAGTCCCTGAGTTAATATATTGCATACTACTATTGGCTGAGATGTTACACATTTATGATGCTGGCCACGGAGGAGGATGGACATGTATGGATACTGGAGAAGTAAAAAGCACTAACCTCTTTTCTTACATTTCCGTTAACTTCCGGAATTCCAGGATCTGAATTTCTGGTACTCATGTAGGTAGGCATATTCGGCACATGGGATCTTGCATTACTGGGTTAGGCATGGCCTGATAGATCATGATCCATAGTCTCACCAGACCCTCGCAGAGGCATGATCCATGAGCTCATCGTGAACCTATGAGATCCACCTGAGTGAGGTTCTAGGGGCACCGGTTAGCTATCTGGGCGTGAATGTAAGAAGAATGTTAATTAATCATGCATTTCCTCGAAATTTTGGAAGGAAAGGAGGCCTGTTGGGGCATGTGCATGCGCAATTGAGCCTCATAAATGATCATGAGGGGCCGAGGTTGGATAAAGTGGCATTACAGAAATGCTTTTCTGCAATTTCTACTGATGACGAAAGAGTTGTGAACCCAGCTGAGGGTGTCGTAATATGTGCCAGTCACATTATTGGAGAGTCGGGGGTTTACGGGAGGATTGATGCATGCTTAAAGAAACAGCGGAGCTGGAAGTGAGCATATTCTGGATGAGGTCAGGGGAGTAAGTAAGGGTACGGAATTCGAAGGTGTAAAGGTGGTTGGCTTGAAATTATTACATCCTGGAATTACATAATTACCGTATGTAGGTATATGTATCGTGCTAAAGTCTAGCCTCGGGCTAAAGTCATGATGGAGAGCTGAAAAACTAATTCTCATAGCGTGCGTAATTCGTATACTATACTACATTTGACATTATTCTTGTAATTTGTAAAGATGTGAACGTCACACATATATGTCACCGTCAGTTCCCAAGAACCTCATCTGTGTGGACTACTATCTCCGAAATATTCCGTGAGGCAAAAACAAAAAGAAGAATGTGACATACATAATTCAAGCCTAATGTCGAGGCATGATCATGATAGCAATGTCGTCTTCACATACATGCCGGGTACCGGTACGTAATAAGCATAATCATTGGAATTACTTTTTCCCCACAATACAGCTGGTCCGGCAATGGGATTACAGCCCCCCGATAGTGGACGCCACCTGCGGCATTGGGGTGCAGAGATGACATATTGGTAGTCTCGTTCCCACATAGTGGCTATAACTCCTAACTCCCATTCGCGGGCCCGGCCGGCAGATCTCATGTCCCGCAAGCTTAAGATCATTCTTTTCTTCCTAAAAATGACGATATCGATATATCAGGGAGGAGGACTATACCGATGGCGATGAAGGTTGGAGGAGGATCACCATATGCCCACGTGCGCCTTAGTGTCTGATGTTTCTATCGCCGCGGGTTATTGAATACCCGATCCGGCGACGAGACGAAACGAAATCTCCCGATCCCTCGCTCCGAGAAATTAAATTAGGAAGTTGCTCAGAAGTAGCTTATTTTGATGATGCGTGACATGGGATCTATATTCCGGGCACCGGCAACATTCCAATTGGCTTTTCCTACCCGTGCCATTGAGGTTCTACCAATAATGGGTTGCTTCAACTCGAGCTCATCTATCCTCAGGTAAGATGTGGTTGTAAACAATGACGTCACAGAATGCTGATTCCGCGCTAGCCCGATCAGGTAATATATCATGCACAATCGATGATCTTGACCAACTATGGGTCCAATGCGGCTGGCGGGGAGAAGATATATCACGAGCTTAGAGCTATCATGGAGATACGTATAGGTAAGTGCTTATTTTCTTTCCTAGCTAGTCTCGCTCTCTCTCCCGCCACTTTGAGCTTAAATCTGGGAATTTGGGGGACAAATACGTAGTTTTTTCGGGGTTTATAGTGGTTGATGATGATGATCCTGGATCGCACGTGGCGGATGCTTGTATCGGTACACGGTGCCATGATCATGGTAAGGTATGTGGAGACGTTCTCGTCCGATACTTGCATACGTTGTGGCGAGCGAAAGAGAATGGATCTCGGAGTAAACATGGTTCCCGCGGACGTGGGGGGGTCATCCCCGACAGAGCCTCCATCCTAACCTCGAGATATCCTGGCTTTGACCTACACTATTATAGGCCTCTAACACTCGCTGCGTCACTCGGCCGACTTATAGCCAGTGCAGTGGCAATCACACATATTGATCTCCAAATCGTATGTTTGGACCCAAACGACCCTTTTGTTTTCATCTATTCCCGCTTCAACCTCACTGGGCTTGCGAAATACGAGACTACATCGAAAGCGGGGTAGAATGAACGAGGTACCCCACCCATCCTGCAGAACTTCAATAGCTGCATGCTGCACTAAAGATGAGTCCGCTGGAAGATGCATATGGGTACCAGGTGCCCAAGATGTAGCTCGGTAACGTGGGTAAATGAATAGATATCTAAATAATTGCAGTTCGAGAGTCAGTTTCATAATAGTTCACGCACGAGAACAATAGTTCACTCCGTCATTCTTTCTTTTTTTTTAAAAAAAAAAGGAAAAAGGATAGATCACGAAGTATCCGCGGCGCTAAACTTTAAAGGGGAGAAATCAATCAGCGTGATGTGAAAAGGTAGAGTAAGAGTAAAGCAGCCCCCACCCATCATATCAGACCCTGCGCTAGGTATCCATCACATCTCAAATCTCGCAATAATAGGATTCTGGGGAATCAGCTGGGGTCGTGTGTGGGTGAGTGTCTGAAATTTATTTTCTCATGTGTGGTTGGTTGTCATGCAGGTCGTAAGTACGTCGTGAGGTGGGGTAACCTTACAGGGAAGTGGGTGAAAGATGATTTCGGTACCTGTGACGTCATCGCCACTTTTTGTATGGAAGCCTTTTTCGGTGTGTGACCGTCTGACATTGTGGGACTGACTGAAGCTGAGAATGCGTACGGTGCCTGAATTTTTGAAAAATGTTGGTTTGCTTTTTTCGACGCCACAACATCCTTGCGGGGCCCGATAGATGTCGGAGACTGCGATAAATGCTTCAAATCTATGCAGTTCCTTAGCCTCGTGCTTGCAGAATTACATGGTTGATCAATCCGGCCCCATGCCTCCCACCTACGTAGCAGCTTGGGTTCAAGAGACAGACAGGCAGAGTCATCGCCGGATATCTCCTGCATATATCAGTCGGTGAATCCCTTTCTTTTCCACTTCTTCGGGGAAGGATGTGGTCGATCACTGTATTTGGGTTGTGCATGCAAGGCCATGGTGTGGCACCTCCGTACCTGATGAGGTGGGAAAGGAGTGATGTGATATGAATTAGTGATAATGGTATTGCGAAGATAGAGGACATATTGCTTCCGCAACCGAATTCTGTGTCAATGATATGCTAGCAAGGCCCCGGCCCCGTATCAACTGGGATATGGAATTTATTAGGTAGCATCAACTGACTGTGCATGAAACAACTCACTACACCCTTACGCTGGGTGTCAGGCCTGATGAAGGGAGTAGAGAAACGTACCAGGTATGCACGAATCCACCCTCTAGATCTCTAAAAGGTTTTGATCAACAGCAACTTTAAGTTCGTCATTGTAAAAATTGCCATACAATCTCATACATTCCGTACATTTTACATGGATGAGGGTGGTAATGTCTGCTTAAGTGAGCGAGTATTGTAAAAGAACGTAAGAACACTAGGTAAGTAACTACCTAAGTAGGTAGCTAAACCACACTCAAGAGGAAATCGTACGATGTTTCTCACCGACGTCAATATTGTCATGATCAGTGACATATGCATTCTGGTTGCCTAAATAGCAGGGGGCGAAGGGAGTTGGCTTTCTGGTCACGCTGGCGGCTGCAGGAATATATTGCCATAAAATAGCCGAATTCTAGAAATATTCGAATTCAAGGGTTTTCATTGGTACAGACAGCTGCAGATATGATGTGAACATGGGGAGTGGTATCTGCAGTGTGACTCTGGCATAGGGGCAGCCTCAAAATCCAGGGTGGGCATTATATCCCTGACTTTCACCGACTGTACATACATGAGGACCACGACCTATTTGGGTGAATTAGTCGTCAATATGAGGAAGTTAGGTTGATCAGACATGTACAGAAGGATGACGGTGAGGTTAAACGTCAGACATAGAAATCATACTGTTTCGAGACTCAGAAATACCCTGGGGTTCGTCAACAGGTAGTCAACGGCGTTTATGCCTGTGACATGTACTAGAAATGAGCCTGGACAAATCCCGTCAGGCACCTTGGGACGAGGCTATCAGACACGCAAGATTTGAAATTTTTGAAATAGCAATGTATGTCGCCTCGATATGACTATGACGCCATTCGTCATGACCAATCTCCCTTCCTCCACCAACAAATGATCTATACGAGCTTTCCTCATCTGCTCCTTGAATCCCTTCGAAACCCTCATTTAAACTTTCCGTCCATCGTCGGAATGTGTAGGCCAGACCCTTTCAACTAACATCAATCCAGGGTCTTGTGGCGCAATTGGTTAGCGCGTCCGACTGTTAATCGGGAGGTTCGAAGTTCAAGTCTTCGCATGACCGTTCTCATAATAAGAACGTTTCCAGATCATCTTTTTTTTTTTTTTCTTTCGGGATTGTTGTGATATGATTTACTTGTTTGATGCGTTCTTAAGCGGTATAGGAAGCAGAATTGTGTCTGGAGGTCTTGCTTGGTTGGGGTTTCGGTTTCAGGAATTTAGACGGAGATGTAGCCTTTTTTTTGGGAAATATTCGGAATCGATCATGTTTTCGTTCAGAATCGGACATGTGGGTAAGTGCTCCACATGGTGTTGGCGTATGCTTTTCTTTCGTATGGCAAAGTCTGCTGGCACCGCCTTCTCTCATTTAAATACTCCAAATACCTTCAAATTTTGAAATTTGCATAACACCGGTTTTCATTACATGTGTACCTTCTAACCCTCGAACCGTCGAGTCGATACTCTCATACCTATCCATGAAACCCAATATATCCAAATATGTAACGTGCTTATATATGATATCAATCCTTCTCGTCTCTCCCGTACCTCCCCTCATCTTCGAACTCCGTCCCGAAAAAGAGAAGTAGCTCCATACATCTAGATCTTTCTCTCCTCTTGCCACATGTACACCCAGTACCATTCCTATTTCCCAAACACGCTGCCATAAAAAACCGCACGAGCCCGGGAACCATATCCCCCCCCCCCTCCCCGCCCCTCCCAAAACACATCCAAAGGGGTCTTGTGGCGCAATTGGTTAGCGCGTCCGACTGTAAATCGGGAGGTTCGAAGTTCAAGTCTTTGTTTTTTTTTTGTCTTTAATTTTTTGTTTCATCGTTGTGGTACCGCATCGCTATAAGTCGACGTCTGCATCAGCACTGGGAAAGGAGCATTTTGGTGGAACCTTGCTAGCTATAGCTTGGCTGAGAAATGTACTGCATTCAGTTGTGATGTTAACGAATCGGCGTCAATTAATCGCGTACCAACCCCCGTATTTCTCTCCCGATATGATGTTGACAGTTGAGGGTAACCCCCGTCCTCCCTCTCCCATCCATCATGCATCGTATTCACCCTTACAGGGTCCGACGGGTAAACCCAACCCAACCTCCCATCGCACTAGCCCCCCAATCAAAACCCCCCTTACCCCCATCCCTCCCATCAAACCAAGGTCTTGTGGCGCAATTGGTTAGCGCGTCCGACTGTTAATCGGGAGGTTCGAAGTTCAAGTCTTCGCATGACCGAATTCTCACCAAATTCAATCTATTTTTTCTTTTTTCTTTTTTTGTTGGTGTTGGTTTTAGCTTGAGAGGGTGCGGAGTGAGGAGAGGAGGTAAATTATCAATTCACATCATGGACATGTGTTTCATGGAAACGTTGGTGGTGGTGGTGGTGGTAATTGTGTCCTTTGGTGCGTGGAGGTGGATTTAGTTGGGCTTCAATCGCAGTTGCAGTTGCGGGGTGAAGGGCGGGGTTCATATACCTCTCTAACATGTTTGGTGTACATGCATTGGAATTACATCACTATCTTTCCACTAATATTTCCACTTATGAGTCCGGCACAATTTATCGGCGCGACGGCGTTGCATCAAGGTCTAGATCTAGATCCTGATCTTCAAAGTCAAGTCACGTTACCCTGAATTCTAATGACACAGCCTGCCTCTGATAGTCACGAGACTAGCCTCTGAGAGCAAGGTGGTTACCCTGAAGCTAGGTGACTCGTGTCCCTGAAACCATCGACTGCCGATACATGCCATTAGCACGCACGAGGCTAGCCATTAGCATACCCATCAAGAATTGAAAGAAACGTTGCACACCAGACTAAAAGAAATGTTTCTTTTCAACGCAGTGGAAATTAACTCATCAAAACTCGACCCTTAATCTATACAGAAAAAAACCTCAAGGGGAGCCCCAAAAAAGCCACTCACTGACTCACGCCACCGTATCCCCCATTCCACCTTCACCTTGCACCACCTCCTCTTCCTCATCAAACCCCGGGCCCTCTCTAATCCTCTCGACAATATAAAGCACACCTTCATTAATCGAATACCCCGGCCCATCCTCCTCCTCCTCCTCCTCCCCATCATTCCCTCTAACACCCCTAGTAACCACATGCCTCCCACCCACCCTCCTCAAAACACGCTCAAAATCCACCCCATGCTCAATATCCGGAATCCCCGAACTACTACTTGCTCGAGTCTCCTCACCCTCCCCGCTATGATTGCTAGTAGTACTACTACTCCGCCGACTCTCCCCCCACGGCCAATCATCGACAGCAAGAGACGCAAGTTCAACCTCCTCAGTGTCCACCACTTCCCCAACCTCGCCCGAAGTCCATGGGATGAGGGTGTTCCATCCAGTGATCGTATCATCATGTTGTTGGCGAGAATGTACTAGTGGGCCATCATCCGACGAAGAAGTTTGGTACATCACATCCTGCAGCGGCAAGTCCATCCACTTGACTTCCGACGCAGCCGACGTCCCACGACACTCGTCCATCTCGATGAAAGATTCCCGTTCACCCCTCAAAGAGTTACCAGCGGGGGAAATACATCGGTCATCATCATCGTCATCATCTTCATTATCGGACTCAATCTCCACAACCCCATCAACATTCGCAAACCCACCCCATTCAACCAAAACATTCCTCCCAATGTCTGGGGATGATGGATCAAACGTGCCATCGAGCCTAAATATCTTTACCTCGCCCAAGTCATTGAACGCCCAGACGGCCATATTCGGGCCAGAGTCGACCGCAATGTCAATGAGCCCGGGCACATATGCAACATGGCAACCAAGGATCTCTACTGGTTCCGTTCGGGGGAAGAATATCTCATTCGTGGAATGGATTGCTGTTCGGCCACTACACCTCGTCGTTGTGAGGCCGAAGGGAATACCTTGGTTGAATATCTCGGTAGGGACAGAGTAAAATACAAGCCAATCTCCGTAGCCTACCGCAATTCGAGCACCATGGCTGAGGTCCTGTCCAGCAGCATAGACTCTGGGTCTAAGTTCTCCATCTAGGAGCGGTTCACGCCGCCGGCCGGGTCGTCCGTAGTAAATACCCTGCACCCCATCATCTCCTGGACAAAGGCAGTTTCCCATTGGCCCACCATCATGACCTCCATCCGATACCATAATGGTCGACAGGCCAATCTGTCTTGAAGATGATGATTCATTATTGTTTGCACGACGTGTGACAGGTGGTGGGGCAGGTGGTTTAGGTGGAATCAGCTTGATTCTTCGGAGGAGTTTTGTGGGACCACCCAGCTGACCGTGGAAAACGTCAGCCCAATCCAGAAGCATCCCTGGGACTAACGAATAGTATTTCCACACACTTACCGGAGCATCCCCTCCCAGATAAACCATGTCATCGTCGGGATCGGTGAAGAGCACATGGATCCCATCTCCAACGGGCACAGCCATGTAGTGGTCACTCTGTGCCATTCCAGAATCCCGAGGTTCCCATGCTCCCCAATACGCAAAACTCCCCCTAGTCACGCCGAAACGTCTGCCCATGGGAGAAACTTCCTCTGGATGAACTGCACTGGATATCAATCTGAGTTTCCTGAGAGAATCAATTCCAGTTCGGGGAGGAAGGAAGTATAAGAAATCAGACGGTGCGGATAAGGGGAACCATCTGTTGAGCTCTTGTCCAGACACTGCGTCAATCCAATGCAGCTCAATACTACCTTGGCAACCAAAGGCGACACATGCCCTTTGTGGACAAATTGCAACAGATCGTGGTGGGTCATCCTCTGAGCAGATGCATTTGTAAGTGCTGCGAGGTTCAGGTGATCGTATCTGGTTATTTTGTTGCCCTATTTCGGCCACAATGCCTATTCGGCCGTCAACAAGTATAGCAACAGCGTATCTACCAATAGAGGTATCCATAGACACTGCTAGAACACGACGAGGGCAAATAATGCTAGCGACGTATTCCACGGATTCGACACAAAGTCGATAGACATAAACAATGCATCCCTCGGAAAGCAAGACGTACTTTCCACACACTGAAACGGTAAAGTGAATGGTGGAGGCTGTACTATTGGAGGACAACTCTGAGAAATCAAAAGTCGTAGTCTGAACCAGGCCACAGGTACCATCACGGGCCGAACCAAGCAAGCATTCTCTGGAAAGACGCATGGAAAGATATCGCATGGAATTTGACTCGACGACATCAGGCTCATTGTATCCCAACAAGCACAGCTGGTCTTTCAGCAGCGACAAATTGAAGGAGGATATGTACCTGCACACCATTAGACACATTCATATCACATGAGCAGATATCTCACCAGCCTCTGCAGGTCCTTCTTGCGTTCTGGAACGTGATGGGATCCATGTATGAAAGAGTGAGCTGCAGAAGCTCTACCGGAAGCCTGAAAAGTGATGGCAGCCATAAAGGCCGCAGCCTGTCCACTGCTGCATACCATGATAGACAACAAAGCCGAAGCGCAAGAAGAGAA
The DNA here is from genome assembly GCA_024516245.1 of Peziza echinospora. NCBI lineage: Eukaryota > Fungi > Ascomycota > Pezizomycetes > Pezizales > Pezizaceae > Peziza > Peziza echinospora. The sequence continues at coordinate 1,411,593 of JAJLQT010000009.1, read as the reverse complement.
TTCTAGTCTAGGCGTCCCAAAATATTCTCGCATGCAACGTCGGGCAGACATGACGACATGGCCGACTGGGAGGTTTCAGGTGGGATTCCTATGTTTCTGCACTTTTGGTGTTTTCCTTTGCACGTGAAAAGGCCACAGCAGCACATCAACTCCTGTTTGGTGATTTCCACTTCTTGTGTCAGTGAATCATCATCCTTCTCAGGCCCACTCTTAGTGGCCTCTGGCTCGATGTCCCCCAAATAATGCCGCTGCACGGAGTCGCCCGTGTGGTCCAGCAAGGAGGTTCGCTCGTCCCCTCTGCCCATGGGCGTGGCATCCAACCCTTCGCTCGGGCAAAAGGACTCTAGGGAGTCCACATAGGCCATCGTATTGGCTGGAAGATCATACGTCTTGCAGAGGAGCCGGGATCAAGGAGTGTGGGGGGTTATTGCTGTGTCCGAGGGGCGTTGTGACCTGACGGAATGACTGCGGCCGCTTGCTATCTGAGACGTAAGCTGGAAATTAGCAGAGGGACATTGTTCATGAAATTGGCTCGGGTGGGAGGGATGGTACCTCTACTCGTGTGCGCGGTGTGGGTGTGCCTCTAGGGATGCAGGATCGAAGCAGTGATGAAGCCGAAGACGCCTCTCACCTCTGTATGAAAGTAGAGCACGACTTCATGTCCCGATCCATCCTTCAGCTGCTTGGCTTGCCCTTTTCCAGCTGGGCAGCCGGTAAGCGGCTAGGCTTGAAGTCGAGCATGTGGCGTGCTGATGTCTGTCCACGTGAGACTGCCTTCCTTTCTGCTCTGGCCACTTGCTCTGTTGTGAATGGGGCACGAGGCCATCTGTGAATGTGCTCGGAATACTCAAGCTTGTTGCGGCCTTGGCGAAAGCGAGGCTACATCCAGTACTGGGAACGAGAGCACATCCAGCATTTGATTACTTGCAGTATTGCCATGCCTCTCATCCCCATCCTCAGAGCACCTCCGCCCCTTGGACACGAGAACTGGGGCGAGACTAGCACGAGAACACCGGTACGAGACTAGAGAACACCCCACCCCCATCACCGCTTTCCCCTCCACTGGGCACCACACCCTGCTACCGGCTGCGCAAGATCATTTCAAAGATTTCCAATGGTCTCCTAGCATCACGATATCCAAACCTCTTCTCATCTGCCCCCACAAGGCCCATGTGATGCCCAAACTGGCAACAATCAACCAGCTCCACGCAGGCTGGCGGGACGAGGGTACGTACTCTGTTCCTCAAGGGGAGCGAGACTACTCGGCTCCTGCTTTTCAAAAACCCCGCTCTTGCGCCGTCCGAGTTAGCAATTGGTTCAAGTCAGACGTACCATTTAGTACACTTGAATTTGACAGATACTGATGGGCTGGTCTGAACGAGAAAGCTGGGGGCCATCGAGATTGTAGAGCATGAGAGCATCCACCGTCTACATGCTCTGACAGTTCAGAAATTCCAACACTAGTCTAGGAGCACCATTCTAGAGCAGATACCTGCCAATAACGTCCTGCCCTTGCTTCGGCTTGGCCATTTTTCAAACCCAAAGAGTGAGACCACAAGCGCAACTCTCGATGGCCAATTCCTGTTCCTGCAGCTGGACTGCGAAGTTATACTGAATCAGGTCACATAGCATCTTCATCCCAACTAGAGTGCTTCTCTCTCCTTCTCCCCGCACACCATGAATTTTTCTTTTGACTGGATCCGCTCGGCATCCCTCCAGTCATATCCTGTTCACACGATTCTAGTTGGAACTGACAAGAAGTGGGGTAGTTTGGGGGGTTTGTCCATTCCGAACCCCTGGCATGAGTTGTTTCTCTCCCTCCACCCATAAAGACTATTGTATATGGCCACCACAGTGCTAACCACTCAGGTATGCAGATTTATTTCTTGTGGCCGAGGAAGAACATTCCGGATTGGGATCAATAGGCCCTGGCACTGATGTCCACGTCGCAGCTTGCCTGGGGTCCCAATGAGTGTTGTCAGGTACCGGTTGCAGCCCTGCCTTGCAAGCCTTTGCATCCCCGAGATTGTTGCAATTCTTCAAAGGGAGCTGGCAGTCGTTCATGCACGCCCAGGCTTATTCTAACAGCAAACAGTCGCCGGAAAGTTGATTGTATTCCAGTCAATGGAAAACAGAACAATATGCTTTGTCCTTGTCGATACTGGCGAAATAGACACCCTCGGGCGAAATCACACAACTGATCAGACGGAAGACATCTTGCGACTTACCACAAATAGCTATACCGGATCTGAAGCTGTCTTCAGTCATCTGGTGTCAAAATTATTTTTTCTGCAATTGACCGACGTTACTGCCCAGTTATTGACGAGAGGAGTGAAGGGTTTCTTTTTTCGAATGCGACCCTCAATAACCGGCCAAATCACCACTGAAGTTTTGCGCTGCAATTGCATGGGGGCACTGTTGGCCACGTACTGTTCTGTACCTGGCTTCGACGCCAGCGACACCGCATTTGACGCTAAAACACACACACACTTTGAGTGTCAGCCGTTTGCCCTGCGCCAACCAACTTGCTCTTAAAGATAGACCACCAGGGCTGTGATTTGTGGCTTGCACGGGCGATTCGATCATGAGGGTCCTTCGTAGTGAGTGTTGTCTCTGACGGTTTCTTTGCTTTTACAGCCTGTTAACAATACGACTTCGCTTTCGATCCGCCGCATAGCTCTGTTTTAGCGATCATCACTCAGGGCAACAAATGTTTAGTTTGGGATTTCTGGTCCTGACGAGTCATGAAACCATAAGAGAAATTGCTTTAATCGTCTTACTTCGAGCACGACAAGTGAGAGCGACAAGCTTGTTCGCAGATATTCGTATGGGAGACGACAGCTGTCAAGAGTTGGCCACGGGTACGAACATGGAACTGGGTATGCTTTTTCGGCTAGCGCATATCTAAATGGTAACATGCGATGTCATCAGAGGGGTTTTTCTGTCTGGGGTATGCCGAAGAGCTGGCCATGCCTGATTGGAGTAGAAATTGTCCGCTTGCATACATGCCTCAAGAAGAAGCAGAGTTTGTATCAATCCGAGCGATTAACCGGTTTGCCGCAGGAATTTACCTTTCGCTGAACGAGCAAATACAGAATTTTATGGAAGAGGGGATTTGAATGTTCTCATCCGGGTTTGAGAGGGATTGTGGGCCCGGAGGCTTTGGTCCATGGTATGGCATGCTTTGTGCCTATGGAGAAGGAATTATTGTTCTGGGCCCATCGGACTGGGCCTCGATAAGGAACCATCATGCTCTATGGCATGGTTCCCCGCAAAAAGGGCCTAGTTACAGAGTGAGGCATGATCGCAATTTCCTAGATCCCCACTAGGAAGTCCACTTGTCCTCTGTAATCTATCTCTGGATGCCTCTACATCAGACATCGTTGATGCAATGATTGCTGCTTCCGGAATAATGGATCATGGTTTGGAGTACGACGAGGGGAAGTCTTGACGGAATGGATGATCGTCGGGTTCGGGTGATGAAGTGTGCACCCTGTTGCAGGTCATGCATAAATCATTTTGCCTACATAGGCTTACTATGATGCCCTCAATATACTAGGCCTAAAAATGAGAAAACCAAGAGGAATGGATATCGATTTCTACCCGGACCTGGTTATCGCGGGACATGTGAGGTGATAGTGGATATTTAGGTAATGTACGACAATTTTTCTAACCGAGCTGCCTGCACAATCAGCCAATATTTGTGAAAGCTGATAATGCTCATGAAGGCAATGGCATTGGGAGGAGTAAGGTGGGAATCTGCAGCATTCTGGTGGCTAATTTTTGGTGGGTATGGGATATCGTAGGTTGGAGTTGCGGGTTTCACGAAAGCTTAAGACGAGGCTACCATTTGACCTATATTAAGCAACTAAGGCTACTCGTACAGGTCACTTATCTATGTTCATCTACATACTCTACTTTATCTGACCCACCGATCACTGGTCGGTAGTCTCATGCGGAACGAAGAATGGACTAAAATCACTGGCCGGCACAATCAGAAGCCAAGGCTACCAACACTATGGACTCTTTCACTGCCAGCTGGAAAAAGAAAAATCAGGGTAGATAGAGGGAGGGGAAGACCGGTTTTCGACGCTGGATATCCGGCAAGCACCCGGCCTAGCAATTGCTGTAATCGCTGCATAATTGCTGTCGGGAATTTACTTTTGATTTTTTGACTGGAATGGATTTGGAAGAGTGCGCCTCGCGGGGAAATCTTCAGACACGGAACACAAATTGGAGTTCCCAACTGGTTCTCATATTTTTGAAGGGAAGCAGATCATGATCTTCGGCCATCTTGGGCAAACCCCTGTCTGTTTGAGCTGTCCTTTCCATCTTGGAGAGGGAAAGTAATGGTAGTGCAGATCATCATCGTTCGTCTAATTATGTCCCTGTCGCACGATTGGTTGGAGCGTTGTGGTGGTGGTGTGGTGTGATGTGATGGGAGGAGAACGACGGGGATTCTCTAAGGAGAGATGCAGGCCACGCAGCTGCGATAATGGAGGTTTTATAGCAGGAGATGGATGGCATGCCGCCATGGACCATAGAGCTGAGGATATTTGCCTCTTTCTTGTGGCCTGTGGCCTGACTTCATTTACTCTATCAAAAAGCATTCGCACATCCTCGTACTTGATGCGTGGGAAATCAATATATATGCAAGCATCCACTTTTTCTGGCGAATGAATTATGGAACATCTTTACGAGAAGTGTGAGGCAGAATTGCTGATTCGGGTAATGTATTGCGAGCCTGATGCATAGTCTCATTCCCGGATGGTGTGGTGTTTGGCATTCCTTGATGCACCGTGTAGCACCGCCGCTCCGCTATTCGCCAGAGCTATTTCCACGCAGTGTTCCCCCTCAATTCCTCAATTGCACAATACCATCCGCCGACGTTTGAAGCATAGAATGTAGAGTACTGTGGCTAGTGGAGCACTCTATTGAGTCCGATCGCCAACACGGCCGATGGAGAGTGGAGCTTGCGCTCGCACAACGCCTGGCGGCGGGCCGGTGACATGTTTCCGGGCCCTCGAGCTCATGACTCTCGTGATGCAGAGCTCCCGAGGGTCGAGGAGAGGCCTCATCCGATGGAGCGATTTCAAAGCGGCCCGCAGCACATGCAGGCTGCCCAAGACGGAGTCCTGCGTGCGGAGTCCCAGTCCACCAGCGCATCATCCACCATCATCATCACGCACCGCTGCGAACACACGACACACACACCCGGCCCTTGGATGGTCGAGGGGCTGCTGCCAGAGCTGAGCCGAGAGACCCGCCCGTGCCCCCTTCCTTTCCCCGCACTCTGCCCTCGCGCGCCGCTGATTGGCCGGCCCATGGTAGGGCTTGGCGTGAAACAAGCTTTTGTGTTGCTGGCGTCTGGCTGCTCGCTCGTACCTGCACAGCTGGTGCGCGGTCACGTGCCGCGGAGCGCCCAGAGCCTTGGCCCCGCGCGCTTTGCTGGGACGCAGGACGGGTCTTGGCCCCGGCTGCACGCTCCTGTCCATCCACACCACCGTACCCGCACACCAGTCTCACACCCCCCATCATCGCATCTTCACGCTCCACCCCATTCAATAGTCCATACGCATCACCATCATTCATGCCGTAGCTCTCCTCTTTGAACTCCCCCCACATTCCAGCGTCTCGTAGACCCCGCCTCCCCCCACTACGAGTATACTCCCGCGTCGCTTTGGCTCACTCCAGTCGAGTGACCGACAGCCCCGGGAGATTGGACCGAACCCTCTGTTTGATTAGCTATCTCGACAGCCTTACTAACTAGGCCCTGCCTGCCCGATCGTGATTCGCCCCGGTACTCTGGGCGGCTGTTCCGTTTTAATTGCTCTCTACCACACACACATCCTCGACTCACACTGCATCCTGTACAACTTCACACGAGAAGACAGCACCAGCAACCTCCAAGCCTTCTCTTCCCCGGTCGGCATTAACTCTGCCTTGGTATGCCGCATCCCTACCCTCCTACTTAATCCCCCCTCTCCCCCCTCATGGACCAGCACATACTAACCCACATCTCTCTTCTTCAGACAAGAGCAGTTCTTCAGCGAAGAAACCATAGTCTATCCAGTTAATCTAACTTTGCATCTACAGTGTGCGCTTCGAGAGCCCTTCGGTAGCCTTGCCTGCTTCCTTCTCTTTCGCGAGGAGCCTAACTAACATGTGGAAAAAAAGTCATTTGAAAGAAAGGGAGAAAGAAGACAAGAAGAAGCCCCCTTAACTCGACCCCTCGGTGCGAAAAAAAACACGACATTCACCAGTTATTCTCCCGACTGAAGCAGTGCACAGTCCGTATGTTTCCAGAGGCGTGCCGTTGTTCTTTCCCGTTTCGCTTGAAATGGGTCAATGTTCCTGTAATCTAACACTGCTCTAGACGTGTGCAAAGAAAATTTGGAGGACTGCCTCCACATTTTACCGAAGCGACTTTCGGCTTCTTCTCTACACTGGGTTTTTAAAAAAAAATTCGCACCCGAAAAATGGACTTGCCAGGATCTTTCCCAGCGACGCCAGAGCGCCATCATCGCAACTCATCCCCATTGCCATCACTGAGAGTGTTCTCCAATGGAAGCACTCGTGGGTATGGGTTGACCGATGAGGACATCTTCATTGACTCCTCCCCACCAACATCACCCGTGTCGACGAAACGTCGAGAGTTCACGTGGGACACTCCACCAGATTCAGCCAAAAGACCTCGGACCAGGCAATCTTTCAAGGATGAGCTCCCACAAGCGCATCAAAAGAAAAGAACAGGATTGGAATTGGAGGGAAGTCCAAGAAAGAGAGTTATCACACATGCACAGACACAGACCCCAGTGCATGCTGGCCGCACACACAACATGCCTCCCACACCGCCGTCTACAATAGTCAAGAAACGGCCATCCCAGAACTCAGAGGCAGGAAGCATCAAGCGTGTGATGCGAAAGATCTCCAAGTCTGGAGCTCTCACCCCAAGTGCGGATGCGCAGAAGCGGGTCATCGAGGATGTGGATAGTGCTTCACCAAAGAAGCGGGTGATGCGTAGCATCTCCAAAACCGAGGTTTTGAGCCCAGCTTCTCCAGCACCCAAGCGAAAGAGTGAACGTCTTGCGGCCAAATCTGGAGCCGTGCAAAAGAAGAAGAAGGCAGATGGACCGGTTATCATCGATAACCCAAATCTTTCAGCTGATCTCTTGCGACACTTTCTGATAATGAGAGGTCGGCCACTTCCAGAGAAGCTACGAAAGACCAAGGCTTCATCATCTGGCTCATCATCGAATTCAACCAGAGAGTCAAGCATGGAAGCCCCTTCTCCAGCTCCCCTACCACATCCAAACTTGCGGGCCAAGCGTCTAGGCAAAACTCTTCCAAAGCTTTCGACGCTATCCACACCACTAACTCCAGGTACCTCCGCATCGCCATCTCCAACATTTTCGTCCGCCTCGTCTAGCTTCTCACGCAAACGAAAATTCTCCGAGGTTAGCGATGAAGACACCGTCAGCCAGAAGAACAAGCGATGCTGCGACATCCCCTCGACAGACGCTTCCACCTTTGGGTTGCTATATGAGAAGTATAGCAGAAACCCATTCAGGTTGACATTCATTGCCAACTTCCTCGCAAAGGGTCGGGGAAAGAATGCTCTCGTTGGCCTTGACAAGTTTCTGGCCACATACCCAACGGAAATGCACATGGCCAGGGCTAATGCTCTGATTCTCGAGCGTGCTGCATGGGAGGTGGTTGGATTATACGGGGTCCGAGGCATCGATATGTGCAACTTTGCCAAAAGCTGGCTTCACTCCCCCCCTCGTCCAGGTGTCAAGAGGAACATCAACATCTATGAGAAGGGTTTTGATGGCAAGGGTTGGGAAATTGGCCACATCACTGGCATTGGTGGCCATGCAATCGATGTCTGGCGTGTGTTCTGCCGCGATGACCTTCTGGATGTGTTTGAGGGCATGGGTACTGCAGAGGACGGTTCTACCATATTGGTTGGATATGAGTGGATGACCGTCAAGACCGACGACCCAGAGCTGAAGAAGTTCTTGAAGTGGAAGTGGAAGAAGTTGGGAATCATGGAGAAGAAATTCGCTGAGGTGATGAAAGCCAGGCGGTCAAGTATGGCATAGATTTTTTCTATACCGTCATTTGACGATAGGAGAGGCTTGAGAGAAAAAAGAAGAAGCATGGCAACTTGTCCTTGAAATTGGTTTTTCTTGGAACACCCTCCTAGGCTGGAGCAGTCATGACTTACCACACTCCTACTCCACAAGCTTACTTTTCTTTTTCCCCTTTCATTTGTACACATCGTCTGCCTTCGCTTTGTCTTTTTATACATCGCCTTTTCCTTTGTTTTGCGTCCGGATTTGCGCTTGAGTTTCGGGTTGGCGGTTACCTTTGTTCGAGAGTCATATATTGCTATCCATGGCGTTTTTCATTTGTTTATTTCATTTTTCATTTTCTTTCTTCAATTCATTGACGGCCTCCTACCCATCCATACACCAACAAACAACACATTTGCATAGCATTAGCATTCATCAACTTTAGCTAACCTCTTTACGAATTTCTTTTGTTGCACACACTTGGAGTTTTTTTTAAAAAAAAACTCGATATTGCAAATTGGCTAACCATCTCGAGTATACGGAAACGTATGCTCGAGGTTCATATAATATTTGTTGGTGGTTAAACGTTGCGGTGGTTTTTTTTTATCACAATATGGGCATTTCTTTATCTTTACCATGGCATTGGTTGGGGCATTCTGCAGCATTGCAAGCAAACTGCTTTTTACTGTTATCGGTACCTTGGAGGCATTTTTTTTTATTTCGCTTTTTTTACTTTCGTTGTAATTGCGGTTTTCGTTTTCTTTTGTTGAATTGTAGGAGGCTAGCTACAGGAGAATTGAGGGATAGGGATGGGATGGAACTATGGGATGGGATGGGAGGAACTCTGAAGGCGGATTCAATAGGGTGGAAATGGAAGGAAGCTTGAGGGAAAGGGAAAGGGAAAGGGTTGGAGGAATATATATCACATCGCATGCGCAGATACCGAATTCGTTTTTATAACTACTATTTATCACCTTTTTCTCATTGATATCGTTTACCTTTTTTTCTTTTTGTACATGCATATGCATTAGGTAGGTATGTTTTTTTTTTTTCAAAAAAGCTTGCTTCATCTTCATCTTTATGGGTTTCGGGGTGTCAAAAGTCTGCATCGATCGATACCTTATCGTTAACGTTTGTAATCAAGTGCATGTTTTCTTTCAATGGCCATGGCCATGGGTTTCATGATAATCTTTTATCTCTTATTTCACCTATGTATCTTTTCGGTTCCAGTTTTCATTTTCTTGTAATTTCCGAATCCTGCCGCTCTCGAGTATACGTACCTACCTAGGTACTTTATATGTGTTAATTTCATTTTCATTTTACATGGCTATAGCTAATTGGTGCGCTGGATGCATATATATGTGTGATGATATTAATATTGTTGCATTGCATTGCGTTGCGTTGCTTTATAGTACTCCGTATACCTGACTTTATGATATATGTGGCCATGGGTGTTTAAGTTTACAGCTGTAGTACAGCGGATTTTTCTTGGAACTACATGAACTCGGGCATCTATATATCTATCTATCTTATCTCGAGGCCGGTGGACGTTTCGAGGCGAGGCGTATGAGGCGAGGCGAGGAGAGGAAGTACTGTGTGTACTGTACAATGTACGTATACCCTGGTTGATGGTGATTGGAGAGGACTTGGGCTTGGGCTTGGGCTTGGGATTGGGATTGAGAAGGAAGGACTTTATTTGGCATCGGTACCCCCAAATGCAAGACGAGAGGGTACTTTACCTACCGTTTTGTGCTTTTGGATTTTGTGTTTTTGTGTTTTTGTATATAGTGTACATGTGTTTGGTACCAATGAAAATGAAAATGAAAATGACAACGTTTAGGTACTGACTTTCACCTCACTGTATTGCCACGGTGCACTCTAGATAGAAGTATATATAGGTCAGCTAACTACGTATACTTTATGTAACTTACTTGAGCTGAGCTGCTCGGTAGTTTTGAGATATAGATGATATAGTAATTACCTGGTGAATAATTATAAGCTGGAGTTATATTATACAGGTATGATCGTGAAGTTGTGACAAGTACAAGTACTGCACCCGCGAGCTTCTCAACATGCTCAAACCTACCTACTTAAAGTACCTTAGGTGGGAACGCGCCCCCCCCTCACCATTTGCCAATGGCCATATAATTATAATTATAATGTATACACCATTGCATTGTCTTTTAAATTTTTTTGTTTTCCGCGGGAGGAATTGGAATTGCAAGTAAATTTTAAATATCCGGACCCTCTATAGCTTATAGATGGGATGGATGTAGCTGTAAGATGTATGTATCTCCACTCGAGTTTGAATTCCCAAGATCTTAGTTACTCTAGGGCCAAATTATTTTGACAGTATATAGGTGCATAAGCAATTCGAGGAGAGACTAGTGAGTTTTTGAACTTTTGGTATGTATGGTAATGATGTGTCGATCAGTACATTGCAATACAGATGTACTTTCAGTAAGGAAAGCTCAACGTCAACGCTCAGCAAAGTCCTATTTCCTATTCCGGAAATTCATCCTGCGTAGGTAGGCAAATAGAGCACGTGAGTAACCTACCTACACTTATCTAGGTAACCATACGAGTGTACTGTACCCAAGTACCTAGATGTTTTTTCCTCTAGATCTACGAGGGTTCTGGGATTCGAATGAGACGTAGGTAGGTAGGTACTTATTTTTTAAATTCTCTTTTTGTTCAGAAATGTTTAGTGTACCGAGATGAGTATATAAGTATACGTACTTTCCTTATCACACTATAGCTACAACACCTAGATTTGAAGCCTACTTATGTATCTATAGCATACGTGCTTGGATACTTATAGAGGTAGATACTCGGGTCAGGCATGAATAACTCGGATATTTTGCGTAGCAACCAATGCCTCCATTTTCCGAGTTAATGTTGCCATAGACGAGTACAGTAACTCACCTCAAAAAACCATACATTTGTAAAATCCTCTATCCTTTCTCTCCCAGCTTGCGAAGCTTATGTAGTATCGATACAGTTGCGTACCCTTCCTTCCTTCCTTCCTCCCTTCCTTCCTTCCCCACAACACAACCAAATCTAGCTAGACCACGTGCACGCCACACCCACACCCACCCTCACATCATTCGATGCCTAGGCCATCAATCCCACGTAAATAATCCATTGACCTACCTACCTACAGTGCTCCTGTTACTGACTGGCCATGGCCAAACTAGGTAGGTACTCACCCACAACCCACAACCCACTGTACATAGTTACTCATGTAGTCAGTGGCCATACCTATCTTTAACCACCACAACCACAACCGCCCCACCAACACCGGTACCACCAACAACAACAACTGTAAACCCTACATAGATGTCATAATTATCATCTCGTAGTATGCTAGATATCCTCTGCTATCGTATTAACATGTACATATAAAGCCGTCCCCCACGTGCCCGCTCCAGATCCGCAAAACCTTGAATCTCTAGTAAATTCGTAGTTTACTTCCTCCTTCGACCTGGACGTTAAACTCTCTTTACCAGACCCCCCCCTCCCCCTCCCCTCCCTCCCCACCAGTGTACGAGTTGTTTCACTGAGGTATGCATGTGGTGGCCATTACAATGGGCACCCACAAACAAACAAAACCAAATAAAACCAATCGTGTAAAGAAAAAGTACTAACTAGTGGTCCTGTTTCCAACCGTGATCATGAACGGTTCATGATGACCACCTCCCACAACACACATGGCCAGAGATGTTGGCAAGTATATTTACATACAATCCAGGGCACCGTACTGTTTCCTTTTTCTTTTATCCTCCATCGACACAGGGAACCAAGCAAACCAACTTACCAAACCAAAACCAAAACCAAAACCAAAAGCATCATCCTGGATAAGTAAATTCGACTCTTCATCGATATCACCAACTCAATCCCTCAATCTCAATCTCAATAGTAGGTGTTCTCTATTCATCTCTGCACCCACTCACTCCCTTTCCCAACTAGGTAAAAAAAAAAAAATGTGTCTCCAAGTGCGAATCAGCTGCCCAGACTGCAAAATGGGACCCTTCGACGGAATGTTCCACCCCTGCCCCTTTGCCGCCGACGGGAGATGCCCGCGAGTCGAGGAGATGCACCACAATTTCCCTTGCCAAAGCTGCATGATGGGGCCTCTGTTGGGGCCGTCTGGGATGGGATCGCTTTCGATGGGGCCCTCTCCTATGATGGATTTCCCTCCTATGATGGGACCTCCTTCGATGATGGGATTTCCTTCGAGGATGGACTCTTTTGCTCCATCCGAGGCACGCTCCTCGCACTCCCGCCCAAGCTCTAGTCGATCAGATGCTCCCCCCGCCTACTCCTCCCGCCCAAGCTCTAGGGGTTCGGATTCACCCCCCGCCTACTCCTCCCGCGCAAACTCTTTTGCCCCATCCGAGGCACCCTCATCCTACTCCCACGCAAGCTCTAGAGCCCCATCCCAAGCACCCTCCTCCTACTCCCGCGCAAGCTCGAGAGCTCCATCACAAGCACCTTCTACCTACTCCCACGCAAGCTCTCGAGCCCCATCCCAAGCACCTTCTTCCTACACTACCGCAAGCTCCAAATCTCATAAATCTCATCACTCCAGCTCCAGCTCCCGCGCTCCATCCCAAGCACCTTCTACCTACTCCCACGCAAGCTCTCGAGCCCCATCCCAAGCACCCTCCTCCTACTCCCACGCAAGCTCCAGAGCCCCATCCCAAGCACCCTCCTCCTACTCCCGCGCAAGCTCTCGTGCCCCATCCCAAGCACCTTCCAGCTACACCACCGCAAGCTCCAAATCCCATAAATCTCACCACTCCAGCTCCAGCTCCCGCGCACCCTCATCCGCCCCCTCCGTCGCTGCTACTGCCCACTCCCTCTGGGAAGGCGGAAACAGATCCCCTTCTGCCATGTCCTCCCTTTCCCGTTTCGATTCCCCATCTCCAAAACGCAAATCCTCATCCTCTCACAAAAAACCCTCATCCTCTCACAAATCCTCGTCCTCTCGTCACAGCCCCGCTCCCTCGTACCGCAGCAGTTCCTCCCGCCATAGCCCCGCTGCCTCGCATCGCAGCAGTGGATCTCGCTCGCATCATCATAGCAGCGGATCTCGCTCTGTAGCGGGCAGCCAGTACGGGGGAAGCCAACTCTCTTCACGAAGCGGCAAGACTTATAGGGCCGGGGATATGGTTATCTACGAGGCCGAGCCTGACGAGGAGTACTAATTGACGCCTAGTAGATTCCCGGGAGTGCTCGCCATGGTAAAAACAGAGAGAGAGTAAGTCGTAAGTCGAATAGAGTTGCTTGTCCCCATAGATTGACATTAGAAACGGTGGGATCGATATCGAGAAAGAGTCGTAGATGCTTCCTTCCTCCTGAGATCTGCTAACACTTGGTAATAGTTTGGTCATTTGTAAGTTTTCTGGTTTTGATCAGTACTGATATTTTGCTTTCAGCCATCTGTAAATATGTAAATGCTTGAGTAGTTTTCCCAAAGTTTTGGAGAGTTCGTAACCTTAGATCGGTAAAATAAATTGCTTTCGTCTTGATTCATTATCAAGTAGATGATGTTCCTTTGTGAGTTCTGAGACCAATAGTTCGACCTCACTACCACGGAGCGTCAGATTCTGCATCAATTGCAACACTGTACCGTTAGGTATCTGCGAAAATACCTAGCTAGGTGGAGTGGTTCGTCAGAAAAGTACAACTTTGACACTGACGATTACACTACCCAATCCAGCCTAGTGAGATACCTTCTTGAGTAATTCCACACCTGGCATGCACATGCCAACCTAATCATAGCGTGATTTCCACATCAGTTCATGATCGGCCTCCCGCTCTGCGAAATAAATAAATATATTAAAAATTGAAATATATTAATTGGCACAATCTAGAAGGGATCAAGGAAATTAAGAATTGTACACGTACCCAATTTAATCCCCCAAACCCTTGTTAACACAATGATTTCAAGTATTTTAAAGTGCCCCATGTGCATGGAAACCAAAACCGGCAGGTGGTTTTTGTTTCATATTTACCCCAGAAACGTATCGGGAGATGAGCATCTAGTAGGTAGGGAGCTTGGTATCTTAATCGCTTGTCCCCGCATTTTATGCAGATGCGCATATGTATGCAGTGGCTTCTGTGATAGGTGCGTATATATAGCCTGTGTCATGCTCTTTTTTTATTCCTTGGGACAGGGTACCTAGAGTAAGTAGATCTCAACTATCATGCGGTGTGAGGCTGAAGCCTTGATGGGAGAAACAATTGGGGGCGCAATTGAAAGCATACTTACCTTGGGATTTGGCCTAGACTGACAACAGTCCTTCAACTTCAACCCCACACAGTCTCAAGGCAACACGGCCTTGTCCAACCTCGTTTTCTTTCATCCTACGCGTTTTAGTTTGTAGTGCACCCTAATCGCTTCCTCGGCCATATCCCATCTCACACTATCTCAACTGTGTCCTTTCTAACTCCTTGTCTACCCGGGGGGTGGGTATCACTGCATTGTGTGGCTGCCTGACTAGAGCACAGCTACTCTAATCCAGGTACTCAAACCATGCACACCCGTGACATTCTCGCGGCACTTTACACGGTCCTAACACAATTCCGGACATCGCCTCTGTGTGCGATATTCGTATCCGCCGCCGAGGGTGAGAGTGATGGTGCTTTCAAGGTACTTGCGGAGGGAACCCAAGATCTTGCTGCACTTGTCGGGCTGTTTGCAACAGATAGTGTAGAACGATACGCAGTGGACTATTCTCGAGGTTACTTTGCCGTGGCCCTCTCGATATGCTCGCTTCTCGGGATTTTGGGTTATGCTCGCGCATTATTGAAGCTGGCAATGGGTGCGCAGGCATGCCAACATTCGGGATTTCAAACCGGTAAGCATTAAATCACTTTGTTGAGGATCCGGAGTCAGACTATTCCTGAAGTATAATCGGTCCACTGACCTCAAAAACAGCACCAGTTCGCCCACTTGCTGGGGTAGCTCCGGCAGATAGACTCCCAAGTGAGGAGTTGATAACTGTATATTATATGCGAAGGGAAGTAAAAGATGGCCTCGAGTGCTTCTACCTCCGCAAAAAGCTCCAGCACACGGAGGAATCATTTCCCTGTGGCTGGACACGGTATTCCAATGCCCGCCAAAACTCACTTCGAAATTTCACCACGCCCATCCCGAACCGGAAAGTCGAAACACAGTGGATCAAAAATTCATCCTACGACGAGAGCTATAGGTCGAATAAAGGAATCCAGCTTAGGGTATGGAGCTCAATGATCTTGACTTCCGCAGCCACGGGGCTATCCATCCTGCCGTTGCGCCCACGGAGCGGTGTGGAATATTGGACATGGACAAGAGTCGTGGGCTCGTTTGTATTATTTGCCGCATTAGCGAGTTCTTCAATTTTGTGGTCTCGGGTGTACGCTCGAGAACAGATGCCAACAAATCATGAAAGAGGGCGTGATGCCCCAGACGAGTTTGCCTTCTGGCACCATAGAAGAACGGAAAGTCTTGTGGTGGTTGCGGACCTGCAATGTGCTGGCAGACGGGAGGAAATATTCAATCGGATTGCTTCTGGTGTATGTGCTGTTTTCGTGGTAATCGGGTAGGTCATTGATATCGAACCCTTCCTGACTTCAAGCTAACCGGGTTCCTCTCAGTTATGTTTGTCAGTACGTCGAGATCCGCAAAGTAACAGCCACACAAGCGGCAATCTGGCTTGGATACCAAGCAGCTCTCTCCCTCTTGAGAATCGGTATCTGGATCTGGGATCCAAATTTCGATGATTATAGCGAATACGAAATCACCGGGTATCAACCTCTCGAGCCTGCTCTGGGTAGAATACATGGCCATGATCTCGCAATCACCTGGATGCTGTTCGTGCTGTACTCTCGGAATAACCAAAAAGATCTCAAAACCAAGAAGGAGAAATTCTATGCCGATGGATCCAGCCCTGAGTTAGTGTATCCCGTTAAGCTTCTAGCTCGACTTGACGAACCAAGTATGTTGAGTTTGCTGAGAGAAACTCGAAATATCGTCGACAATGGACTGTCGGATGCTGATATAGAGGCAATAATGGAGCACACCACAGCGATTTGGCGGTTACCAACCGGTTTGTTGCAGGAATGGTTGAGGATCAGATCAAGTGGCTCAGAGAAGTACGCAGGTGGCGGAAGCTCCATCTCGAAGCTTCACGATGCAGTCTTTGTCAATATTGGAGGTAATGAAGACAAACCCTGGGAAGAAGGAAGAATAGTGCTGCTCCCCTTAATCAGTAATGTAAGTTTTTCCAAGTCAAGCATGACAGAAAAAAAGAAGAGATCAGATTTCCTAATAAATTGGGAACAGACTGGAAGAGGTGATGAGTTTCCCTACTCACATCAATTAATATACCGATATCGCATAGCCACAGTCACCGAGCCAGATGACCAAAACCCCAGTCCCATGAAGGATTTTTTCCATTTCATCTCGGACGACTCCCACCAAAATCGGGCACTGCGGCGGCCGACACAGCGTCGAGACGAGGGCTTCATGACAAAAGATTCCGAGGGCAACTGGATTGGATGCTCGCACCTCCGGAAAGCGCTTGGATCCCGCAATCACACCGACCTCATGAAAGAGTTTATGGATCGGGGCGATGCAGCCGTGGTAGTCAAAATCGAGGAACGATACAAGATGCAAGCGACGACTGTGATTGAAAGAGACATCAAGTCCGCAATTGAGAACATTGAAGATGCCATAGCTTGGGAGAAATCCAAAGCGGATAGGACGAAGCCTAAAAGTCAAGGAAATCCAAGTCAAGCAGCGGTACCGCCTGGTGCTGGGATGTTTGATTTTGTGACGGCTGGAGGGGCGGCATTGCAGGCGTCGGGGCGTGGTTTCAATGTCTCTCAACATATAATGGGATTGCGCTCCCGGAATGACGGAAGCGGTTCATCGAACCCGCAGGCCACCGAGCCGTCTGTCTCCGAACCTGTTGTGAATACTGCTGAAGATGAAATTGAGGAGGTGGCACCTATCAATCAGAATAAGACGTCAGCATGAAGCTGTATCACATTATAGGGGGGGCGAGGGACGAGAAGCTATGAAGGCGAGCGGGTATGCTTAATCTAGTGTAATAAATATCCTAGAACACTATTGTTTTGTCAATGTATCTCTCCAAATTAATCGCTTAGCTGTCTTTCCGATTGGAAGATTTCAGGTTCTTGTCGAGTGCATTGAGCGTTTTGTTCATGATGATGCTCGAGTTTGTTCCCGAGGAAGCAGACCTAACCTTAGAAATTCCTCATCTGCCAAATAAACTTCCTTAAGCTTGGCAACAACAACTTCCCCATTCAATCAAATCCCCGCCCAGGTGCATCTACCTAGGTACCTACTTCCTACCTAAGTCTCGTCAACTTCCAAATCCGGAACCTGCACAAACTTCAGGGTAACACTACTTTACCACTCCACCACTTCACATGCACACTCAAACCCCCTTACTGATGGGAATCGATACCAACCAAGCCTAGAATCGATAGCAAAAAATAAAATCGATACCTGCATACATGTACAATGGGGGTATTCAAACCTAAAATATCCGTTTTTTTTATTCTACATCATTTCTTCAACTTAGGTAGTTAGATCTTGCTTTATTCCACCGAGATCGATGTTTCGATTTTGCTCAACCGTATTTTTTCAACTTTGAATATCCCCCCCTAACAATATCAGAATTCATTTCAGCAACAAAAGGACGTCCACCGGCCATGTTACCTGCCTGACTACCTGCCTCTCTATTCGAAACACCCCAAGCCACAAACCAAACAAAAGCCGCCACAGACGCCACCTCCACCGCAATGGCCACAAGTAAGAAAAACACTGCAACTACCAAGATACGTATACCATGGCAATGACCAAAGAACAAAAGAACAAAAAGATATGTTCCGCACCGGGGAGTCGAACCCCGGTCTACGCGGATCTATAAGAGACTTCTTGAGAGAATCTATTACATGAAAGCGCGTTATGCTAGCCGTTACACCAGTGCGGATATTGATATGAATTGGGATGAGTGTGTAAAATATGTAGCCACTGTGGTGGTTAAAATGGACAATTCCAGAACTACTTGAATCCCCAACCGTCAACTCCAGATCGATCCTCCCCAAACCGGTATTCCGGCTGACAGCCCATTAAAAGAGTACCATAGGGTTGGTGGTGGTCAAGGTACAAGCAACGATGGATGGAACGGTTATTCGGTTGTGGTTGATTTGCATTTATGCCGCATTGAGCAATGGAGGGATGATTACCTAAAGGACATAGTTGTTGGACAATATTATAAGTAAAAGATAAACATGTATTAATAAAAACGTCAGTTATGAAATTAATTATAAGGTAAAACTCCGGATCCATGTCCGCGCGGCCAGCGAAGAAGATTAATGCATATATACAATTAGGAAGAAAAAAAAGTAAAGCTAACTTAGGTAGATATATACCTAGTGTGTTACCATAGGTATAAGGAAAAGGAAAAGAAATCCCAGAAGATCAAGTCGTAAGCGGGGCCAGGAATATGCAATCGATATCGATCCTGCCTAGGCCTAGCTAGAGGAATATTGGAGGATATATGACGAGGAAGTAATAAATGGAAAAATAAAACAAATATTAAAAAAAGCCGTAAACCCAAAAGACATTCGAAAGCCCACCGGCGAGCTTCCGAGTCGCGAGAATTGAAAAGAAAGGAAGAAAAGAAAGAAAGAAAAGAAAAGAAAAAAAAGGTGATATCGCTTTATGCTCACGCAAAATGCCGTTTCAAAAGAAAAGAAAAGAAAAGAAAAGAAGAAAAGATGCCCTCACTCAGCCGGTACCCCCCTAAGCCTGCACCTAGGCCTCAAAACATCGGACCAGAGATCTGCAGCTCCTTCCCCTTCCCTTTACCCTGATTCGATCCCTTGACCCAATTCGGTAACCACGCCGCACTCTGCGCCACACTCTCCGTATCGCTATCCCGATTATCCAGCCCCAATATCTCCCTCCGTCGCTGCGCAAGCCACTCCTTATTCCTCTGCTCGAGATCATATGTTGTTTGCGGCTCTCTCTCGCCTCCAACGACTTGCTGTAACTCGAAGTTATCGTAGGGCGAGGCGTATTGCGGTTGGTTGTGTGGTAAGCGCCATGATAATGGGACTGTTTGATTTTGCTGTTGCTGCTGTTGCTGTGGTTGTGGTTCTTGCTGCTGCTGCTGCTGCTGCTGGTGGTGATGCTGATAGTAATCTCTCTGAGCGAGTGGCCCAGAATGATCTCCCAAGGGAAGCCTCGGCACAGGCGGTGGTACCCAGGGTGTATACGTATTCCTATTCGGCCCCGCCTGTTCCGGCGACGAGATAACCCTACACTGCTCCACATCCACCACCTGCAGATTCTTCTTTTGCGAAAACATCCTTGTAAGAACAGGAGTAGGAGCAGCAGCTGCTGGCGCAGCTGTAGCTCTTGGGGGTCGAGGTGCGGATCCACCTTTACTAATCTCGATAGCCTGGTTGTACATTTCGTCCACGATTGCATCTTCCGCCCAGGGCGAGATGGTAGTGAGGGAGCGTGGCTTGACGACTTTCCCGAGGCCGGGCTTTCCGGGGACGTATTCCCTCCCCTTGGATTCCGTGGTGGAGTGGTCGTTTGTGATCCAGTACACCACGACTCTTTCCCGAAACATGGCGAGGAGACCGAGTGATACCACAGTGATTAGAATCCCGGGGATGAGCGATATGAAGATGTCGATCGGGTTGCATGCGTTCTCGATTATCACCATCTTTTGGTGTTTCGGGTCCTGCTTCGAGACGGTATAGCATTGGATGCCGAGGGCAAAGACGATAACCATGCCGAGTATCGCCATCAGGACGAATATGACTGCGTGGATCGTTGGGTATCGGTTGTAGTAGACATACGTTCGCTTCTGGTAGAAGAGACTCTGGAATGGGTCGACACGCTTTGGAGCCGTGCTGCTCTGCCACCTGGAGTTGATGTATGGATACATATTTGCGAGTTTCGGGAGGGAAAAAAAAGACCGTTTCGAACAGTTATTGGTGGCGCCAGGCACTTGGAATGTAGTAGGTGATACTGGTGGAGTTTGCTGCTGGGGCTGATCACAGTTACCTGGGAGAGCGGAGACGTTATTGTTTGTTTGTGTCGAGGGTCCTGCAGGACTGATGTCAGTGTTTACGAAGGAGAGACTGGAAGGACGACGACACCGAGGATTTCTATGGACCGGCGACGAAGAACACAGGGGCCGGATACGTGGTGGAGTGGTGGTGGGTGGCGCTGGCTTTTGTGGCTCCATGTTCATATGATCGTCGCTGGGCCGTGGGCCAATCGCATCGTGAGACAGGGTTCAACAAAGCCGGCGCGGCCAGCGAGTGGTGGGTGCCACTGGCGAGATTCTACTTCCCCATTCGGCACCCCGGCCTTGGCAGGGCTCTGCCGTAGCATTTAAGCTGAGCTTTTGACAGGGAGTCATCGCCTCAAGCAGCAAGAATTAGCCGACATTAATTGACACTAATTGGAGAACCATAATAAACATTTGTCCATCCTTTCAAAAACACCACTGGTACCGAAGCTTCATATTGCAACATAAAACACCAATACATCCATACTTCTGCCATCGCGCGCAGCAGCAAACAAAGACCCATCATCTCCCAAACTCGAGTCCAGCTCCCCTTTGTTCTCGCGCTCGTGTCTCCCCTACGGCACGCACAGCCAGAACCCCACCACACGGCCAGCCCATCGCGGAATTGCGCGGTTGCAACATTAAAATTAGCTGTCAATAGCCATAACCACTTCTCAAAATACACACAAAATTGATGGCCGCCCTTGAATGCCGTATTTGGCCAGTTTAAAGTACATCAAATTATTGAATACAGCCCTGCAGGGTTGCAGCACAACAAATTAATTGCGCGACGTTGCCGATCATTAGTGTAAAAATAGCTCCGTTGCCTCGAATTTTTTTAAAGTACCCTGGCCAGTCACGGGCCGGTACCGTTAACGTTGGCCGGGCCCTGTCACACAGTGATGGGATTGTTTGCACGTGCTACCCTGGGACTGTCGGCCCGTGATGCACAATCATACCACAAATTATCATAAACATTCCCATGGCCAATTTTATTAAAGCAAATGGTGACATTACTCAAATTCCATATATATTGTAAGGTATTTAGGAAGTAAACTTAGAATTGAAGTACAGATACACCTACATGGCCAAATTTTATTGCCGATATCACCAAAACATCCATATTCCAAACCACCAAAGTATACGGCCTCCTCCACTTTTAGTGTGAATTGAGTCCCCCCTTCCATGGCCAGATCCGTGCAGAATTCCAAAAAATAAGAAACGTATTGGACGGGGTAACGAGTTGGAATGGGTAATGAACCACCCCATACCAAGTGCAACGCGCACTGACGCTGTTCGTTTATTTTTGTATGGAATGGCTAGTTACCCAGTCCAACTCGGTACCCCGTCCAGTACGGGCTAAACGAAAACCCAGACCAAATATGGAATTATCATCCCGTCCCAGGAACCAACAGCCACCTCGTACTCCTCCCCTTCACCAACGTCCACCACCACATTCCCACGACCCCCACAGTCACAACCGTCGACCAGACCAAACTCCCACCAAAAATCACCGCATGATATCTCCAAGCCGTCTTCTCTGTAATCGCAATCCCCGTCAACGCCGCCGCCCACGGAAGATCCCACGTCACATTCGTCGTAAATGACTTCCACCAGTACATCTCCGGCTTCGTCGCAATAAGAATACTCGATAGCTGTGTAGAAACAGCATAAAATATATAGCACCAGTCGATCGTTTTCCACATCTTCTGAACGACATCAGAGACATCAGACGAGCCGGAGAGATACATTGCGAATGGACGGATGGCTGCGAAAGTAAATATCAGGAAGAGCGGGATCTCGATGGCGAGGATTGAAGCGGTGGAGATGAATGCTGGGCGGGTAATAACTAGAGCATCACGTTTTCTTGTTAGTTTATTATCCAATCTTCCCTAGTCAGGCACTATCGACCAGGGAGGGTTAGGGGCACGAGACTACTCGAGTAGAGGGTTAGTGTGAATAGAAAGGATAACAAACAGCGAAGTTCCGCATGTGTAGCTTTCGCTTGTTTTGGATGTTTTCCCGTTGCTTCATCACTCGGAATTCCAGCACGACTCCTCCAAGCTCCCCATCGATGTCCGATAAACGTACTCGCAGTCGCTTCGAACGCTTGAACAGGAACCATAATCACACCCCATCTTATAGTATTAAAAACACCCCATGCGGTAGCATAGGTCAGCCCCATCGCCACGACCCCCGAGATCAACCACAAGTAAACCACATTCCTGAAAGCAGATTCAACAAACGTATACAACCCCGGACTGGCCAACACCCACAAGGCTTTTAATGATGGCCTTGAATCACCAATCTGGTATCTCCCTTCGCTTTTTTCTGCATTTAAAAGCCGTTTGGACTTTATCAGGTAAAATACCAAACCACAGCACGCAGCCGTGAGGTCACAAGCCAATCGAGTCCATGCCTGGGTATTGACAGTCGGCTTGACAGTCTTCGAGCGCCATGTGCTGAGAAAGATCCCATCAAGGGCGATGTTAACCGCAACCTTCACCGCGCTTATACCCAGTGGGACCTCGGGCTTGTCGAGGGCCCTAGTAGCTGCCGCAACGGCTACTTCGACGGCGGATGCTAAAGCAGAGAAGGAAGCAATCCGGACGTAGGTGAGGGATGCTTTGCGGGTGGGTTCGGGGACCCATGTGTCTGCGAATCGGCTGGCACAGGAGCACAATATGATGGACATTATGAGGCCGAGGAGGGTCTGAAAGATAATCAGGGTGTTTGAGAGTTTTATGCGTGAGGTTACGGCTCTGGAAGACTTGTCGCCGATAATGAGGTATGCCACACGAGGGAGACCTTCATTTAGGACTTCTGCGAAAATTCCGATGTAGCTGTGAAGTTGTGATAATCAGACATTGGATGTTAGCAATCTCCATAATACTTCAACTTGCGTAAACGAAACTTGGGGCCAACATACGTATAAACATCCGTCGTAGCAACCATAGATGTATCGATCTTTGCAATCCACAGCTTCGCAAGCGTCCCATAAATCGCCGGCAACATAAACGTCGCAGCATTAAACAAAATAGCCCCCGTGAACCTGCTCCGACTCCACCACGGTACCCTCATCTCCTCTATTTCCAGGGCATCTATCGGGTCTTGGCCATTTCCTCCATTAGCAGTAGGAGATCCGATATTCTCAGCATCATGGTCCGTATCAGATGTAAATTCCGGGCCACCCATATCGTCAAGGGATTCTCTATTATAGGCAGTAGGGCGGCGTTGATGAAGAAGAGGTTGATGTGATTCCGGCCGCGATCTCGAGCCTAAACTTGCACTTGCAGCAATCCCAACGTTTTCAATCGACGCACGTTCTACCCCGGCCTCATATAGAAGTGGGATTGTAGTCTGGTGCAGACTATCAGGACCCGATCTTGATCTCTGCAATCTCTCCTCCGCACCCTCCTCTCGCCGAAATTTCCTCTTGACGTAATTCATATTTGCAATACTAAGAGGTTTGTAATATTTATCATGTGCATCCAAGGCCTGCCGAGATGTGGCGTATACGTAAAGCGGGGAAAACAATGCCTTGGGGAGGCAAAGAGTTGTATGGAAAAGGTCGGTAAGTTGGTAAACCTTGACTTGAAAGTCACGTAAACAACAATGTTAAGCGAGTGTTGGCCATGGGGTTAAGCGAGAGACAGGTGTGGAGAGCGTTGGGGTATACATTCCTCGCTCCCATTGCCTGACTTGGTCGCCGGTCGAGGTTGAACGCCTGTCACACGCGCATGCGCCGCGGGTCGGGGCATGATACGATAAGAAGAGTGTCAGGGTTCACGACGGCCTTGGTGTACCAGGTAGCTGAAGTTGTGAACCAGGTCAAAGAACTTTGAAGCTCACGAGGAACTCGGATTTCATGAAGAGTGGGGACGGGCGATGGGCCGTGATGAGAGAATTCACGGAGGAGGATCAGAATGAGTCGGAATGGTAGTCTCGGCCGCGCCAAGGAAGGGAGGTGTTTACAGCAAGACTACCTTAAAAGGTAGTATTCATAGTGAGGCAAGTTGCCCGAAAAGGAACGCTGACTGACAGGTACCTCTCGGCACGAGTCTAGCACCTCTCATAAACTGCCTCGAAACGTTACCATGTAATCAATGGCCGTACCAGAATATTTTTCTTTTCATATCAGAGCATCACGAGAAACGTGTTCTCGAGAAAAGGTCTCAGTTGAGCACCACTACTTTATACACAACCCACTAGTGAGCGCTACTTGAGTAATATACTGACATGTTTTATTTTGTGCATTAATTTTGTGCATACAAATCTTGCAATTCTTAGAAATAACCTTACAAGCCCTAATACTTGACCAATTGCAAGACCCGGCACGAGAACAGACCCCACCTGCCCTTCCCCGCGCTGGTAACGCAGGTTACGCTTGGCTCCTCCTTTGGGACAGCTTTCATTGAGATCCAATGAAAAGTTTGTATCTTTTCTACAGATTACAAAGTGACTCTACTTGTTATCAGTCAATCCAGATGTGAGTTTATTGTATTAATTAGTGTATTCTAGTATAATGCTGATTATTATTTATAGGACGGTTATAATCATAAAGTTGGTTGTACTCGGAGAAGACATGTCTTCGTACTAATATTGCGCAAGGGAAGGGGGACGCAACCCTACATGATTCCCCTGGCCAGAGTGTATACTAGAGGATCAGATAATGCAATTGCAATTATTTTACTTTAGTATCCACGAGTGGAACTCCATGGATCTTCTGGCTAAATTTAAATCTGCTCGAGCAGATGCAAGTGAGCTGTGCATGCATGCGAGCTACGTGATACTATAAGAAGTACCTATAGCAGAGCACGGTTTACTCGAGACTAGACATCGAATATCCCATGCCTACGGACATCTCAACACTTTACTGCCATCTCTTTTACAAATGCATATCTCGCCGACTTCTCCTTTATATCCATATCGAGATATTTTGTCAGAATTAATATTTTGAACCAGAAGCGGAGAGAAATTTCATAGACTTCCATGGACATGGGGATACGGAGTTCAGAACCAATCCTGCTTTAAATTTGTGTGTGTGAGAAAAGAGGTCCGATATCATTCAATACGTATATGTAACTATTTATCTATTTAAAGCTGTAGGTTTTAAGAAAGACAGAGGGGAGAGGTGAAGTAGTCTAGATCTCGTCCGCCTAAACTCGGAGAGAAGTTCCCGAGAGGGGGATCTAGGGGGTGGGGGGGTGGTCTAACTTGAGGCTCTATGAAGGCCGTGGCAAGTTAGAAAGCAGAGTGGAGATATATATGTGGTTTGAGAGTAGAGATGCCGGAGATTGGAGGACGGAAATAAATGGGTAAATTAGGTATCTACAACCCACGAGCTCGGTATTATAGGTACTTGAGTAAGAAGTGGGGATATCCGAGATCATGAGTGCCATGGCATTAGGCAGAATGGGAGGATGCATGGTAGGCTCGTGGGAGGGGGTGGTACTGATATGTGCACGAGAACAGGGGAATGAATGGTATAGGTATGTAAGTAAATCCAGCTCCCTTTTTTTTTGTATATACTGAATTATAACAAGAAAGCTCGGTCTATGATAATGTGGAGTGTGAAGTAATTGCTTTTGCCATCCTTGTGCATTTGTATACCGCTTGCTCAAATGGAGCTGTGGATGGGTGGATGTGCGAGGCAGTTAGGTAGCTTTTGAGGACTTTGGTAATCTAGTATTGGAAAGATATGAGAATTGGAAAGGAAAAAGAGAAAGAAACGAACCCTCGATCAATTCGTTCGGGGTGTAGATATATAGTGGATCGAGGTCCGTATCATGCATATGATAATAGAGACACGAGATGAAATTATAGCCATAAAATACAAGCGAATAAATGAAATGAAGGAAGACGCCAGAAACAAAGACGGCAATGTAAGAGATCGGGTTAACGATCGAGAGAAATGTGTTTGTGCAAGTTGCAAATGTGGATAAGATGGCGAATCTGCTGGTTAATGGTAGTTGTACCTCCCTCGGATGGATAGTGAGAAAGAGGATCTAGGACATTGCGATGTGTGTTTACAAGAAGTTGGCCCTCTTTCGGTTATATGCACGCTGGTCTTTTAGCCATTGGCGATACTGCTTGATGCTACCGACTTTCTCGCCGTAGTAGTCTGGGACGGGGTTGCTGAAGCTTTGTGAGCTGGGGTCCACACGGTTCTTGCGGATGTGGTTGAAGAAATCCTTTTCCCGCTGTGGGAACCAGTTGGTTCGAATTAGCTTTGTTCTTACGGCAGGCAGAATTAGAGGACAGCGGGGATTTTAATAGCTCATACCTCAATCATTCTTGGAACGACGTTGCGGTTCATGGCCTTGAACATTAGACCTCCAATAATGGGCCCACATAACCACCCGAGAGCTCCACATCCAGCGATAGCGAGGCCAAACAGAGTGAGGAGGTCCATGCCGAATAGACTTGTTGGTAGGAGATCGACCTCCCTGTTTCCTAAAAAGCCAGCAGCAACAGCCGTGGCTGTAAGGCCAGTGAAAATTGAGCTAAGAAGGTTGTAACGTCTACGGGTTCGGCGGAGCTGGAAGAAGTCCTCCCATGGCAGAGGGTTTGAAGTTTGTCGTGCAGTTTGGGCGGAGGCCGCTGCCTGAGTGGATGCTGTACGGAAAGTCGATCGTACTGTGTCTGCGGTGGGGAATTGCTTTCGGAATGCAGTCGGGGCCTTAAATGAGGCGGTGACGGAGGGTTTTGAGGTAGCTATCGATCGCGCTAATGAAGGTATTCTGGCAGCCTGCCCTAATCTACAGCCCGAGGACCGGAGTGTGGGAGTGAGGAATAGCATGCTTCTAGAGGATTGCGATGGGTTCGCGATGTTTTGGGGGTTCGACTATATGGTGATCCGGGTGCGTGAGTAGTGTGGTGTGTAGCTGTTAAGGTCGTCAATTGCTCTATGCTTAGCCGTGATGTGACGAAATTTGGAGTGGGAGCTGGTGGGATGAGTTTGAGCCGCTAGGGTGGGGGTGAATGTGGCTTGGCACGGGAAGCGAAGCATCGGGTGTTGTTTCCTCGAGACGCTTTGTTCTCTTGGCACGGCATGCCGTGGGTGCGAGATGCATAATTGTGCCACTGAGCTGTTCTTAGATGCCTGAACTAAAACTATTAAGTTTAAAAAATCAAACCTAGAGGTTTGTTGAAATTAAAAGTGAATCCTATTGTAAATAAGAAATAACAAATGTAAATACTAAGTATACCTTAAATTGGCCTTATAATGAAGCTTTTGGTACTTAAATATAATTTAAGTTTATTAATTAAAGCTACTATTTGGTTTAAAAATAATATTATACATATAATTAAAAGTTGTTAAAAATAGTAAATCTTATCTTAGATAATTACTTATTTGTAAAAGCATTTTATCATAAAAATAAATTACTTTAAAGTAAAAGAGCCTTTAATGTTAGATAAAATTTCAAGAAATACTTTATTACTTTATAAACAATTTAATATTATACTACCAATTACTAGCTGTTTACTATACAGGATATTTAATTGCTATTATATTTAATTATATTCCTTTTTATTATCTCTTAAATTTGTAGGATATGCAGCCAAGCGGATTCTCTTAATTTCTATGTTAAAGTCATAGTACTTTTGATAGCAATAGTAGGCAGAGTCTGCTTGAAAGCAAGTCTTACCAATCCAAGATATATCCATCAAGTATACTTTGCTATTATCAAAGCTCATTACATAAACACTGCTGACTAATACAATATAATCTATCATATATTACTTAAGTAAATCCTTTACCAAGCTGCATTTATTCTTTTGCTTTCTTATAACTATCTTTCTTTTCCTATCTTTCTCCTATTCTATTTTCTATTCCCTCAGCTATTGTATAGCTTATAAGGCAGTTTAATTCTCCCTTTATATTTGTAAAGCTGGCTTCTGCTAGTGTTTACTGTGTATAGGCCTAATAAGTAGCTACCCTGGGCCAGCATCTGCTGGGCATGGTGGTGATAAGTTGACATGGCACCACTAGCAAGCCAAATGTCGAGCCCTGTCGCCGCCACGCGAACGGCTGCCACCCCTCCGTCATCAAAGCCAACCACCACGCCCGCACAGGTCCCTCTCGCGCGCCCTCGATCTCAGAGCCTCGAACTCGCTTCGTCAACGTCATTACCGGAGCGTGATGAGTCCCCACCGCGGCTGGCAGTGGAACCGCCATCCCCGCCACGACCAATGCCACTGCCACTCCAGCAGGGAGACGCGGATAGCCACACCAGCCAGCCCTCCTCAGCCCCATCTTCGACCTTCAGCATCAATGTTCCTCCGCCACCGGTGCCTGTCCCGCGGCTTCTACTGCATTCCATTGTGGTCCCGAGTGTGAATGGTAAACTGACCCTCTGCATCTCCGAGGCCGCCCTTCTGACACCCAGCCCAATGCAGTTGACCCACACGAAGAGTTTCTCATCAATCCCGCCGAATTCAGGGTTCAGTCCGTGTCTAGAATCACGGCTCCAGCTGGGCGGGTCGTATATGAGGTGGTTTTCCAAGATGGCCACTCTGCAGAGGTGAGTAATCCTCCGGCAATCCTCGTGTTTGTACGTGTCGAGCTAATCAGTTGCATAGATTCCAGTGGCAGATATATACGACTACGTGTCAGAGGATGAGATTGAACGGCTAGAGAATAAATACTTCGAGGACAACCGAAATCCAGAGACAATCTACGATTTTGACCCGCAATATCCCGGAGGTGAGCCTTCTGGTGGAACATATGCGTCTGAGGGTGGATATCTCAGTGGGCGGAGACGGAGGAGGGTTTCACGGCAGCGATTGGTTCCGACAGAGAAACCAGAACGTGTGAAAACGAGACCGACTGCCCAGCCCACCGCAAGGCGTGGTAGAGGAGGACGACCTCGCGGCTCCAGCGGCAGCGGCAGTAGGCGTCCAGCGAACCGGAATAACTCTCGGCGGGGATTACTTGCGGCTTCGCATGTGGAGGTGGATGATGAGGGGGATAATTCCAGTGCAATGGATGATGGTCCAGTTGAGAATGCTCTTGGTGCAAATCTGGTTCAAGATCTTCAAACAATACCTGATTCAGACGACGAAGCCACAGAGTCCGAAGACGACCATTTGGCCCCACCAGCAATCACAACGCACAATAATGTCACGGATGATGATATGACAGAAAGTGACGATCTTACACAGCTGAAATCAGCTAAACAAGGAATTTCGATCACATTATCACTCAAACGAAAATCTCCACCTTCTCCAGACACATCCTTTCAACCACCACAACAATCAAAGCCCTTCTCAGGATCCAAATCAGCATCTACTAGCAATGGAAAATCCAAACCAATGGTACAACTACCCATAACTTCCATCTTTCGAAAAAAGGTGTTACCACACGCACCTGTGAACAGAAAGCCGAACATGGAACGTTTTCTCAATGCTGCGAAGGCCCATTCACAATCTATGGAGGTATCCGCCGCAAGTGCTCCAAGAGCAGCTGCTTTCATAAATTCTGTCCTGGCATCCCGTCAAGAAAATACATCCAACGACCTGAATTCCATAACTGCCGCAAATCAAAGCCCTAAATCAAAATCCGAGACAACACCCTCACACAACACCCACAAAACCCCATCTCGGCCCTCAACGGCAACTTCTAGCAAGAGCAAGGACAGCACATCTAAAGATCGAGCTCCATCTCTCGCAGAAATCTTAGATTCAATCAAAGCCGGGAAGAGGTTAAAACAGGGTCCATCATCGGAAGGAGAGACTGCATCTCTGCAAGAGATGAATACCACCCCCACCCCCACGAGGCCAACCCCTAAGGTACTTGGATTCACACCAATCAATTCGGCAATGTTTTATTCCAAGAATCCAACCATATTGAAATCTCCGGATCCCGGACCAACCGCGACATCCACGACAGTAAAGAAAAGCAATTCGGTTCAGCAGCCGAAATTGAAAAATATACGCACCGCACCAACTAAACCTCCTCCAAAACCCAAATCGATCCGAACACCTCCGGTTCCTCAGGCACAGTCAAAATCAAAATCAAGCTCAAGATCAGCTACCCCTCGAGTAGATCTGACCACAAGCTTAAAATCGAAACTCTCAGGCCCGCCAAAAGCCGCCTCAACGACATCATCCGCTTCCACATCCTCCTCATCATCGAGGTCATCGAGGCGGAAGCCGAAGAAGTCCTCAGTCACGGATGAGGACATGCCTGATGCCGCTTCTCCACTTCTTCTTTCGTCTGATGACCAAGCAGAGACGGACACTAATAATTCCCTCTCAATAATGGATGATAAGAGAAACTATCTTGCAGATGAGGAATACATCGTCGAGCAAATCCTGACGTTCAAGCGGGAAGGAGGCCAGAAGCTGTATCTCGTCAAGTGGGAGGGGTATCCTGTTGCTGACGCGACGTGGGAGCCTGTGGAAAATTTGGAGGGGAGTCTGGGCTTGGTGGAGGAGTTTGAGAGGACGAGGTTACGGGGTGGGTGAATATGAATTTGAATTTGAATTTGCATATGCAATCACCGAGATGTTTCTTTTAAAGGGTGTTTGTGAATATATAGCTATAGTGGATGGTGAAGTGGATAGGAAAGTTGTAAGACGTTGACGGGGGTTGGCGGAGTTGGTGAAGGGGAGGCAGGGTGGTTGTATTATTGTTTTATTTCGCATGTATCTTTCTATTTCTTATTAATCGTGTTTTTTTTGGCCAACAATGTTCGAAGCAAGCAAGATTATCACGAATGGGGATGGGGTTTCCCGGGTACGAGAACAAGATCTCCCTCCCCATCTTCGAATTTGAATCACTCCTATTACAAGCACCCACCTGTATTTAATCCATACATTTTCATGTGCATTTTGATTATACCTCACCGTTACATATATATACACGTCTTGTTACATACATACCTAGGTACTTCACCTTCTTATTTTCATATCCAAATTGTAATTCCACGTTCGCATTCCACATATCTCATCCCACAAGCCACCCGCCCATAACCCCCTTTCCCACCCCACATCCCATAACTCCATCCGCACTGGTGTAACGGCTAGCATAACGCGCTTTCATCTCATGAGTAGAATCAATCCTTCACTTGTAGAGTAGATCCGCGTAGACCGGGGTTCGACTCCCCGGTGCGGAACAATTCTTTTGCTTTTGCTTTTGCTTTACGTTATTAGTCAGTCATACTCATTAATGCAACACATTTTTTTACGGAAAATCCGTGGGAGTGAGGCGCTCGGAGTTGTTTGAGTGTGCGCGTGGGATGTGGCGGTGAGGAGGAGGTGAACCCCGAGGTTTAAATGGTAGTTTCAATTATTTGGCAGTATGTTTTCATCACCGTAACAAAGTAATGTGCAAAGACTTGTAAACATTAGGCATCTTTTTTCCACTGGTATATCGTAAAATCTGAAGGCATCATTGTGTCCAAGACCAATCTAAATCTCCCTTCCAAGTTCAGGGTAAACTTGCAAAATCAACCAACGTTCGTATGTCTATCTGCCTTCCATGCATGCACCCCCTGAAAGCCCGAAGCCGCGATACAAATACAATAACAAATCCAACGAGCCTCAAACGTAGAGGTATCCAGGCCACCAGGCATTTCCTGTATGTTATCACCCAGTCCAGCCAGGAAAAATGCGCCAGTGCAGACCCAACACAAAAAAGCAGCGCCACAAAAAAACACAAAGAGAACAAAAAGGCACAAAAAGAACGTGTTCCGCACCGGGGAGTCGAACCCCGGTCTACGCGGATCTATAAGAGACTTCTTGAGAAGAATCTTTACATGAAAGCGCGTTATGCTAGCCGTTACACCAGTGCGGATGTTGTTGTGAGTTGGGATGATTGCTACTAGTTAATAGGAATTTCAAATTCGATGTAAATGTTTATTGCTTCAATATTCCGTACGTCATGCCATTCTCATATCGTCTCGTGCAATCCAGCGAGGAGCAGAAATGTTTGAACTCGAGATAGAAAAAACACAAGTACGCACCAAAAACTCCGAAACATCTAAACAAAGGCAAAAGAAAAAAACGACATGGATTTCATGGAATTCGAGTTAAACATTACATAATGTCTCCCGTACTTTAAACAAATGGAGGCATCAATGACGAATAGCAGGAATTCAAGCCCCCGAGCTCCAAATTATTTGAATCTAGGAGCAACAACCAAATGAAAAGGTAGGTAACTTCCAACTCTACCCACAATCTGCAAGAGCGCCAGCCTTACGATTGCAAAAAAAAAAAAAAAAAATATTCAATTTAATCAAAAAAAAAGAAAAAAAAAAAAAAAAAACCGCTGATGTCCACCTCATGACCAAGAAATCCGAGATCTCACATCCCGCCCAAAAGCCATGACCAGATATACAGATCCGAGAGCCTCCATCATATGAAGTATGTCCAAGGTATTGAACTCAGAGTGGGTGCTGCTGGCGAACAGGAATAAAACAGAACGAAAAGGAATGAACAGAACAGAAAAGAACAGAACGGAAAATAACAGAACAGAAAATAAAATAAAAGAACGTCAACAGAAAAGCAAAGAAATAAAACAGACCAAAAATAACAAAACTAAACAGAAACAAAAAGAAACAGGCGGAACAGAAATTGAGCTACGCTTCCGCATGGGAATGTCTCGAGCTTAACGACCAACATTCAGCCTTCACTCATTCTCATTCTCATAATCATTCGTCAACATCAATCCAAACTGCTCTCCAGCCGGATGATTCTCCACCCCCCTGAATGTCCAAACATGCTTCAAACACTCGTTATGGTACATCGACAGCGGATACATACCCTGTAGCAACAAGTCCCGAGTCATCGTCAACTCACAACACGGCTGCTTCAAAGTACACATGTCGATCCGGCAGTGCTCCATCTCCAACTCCTCCTCCACACTGATCCCATGTTTCCTGGCAGCTTGAATGATGGCGTCGTCCTCAGCTCTGGCGTTCTGCTCAGCAAGGGGACCTTCTCTTTTTCGCCGAAATCCGCAAAAGTAGCAGTCGGGGGTATCGTCCGTACCGCTCGGGTTGCGTGTGAGGCAGGTTATGTACGGGTCTGATGTATGCTCTCGATGGCGCCGTATATACCGGAGTTCGCTCTGCGCCGGGGTGAATTTGAGCCTGCGGATGTTTGGCAAATGGATGATTGATTTCAATCCGAGGTCCTTGTTGACATCATCGATCGTCTTGCCCTTCTCAGGGATGCACCGAAGAATCCGGAGGATAAATTCCCGCAAAGACTGTCCCCAGCTCTCGATCGAGAGGCTTTCGAGATTATGGTGGAGTGGGGGGATTGTGTAGCCATCAATGTGTATGCAAGATATCACTTTGTCATCTTGGACTTGAATCTCCCAGTCCAAAATAAGATCCATCACGAGTAGAAGCCAAATCGCGTCCCTCTTGAAATCCCCCCGGCGAAGAACAAGATTTTTCAGGTTTGGCGCTTTTGAAAGAATATCATAAAGAAGCGAAATGTCGACGGGACCAAAGTATCGGCGAAAATGCGATTTATCATTCCCCCAATGATGTGATATGCTCGACCTGCGTTCCGTGTTTCCTGGTAAAAGATCCAACGTGAGAGAAGTCAAAGTGGTATCATCCTCCCCTTCCGGCACATGCTTGTGACAATCCGAGATTCCCAAGTATCTCACGAGTGGCTGAAGGTTGTACCATCTTGAAATTTTCAACTTCTTCAATGTGTGCCTGGGAATAAATGTCAAAAGCTCGGCATAACCGTTCATGACGGTCAGGCTTTTGAAGTTTTGCAATGCCCCGTGTGCCAATGCTTTGGATAGATGGTCCCCTACATCCATGAGCCATGGTGGAACTGTCGATTCGACATATTTTCCATCCGCAAGTCGCCTGCAGCTATAGAGATCATCCTCAACGGAAGAAAATTCCATGTGGTGGATATTTTGTCCAGCGCCCAAAGATAAGGACGCTTGGATTCCCATGGCAAGCGGAATATAATATTCCATCAACGGAGTATCTATAAATGACATTTCAAAGTTGCCTCGTGCCTCGTCCTGTCGCTGCTGAGCGTTGAAGATATTGACGGTGGTCCCACATGGCTCATAGTTGGAGCGAAACATAGCATCTCGGGGAAACTCCTTAGATGGGAAGTAGTCCAACTTCAATCGTTTCAATTTCGGAAACTGCTCTGAAACTAGTTTTCGCCAGAGACTTGCTCTATCCGTCATATGCCTCCATAAATTGTCTTTCGCCCTCGCATCCATACCAGGCTCTACTCCTGGCACCATCGACCAATTTGGTTCTGGAAGGATGCAAAAACCCCGCGTGAGCTCGTCCAATGACTAGTTGGATTTCAGTTCTTCCAGATTGTCGCATAGTGCAGTCAGATTGACAATCATATTCAGCAAAGCCGTATATATATCGCGTTCATAAGCTGCTGGATCGCTCGGTTCGGCAAGAATTTCATATTCAATATTGTCATCAGCTTTACAAAAGTCTCTCCTCAACGAGGATCGCAACATGAATCCGTCATTGAAAATCAAAGGGAGCTGAATACACCGAACCATCGCTGCGAGGTCGGGCCGGGCAGTTAATGTCCGAATAAGAGGTCGAAATAATCCATGGAATAGATAATTAGTTAGGGGGTTCCACTGAGATTCTCTATAAGCTCCCCAATAGCCGACGTTATCGTGCCAGTAGTGGCCAAGAGAATACCATTCTGGGAAAAAATTGTGATGCTCCCTGTCTGGATTGCAGCAATCTCTCGGCAATCGGATTGGGGCAGGAATATAAAGTGTTTTATATTCGACAGGAAGGCTTTTGTTGTCCTCGTGCCCAGAGCCTTGGTCAATATTTGCACTATTTTCAATATACCTGTATTCAATGACGTACTGCCTGTCGGGATCTGCGGCGTGGAGCTCATCAAACGGGCGCTGATACCATAGCATCTGAGAGGTGCTTTCAATCAATTTCACATCATCTGCACCTGGCACGACTGGCCTCACACCTATCATCGCCGATGTTGAAAATTCCAGTCGACTTGGAGTGTCGGGAGCTCCTTGTGCGAGCACCTCGCTTTTACTGGGGCTGGCCCATAACACTAGATCCACCCACCCTGATTCCGTTCGAAACTTTGTTATCACGGGGCGTGGACAGGTCCTTCCAGGGATGGCTAGCATGTGCAGGTCGAGATCTGTGTACAATAGTTTTGTGGCAACCGCGTTCCACATTTTGTTTACGAGTGACCAGTTCCTCAGGTTAGCCAACGGGCAGAGTGTACAGGTGCGGTCTGCAATCTCTCCGACTCCAGGTTCAACTGGGTATTTCCTAGATGAAGGCGGCCTCGGAAGTGCACGCGTCGGCACAGGCAGGCGGGCGAAGTGCAATATTTCAGCGACGATTTCTGCTGGTAGGTGTGGAGCAAAATTCGGCATGTCTGCTGGCTGTGGTGGTTGCTTGTATAGAATCCGGGTATTGAAACAAACAGGCTGTAGATTTATTGTCTCAGTAAAAGTAGGCCAGAAGTGCGGAGAAGTGCTGACCTTGCAGACCTATCTGCAGAGGAGAGGATAAGTTTTAAATGGCGATTATGTCGATGGTTATCGTCGTAGATGGTGAGACTATGTATGTGGATGAAATGAAAGTGAGGGAGCATGTACTCCGGTACCCCTTCGTCTGTAGGAGAGTGTTGGAGATGGAGGGCGAGGGTCTGGGGACGAGAGTACGGGGCCCAAGAGGACGAGACGAGGTATCCGGAGGAGGGAGGGGGCGACTACCTCATCTGGATAAGCCCCGTGGACTGCTGTTTCCGCTCTAGCTCAGGGCTTTTTGGTGGCGCCAAGGCCAGGCTAGCACCAGGCTCCACCTCGAGTCGAGCCATCACGCGGCACGAGACTACATCACGCTGTCACGAGAGGTCAGTCACTTTAGATTAGTCTCGTTCCACTTTAGATGTGTTCTTTACTCGAGTAGATGTACAAAAGTAGCCTCGATCCATGGGTCTTGGCATGAGACTATCGATCCATTACCCTCACATCTCTTCTAATACCACATTAGGTAAGTATCTACATACTTAAGTATCCCTCACACACCAGGCTACCCTCGCATAGTCTCGTTCCCTCGGCATGAGACTACGTTCCCCCACACCGAGCCCTGTCGTTCATCTCTCAGGTGACCTCCTTTGTCCCCCATATCCCCCCCCCCGTATTCCCAGATTTTCCCATCATCTAATTTTTCTCCCCGATGTTCCATACACAAATCCCTTGCCAATTAATTACCTTCTCCAGAACAATCTTCCTCCACCAGGATAGCCCTTCCCCCATCACGCTCCCTTCTCCAGGTCCCGTTCCTGCTCCCATGTCGGCCGCGTCCGAATCACACTTAGCATTCCCGCAGAACTTGGTCCAACTAAAACCTCGCCCGATGCACTTGCCCCGGCCCCGTGGCCACCAACTGGCTTTCGGGACACCACGATACTCGGCTTTCGACCCCCCGCCCCGGGATATCCGCCATTGCTGCCACGCACAGACGCCCACCCCCTGTGAATAGGAAGCGGATCCCCCCAAGTAGACTCCCGAGCAGGTAACGAGGCTACTCGAGTAGGACCCGGGAATTGCTCATCCCCTCCAATTGCAATGGCCACATGGCTTGAGGTGGGCACATCTCTCGAAGGGGAGCCTGGTTTTACGAGGCTAGGCGCATCGCTCGATGGGGGGGATGGGTTTACAAGGATTGGCACCTCCGGTACGAGACGAACAACCTCCAATTTGTTTCCCGCCTCGCCCCTCTCGTGCTGCCCCTCCTGTTCTTCCGCCCTCTCCTCCTCGCCCTCCTCCTCCTCCTCTTCATCATCATCATCATCATCATTATCATCATCATCTTCATCTTCATCATCATCGTCCTCTTCATCACTTGACTCAGGTCGGTCCTCCCTTGACAGTTTTACTGCGTTTTCGATGGCAGCATAAAATTCGGCCCATTTTCTGATTTCCTCCTCTGTCATTGTATTCTTTTCACAGACTTCCTCCTCATCCTTCACCACTTCGACTTTTGCCGTACCAGGCCGCTGTGAACCGGATCCCGAAAATTCACAAAAGACTCGAATTGGGTCGATGAAGCGATCTGTCCATTTTCTCGTGGGTGGTGTTGTCGATGTTACCGATGCGATTGAGATATGGACACCATTATTCTTCCCCAACAGATCGCTCTTTTCGTTTGTAGTTTCGGACAACCCTTCATCCACTTTTTTGCGAAAAAGTCTTTTCGAGCTAATCTCCTCCGGTCTCTTTCCAACTATGCCAGTTCCAAAGCACAGCAGCAACATATAGGAGGAGAATAGCGTGAGGGTGTGCAACGGAACCAGTACTAACCTGAACGGTATTGCCGCAAAGTCCCATAGCCAGTCAATTTCACTCGCGCCACTCTTCCCACTCTGCTGAGTCTTTCCAAACAGGATCCTGAACAAGTTTCTGATTCCTCCAATTTGCCGGAATTCTTTCGAAGGAAAAATGACCCAAAACCACATGAGGGTATACCAGATGTAGTACCACCCAGCAGGTATTTTTTCGTCCCGCTCGACAATCTTTTCCGCCTCGCTAAATTCCTGCAATTTATACGATCTCGACTTCCACGACGGGCCGAGGATTTTCATGGATTGCTGAAGATTGGTTCCCCACCTCTTCCCCAATTTGTCCAAATAGGCCATGATGCTTGCTAGACTAAGGCCCAAAAGAGAGGTTCCAAGAACAACAGATCCAAGCGATACCAGAAAAATCGTTAGCCTTTGAGAGCTTGCTGGCAGAAAGTCCATTCCAAAAACACCAATTACTGTCGTCACCGGAAGGTAAATAATCATCAGTATAGTTAAAACATGCACCGTCTCTGCTTGATTGACCGCAGCCCGCGATTCCAGGACCCCAGATGCATTCACAAGTGCATCACGCAAGTCCTTAACCTCCGCCTGCTTATTCTCAACACGACGGAGTACTAAGCGTGCACGTTCTGCCTTGCGATGGTATGTAGCCTCGCAAGTAAGTGCAACATCAGGGGCTCCGATTCCTGCTCGTTTTCGGTGCTCCACTGCCGTCTGACGGAAATACTGGAGCGTGTGCTGCTCAAACTCATCGAGTTGTGCCACCAAGGTCTTCATGCAATGGGCCATTTTGTTTAACCATTGCATGGCCCAGTGGTATGTTTTTGTCCGGGTGAATCGAATATCATCAAACAGGAGCTTATCGCTCTCTTCCTTTGAGAATAAAGAGGCCGCCTGAGCACGCATTAGGTTAAGATTTAGCTTGCCAGGGTTGATGGAATGGAGTTCTTACTGGGATATTAAGAAAGGTATCAATAGTTTTCAGTACGTCCGCAATTCCATCATCCACCACATAATCAATCAATCTTGCTAATTTCGGTCAGTCCAGCCAAATGAATATCTTATCAAGCTCTGCCACACATACCGAGTTTATCAAGCAGGACCTCTTCGGGTGCAGTGTATTGGGGCATTTCCTGAGCCCTAGAATCCTTCGACACCTCAAATGCCTTTTCATCTGAATAATGTCCAAAAGAAAACATGGTCCAATGTGAGCCATCATCAACACTCAGGCTGTCAAATACCAGTGATAAGGTGTTCTCATGTATCCAAGGAGAATTGGGCTTTGCTGGATAGAACGGCCCACGCAATATTGACCCAAATCCAGTTGCAGGATAAGCAAGGACACCGAGTGGATCGGCAGATCCCTCCTCTGGCGTTTCCAATTCGAAAAAGGCAGCAGAAAAGCTAAACGTCCAACGCTTATATTCCCTCTATAATAGGCATATTAGCGACGGACCTACATTTTTGCTAGTTGATGGTAGGGAAACATACATCATAAGAGAATCGGGTGCTTGGATTCTGCGATATAGCGTTTGTAAGTACGGAGTCCAGAATGACTCGTGGCTGTATATATGCGCTGGATGTGTGGTGGACAATGGTCATCATCAGCAAGGCGATGTTTGGTGTAAGTTCTTCTACAACGCTGTGCAAGAGTCAGTATCACTGATATACAACGAGGGTCAGATACTATTACATACATCTCACGGCCAAATGCAGGAAAAACTCCATCCCCAGAACCTTCAATTGAGCCGACACATCCATCAACCTTTGGTAAGTCAGCTCCGCTACAGTCTCGAGCTCTGCTTATCAATGGAGGAGTTATATCATACCTTTTGGTAAGACTCCAAGATTTCTTCATCGTTATCAGCTACTTTAATCCCACCAATAGATCTCTGAAGTATTGCCGAAAATCAGCTCTCATATTCCCCTACCGAGGCATCAACAACTTACTGCCCGGGCGAGATAATCCCAAAGTCCTCGATCTCCCTCAATTATATACTTGATAACTTTGTCGCAACGCATTGAATAAAAATCTCGCACCCAAACGTCAACTTGCGGGTTATATGCGCCAGCACAATTCATGTATCTTGATAACTCATAATAATCATGTTCGCCGGGGGCAATTTCAGTGGGAATCTGGGAGAAGTAGTTGCTTTCAACCAGTTTGGCGAATGCATCTCGTTGAGACCCCACGGCGGCACTGAAATTTCGTCTTTGGGCTTCCGCGACTTTGGATTTCGCAATATAAGCACACATCCCCTCCGCTACTACAAGATGTCATAATAGAATAGAATACTTACGTTCTTCTTTTAGTGATTCCTCAGAGAACTGTCCACCCCCCCAACTGATCCACATCTGTGCTTCATTATCGATTTCAGAGGTAATAGGAGTACTAGGGCGAGAGCGACCATGTGAAGCAGGGAGAGATTGATTCTTAGACCGTTGGCGCGAAGGAACTTTGGGCTTCAAATTATCTGACGTTTGCACTTCGGCTGGTTCGGTGTTTCTCGAAGATCTCGGCGTCACAGGATCCTTACCATGCAGAGATGATTCTGGCAGTGCTGGGACCGCTACCCGTGAGGGCGAAGGCGCTGGCCGCCGTCGAAGCGTGATTGACCGCTTAATCACTTGTTCCTGGCCAGCCAGCTCCGGAGCTTCCGCTAGATTTGTCGTTGTCGTGATATTGTTGTCGATGGAGGATACGGGTGTTGCTGCCGCTCGAAGGCTACTGGACCTCGGAATCTGTGGATTAAGGTGACTACCAACGCCACCAAAATTCACAGCACTCCCGGGGGCTACTACTCTTTGGCTGCCGTAACGTGTTATTCCACTCGAATTGAGGGAACGACTACGGCCGGTGGCGGAAGCATCTGTAATGAGATCCTCTCCAACTGTCCCGAGATATGCGATGATTGCTTGCGATTGCTGGAGCTGGGTTGCTTGAAGGTTTTGGAGGAGATCTCTGAGAGCGGATACCTCGCTCCGGAGGCGCCGCATCTCCTCGTATTCTGGCATAGAGGTGGATGTGGATTTTTGATTTCTCTAAAAGAATTAAATGCCAGGCAGAAGGGTCCGGGGAGGGAATTAAAAAATGAAGAATGCAATCCTAAGATTGAAAAGGGGGAAAAGAGAAAAAAAACAATCCCGGAGATGTAAACTGATTACAGACAGGTCCGAATTAGGGTTTTAAGACTTGAATTCTAGCACACACATGGCGTGGATATAGGGTTGTGGGAGCTCGAGCTAGGTAGGTATCTCACAAATTATGCCAGGCCCTGGGGCACACGTCTTATAGATATGAGGTATGTACCTAAGCTATATATCGGCAGAGAACTAACCGACTGCCAGGTATGTACTAACATCACTATTTGCTTTTGTGCTACCTGTGAACTCGAATGAGGCTGGTGCAGTTGGGCGGTCTGACTGACTGTCAGTGCCTATTTACTACTCAACTCTATTCTGCTCAAGAGTGAGTATGTCCATACCTAGGTATTTGAGAAAATTAATCGAGACAAGGCCTGTAGAGTAGGATACTCCTGTCGTTATTCTGAGGAGCGGCTCTGCTGCATGCGCATATGGAGGGGGGCCTGGGGGGCGGCGCAGATGAATCCATGTCCAGGAAAAGCCATATTAACTTGGTACCTACTTACCTACATACCTATCGCTCTATTTTCTGCGGCGGGGGATATGACATGATTGGGGAATGTGCCACTACTTACTCGAGTACTGTCTTGTAGTAGACAGTGATTTGCTGATCTGATTTGATTTGGATACAGGAGCTGTCAACCGAGTTTCGTTGATCCATTTTGGGGGACTTTTGCTTTTAATGAATAGCCATGAAAGCGCTTCACAAGAACGGGACTCATGAGGCCACATTCACCTACTATTTACTCTCATCACTCTACTACGTTTCGAAACTTTTGCGGCACAGTAGCGATCAAAAGTACGGAGTACAGAGTATCTACATACTAACTAGCATTGCGATATTTGCTTGGGTGTTTGGGGAAATGGTGGCGATCGATCGTTTAGTTATTATTAGCCGCGCAGCGCAGGCCACGAGAAGCGACACTTTTAAGTGGTCTGGCCTACCTACGTACTCTACCTACTCTAGGGTTTCGACAACCGCAACAGCAACCGCAAAATTTCGGTTGCGTGGAGGGATTACTTTAGAGTAGAGTATGGTTGGGGTGGGAGGCACCAGACCGGGGCCTTGGGTGCGGCCATGGGCCACACACACATGCGCTTTTGTTTTTTGTTTTTCGGTTGGGGGAGTTTTGACTCATGACATGGGATCTGAAAAATATACAGTATACTAGAAGTGCTGCAGAGTATGGATGCTTTTACAGTTCCCAGTTCACTTGGGAATTTGAATGGAGCGGAGCGGATCCGGTTGTCATTGCTGTTTCTACTAACGTTGCTTACGGGAATCATGAGAGGGAGTCTCAGAACAGCAAAAACAGCAAAAAAAAAAGGCAAAAAAGGGGCAAACCTAAAGCCTTTTGCTTACTTACCTACATGCTTACCGTTACCGAAATTCGAAGAATCGAAAGCTCTGGGCAGTCTTGTGCATATACCTTGTGTTTGCTGCGCCACCAGCGCTACATGAAGTCTTTCGTACTGGGCTTATATTTCGCCATGGGATCGATGTGGAAAGAAATCGATCACTATCATTGGGTTGAGGTTGGAGATATCCGGTGTTTACCTGAATCGACGGGATTTATGCATTCGGTATCTGCCGATACCTACCTAGGGTACTTGGGTCAGCTTTGGGCCTTGAGGGCATTGAGCATGCAAAGAGATTTAAAGAGCCGCCACAATTACTGCACTGCAGTCCGGTGAGGCGAGGTGAGTGTGGCTTTTGAATTCGATGACCGCAGGATATATGATCATTTTTGGTTTGGACTTGGGAATTGCAATTGGAGTTTGGAACGAACCTACATGGACGCCTAGGTAAAGCAGCAGTGAGTTAGTGAATTGGCCATGTTTTTTTTTGTTTTTTGTTTTTTTTGTTTTGGCGTCCTTGGGGACAGTGCCCCGGCCGATTGATATAGATACAGAAGAGAGTCATCCGCCGTGGCCGCTTATTCGCTAGATACAAAGGCCCAATCCAAGCCAATCCTCGCCGCGAGGTGGCATTAAAAAAATATATATACCCTCGGCCTCACCATAGGCCAGCCAGTAAAGAGAACAAGAAGGAAAAGAAGGAAGAAGAATGCAGTCATGAGTCAATGATCAAGGCAAGGTAATTAGGTAAGGTAAGGAAAGGCAATGTGGGAAGGCATTTCCCGTGAGTCTGAATTAACATATAATTACTAATATTGTTTTTTAAATAGGATCGATGGAGATCGAGGTTTTGGAATACCAGGAGCAGATATAAATTTTGTTGTTTGTTATCAATACCTAATACACTTACCACAGCTGCAGGACTTATACTATAGCTTACCTAAGTAGGTATGTCTATATCCATGGCCATATCTCAACCCAAAATCTGAAAGAAAGAAAGAAAGCTCGAGGTCGATACCCCGGCTCTATAGCTCCTAACCGAGGAAATAAAGTGATATATTACTGGAACTGGCACGAGACTAGAGTACTGGAACCGGCACTAGCATACATGGGCAATGCGTGATGTGGAAGGAAGCTAATTATGACAA
This sequence comes from Peziza echinospora, assembly GCA_024516245.1. Taxonomy (NCBI): domain Eukaryota; kingdom Fungi; phylum Ascomycota; class Pezizomycetes; order Pezizales; family Pezizaceae; genus Peziza; species Peziza echinospora. The sequence goes on along the minus strand of JAJLQT010000009.1, from coordinate 1,368,429 downwards.
GTACTTGGACGCATAGGTATAGCATGTAGCTATCTGCCTGTCTGGAGCTGCCTCATAAGTATGATCATGATACCCAATGTCAAAGAAGAATCTGACGTACGTACGAGTACCGTACTATCGAACTCGAACTCGAACATGAGTGAGGAAAACAAGAACAAAAAAACAAAACTGGAAATCTCAAATACAAAAGCTTATCAGCCGCATGCACTGCACATGATTCTTGATACATTAGGTACCTACTTAATGTACATCGACATTGTTTTTTTTTCTTCTCAACTCTACCGACTCGAGTACAGTGCAGAAGCATACATATGGAGTGCCTCACAACCAGGCTAAACGTGCCTCAGTCAGAACACACGAGTACCTATTCTAGTCTAGAGTTTTATGGCGGCTCTGCTGCAGGCGCATGCCGAGTACCTACATCTCAGACATTTCGTTTAATTTCGAAAGAGACTGACTGACTGATAGGCGGTGTGGGCATGTGCATTGTGCATGTGTACTCTATTTGGGTGTTGAAGGGTGCAGGTGCCATTTTTTTTTTGTATTCAATTACCGCATGCGGCGGTGCAAGGTGCTATGTTTAGAGTTGCGTCTTGTCAAATTCTTGTAGTCTCAATTCTTGTGGATACGGCGGAGGATCAGTATATACATAGAGAAGTGATCCCCAAATTATAATTAAAACAAGTTGATTATAATTATGCTTGCGCTAGCATCTGTATTGTTTCTTTATCCCCCCCCTGGCTCGCCCCTTTTGATTAAAGGCGGTGAGTGGGTACCGGTGGCCTTGAAGATCTCGATGTATACATATTTTTAAGTATGTATAGGTAGAAGTTTCCTACGAATTCTAGGTACCAGGTAGGTAGGTATACTTCCGTTACTTCTGCAGTCGTTACATGTGTAGTTAGAGGAGGATGGATACATGCATGTCTCTTTTTTTTTTTTTTTTTTTTTTTCCGAAATTTTGGGAATTACTTTTTCGAATTAATAGTCTGGATCAATATATCCAATATTCAATAAATTGGGCCCATGGAATTCGAATATTGTGATATATACTCCGTACCTTACCTACCTGTACCTTACCTACCTAGGTTTAGGTACAAGCTTAAGGCTATGTATAAATAAATGTAAATTTATACGTATGAACTTCGGCGCGCGGGTACCGCGCCGCCGTTAAAAGTTACCAGGTAGGTATACGTAGATGAGGTTGCCGATATTGCCGACGATCGATATATCCGCTTGATAGTTTTTATCTATTATGATGATTATTATACATACCTACTATCAGACGTAAGTATGTAACTACTCGACTACATCCTACCTCCGGCGTTTTCAACTACCTACGCAACTTTCGAATTCATTCCACATTTCCACATCCCGATACATAAGTACATACCTAATAGGTACCAGGTACATACAGGTACATGTACTGATCTATGGTTTCTGATCCGGATTTGGAAGTCTAACCCCTCTCCTCTCCTAAAGCGGTGACCTACCGCCGTCGTAGGTAAATAATCAGCAGAATTTTTTTTTTTTTTTTTGAAAAACATGTACATGTGCCATAGAAATTAATTATCAGATTTTTCGTGCTAGAATCTTATTTACTCAGTTTCTCCTCCACCTGCAATTGATGAATACCATCTACTTCTACCTCTACCTCTACCTAATTACAAATTTAAACCAGCTCATGAAATACATAACCCAAAACTAACATTTTGCAGGAACAGGCATATGTTTTTAAATCAAAGAAACATGTCCAAGAAACGAAAAATAAAAAATGAAAAAGGGGTACGGAAACAAACCAAAAACCAAAAAAAAAAACCAAAAATAAGACAAAAAAACAAGAGAATCATATACAAACAATGCATGCCACCCCCTATGCCTGCGATCGAAAGGCAGGGGAAAAAAAAAAAAAGAGAAAATACCCCCACATTAGTACAGAGTATACCTTTCAAATAACATCATCGGTCTTCCCTCGCCCCTCCCCAGGCTCACCGGCACAAACGTCGCCGTCGACGTCGACACAGCTACTACACTCCACCAACTCCCGCTCCCACTCCTCCTACTCTACTCCCCGCGGACCCTCCCGCCCTCCTTCTCCAGATCAAGATCCGCAATCGTCGACGTTCGCGATAACCCCGACGTCGACTGTGCGGCACTAGCAGCAGCGGACGCAGCGGCTGCGGCTTCTTCCTTCTCCTCCCGGTTCTGTCGCTCGTCTCGTGCCGCCTGGTGGGCTTTGAGCTCCAGGAGTTTCTGGCAGAATTTAGAGCCGGCGCGGATACGGTCGCCTAGTACACGGGTAGATATGTTAGTTTAAATTTCCCAAACCAAATTTTTGTAAAAAAAAAAAAAAGGGCAAAAGAACGTCTCCCACAGAGAAAGGGCATAGGATCGGAGATGGAAACTCACCAAACTTCAAAAACAAAAACGGCACACCCGTCAACACCACCGCCGCCGCACCCAACACACTTGTCGCCGTCCCGACCCCAAGCGCCGCATACATCCTGCCCGCCGCCAACGGCAACAGCGCCCCAAAGATACTCCTCACCATGGAATTCGCCGCCAGCCCGCCCGCAGAATACACCCCGTACGCATCCGTGATGTAATTCAACACCGCGATGAAAACCAACACATATCCGAAGCCAAACGGAATCCCACTCGCTACAGGGACCATCCAGTGGACCTTACCCGAGTTTCCGCTCCAGCCGAGCCAAAAGAGAGACAGGAAGAAAGTTGTGCCGCCGAGACAGGCGATGGGGAGTCGCCGGAACTCGGGCGAGAAGGGTTTGTTGGGGTGCAGGCGGGTGTACCGCCGAAGATAGGAGTCCCAGGCGAGGACGGCGGGGTAGGAGAAGACGCTGCCGACGCCCATGGAGATGAATGTTAATCCCGAAAGACCTGTACTAAACCCATATTTTCCTAATCAAGATCAAATAACCATCAGTAACTTGGTTGTGTGTGTGTGTGTGAGCAACAATTGCGGAGGAGATGATGGACTTACCCATAAATATAATCGGATAGCTCTGAAACGACAAGTAAAACGTTCCATACACCAACCCCAGATACAAACTCGACAAACCCACAATTGCCTCCGTAAAGCACATCTTGAACGGTGTTGCAAATGAATTTGCAAGAATGGTCCGGACTTTACGATTATCCAGTTCCATGGGTGCAACGATAAAATCGTCCCCAGTCTCTTTCCGGAGTCGTTTCGCTTTTTGTAGTAGTAGCACCGGACCAAATGTTTCTGGGGCGTAGAAACAAATTGGAATGGCAGTTACGCCAGCGAGCATTATCGCTACCCAGATACTAAATCTCCATCCCAGTCGTGAGGCGGAAACAAATCCAGATATGGCGGGTGTGACGACAGGTCCAACACTAGTTGCTGCGCAAAATATTGCAATGACTGTAGAAATTGAAAGATAATTAATTAGCTACTCTGAAAATTGTGAAATAAAAGAGCGAGTAGAAACAGTTGGTACTTACATCTTCCCCTCAGCTGCGGATCGTCCCAAATATCCGCATATATCGCTCCCACAATCGTCAATGGCACACTAGCACCAAGTCCGCACAGAAATCGCATAATCAAGAACGACTCCAACGTCGGCGCAACTGCACTCCCGATCCCCCAAATCATGAACCATATGAACCCACCCACAATCATCCACCGCCGGCCATAGTACTCACTCAAGGGCCCCATAGCAATCGGCCCAATGATATACCCAACCAAAAACACCGAGATGGGCAACGTGCGTAGCAGCGATCCAACCGGAATATTAAACTCATCAGCAATATAAGGCGACGCCCCACTCGTGATTGACGATGTAAATGTACTATTCGTTACTTGCATTATTCCGAGAAAAGTCAGCCAGTAACGTTTACCCTGAAATTACAATATAATATATCAGCATGAGCTTTCGTCCAGACGGATTATAGAAGTTATGGAAGGTGAACCTACCAAAGACCAATTATATGGATTTTCCGGATCCCCTTTGCCAAAGCCAATAACCTTCCTCCCGTCCTCTAGCCTCGAAACAACCTTCATCAAAGAATGCGATTCCTTGCCCTTGCTCGTCGTTCTCTCATCATCCGGGTATTCTCCATCACCCCTCCTCCTCATTCCTCCGTGAGCGCGAATAGACTCTTCATAAGAGTCATCCTCCTCTATACCTCCATCTACCACCATTCCGGCGCCGAGAACTACACTTGCTCTGGACTTGATGGGTTGTAGTTCTGGCTCCAGCCATGACGGCGGACGTGGGTGTAAATGTGATTGATTCATTGCAATTGATGTCCAAGCTTATAAGCTTAATCAAGCCTGTGGTGCAAAGGGCGGAGGCTATGCCCCGAATATTAACCAGCGAAATAAACCCCGACAACTTGTCTGTCTACTGGGTGATATCCCCAATTGCGTAGTATATCTGGAATTCTGAGGGTATGGTTGGACGGACGTAAAGAGGATCGTTTCGTTTACTCCCCCGGTAGAGCAAAAAATAATTGAAATCAGTATCTGAACGGGTCAAGTATATAAAAAAAAAAGTGGCGGTGGAATTCGAAATTGATCTCTCTATCCCCCGGGAGTGGTGTTCCGTCGTATTCAGCAAGGCGAAATATCAGTTATGCACAGGCAAGATATTCCCTGGTTCGAGCACAATGGCCTACAAGAGCCGATGCGGACAATGTGTAGCAATGGTATTATAACCAGATTCCTGGATTGTACGGTGCGTAGATGGCGATCTGGCAAAAACTGTCGATTATTATGGCGCTTCTTTCAAGTTTTCGCCGTCTGTAGGCTATCTAAAAGGGTATATATGAATCGTTATATGGTGTAAAAAAAAGGGCCAATTGTGGGATATTGATGTGAGGATGAATTCGCTGCTGTAATGGATCAAAGCGAAATTTCGGAATTTTTTTTATCGAAATTGCTTCGTAATATGATGATGCAGAGGTACGGAGTATCGGAGTGGGGCGAAGAACGGAATTAATCAGTGGGGCGAGGGCCTCGGGTAAATTTCGCTATTGCCGACGTCACTTCAGGGTCACTGGGCAGCTCCCTCAATCGAATTCGGAGTAAAAGGTCCAGTTGCTCAAATATATAGTCGATTCCCCCAAGTACTTATACAGAAAAACCAAAGCTAATAGAACAGCCGATGAATAATCTCTGCCTTCTAGATTCTTGCAAAATGTGGGCGTGCAGGCATTTAAAAATGAAAATTGTAGTCATAATAAACTAATCCTGAGATTCTCTGTAGGGGCCGGACTCTAGAGCTCAACTCCGTCGCTTGGAGTCGGGTTTAGAAAAGAAGGGGGGGGCAATAATCGTTAGCGCCGCAATTATCGTCAACGGCCAAGATTATTCCCCTGTACCCACTTTGATGTGGACCATATCCGGCTGCGGCGTTTTCGAAGCTCTCCCAGATTCAACCAAGATGCCTACAACGCCGTCCAGTGCCGGATCCGAACTTACAAGCATTGGATCGTAGAATAATCCATACTGTAAGAATTGTTACCACTGATTTCGAGAAGCTGAGAAGGTCGAGACTACCTAGGAATTAAAGAAGGTAATGCCGAGGCCTGAGATGCCAAAAGAATATGCAGTGTATCAGTAAGATAACTCGATATTAATATTTCTGTGTTGCGAGAAGATCGAGCCAAACCTATCGGGAGTGAAGAGCTCGTGATAGTTCTTGCAGACATGCATGCAGTCCCTGTCTGTAACTCCGATACCTAGGTATAGCCTACCTAGGTAAGCGAGCTGTAGCCCAAAAGCCCGCATGCGGATGGCCAAGGCGTGCCTTTCGATTGTTCACGAACGTCGAGCTCGAACCTCTCTACCCTTCGAGAACATGAGCGCCTCCATCACTGTGCAGATGTGCTGCACACATCGATATCTCAAGCTTCAGGTACCAGTGCAGGGGACATCCCATGCAAATGCCTAGTTTGCACCCCTCTTCTTTGGGCAATTGCAGCCTGTTTGGATTTGCATTGATCTTCTTTTGCTTCAATTCGGCTCAGCTTTGAAAAATTCTCTAAAACTAGAGTAATCCCCCAGGTGTATCAGATGTATCTTGGGCCTAGGCCTTTTTTTGTCTTTTTTCTGGCCATGAGTCGATGCAATTGATATCAGACGGTCAAGCGTTTCGTAGAATTTCCAAGATTGATGATCAATTGGTCCAGACTTCAGGATAAATGATAGTGGCCTCCGAAACTCCCAGCGATTGTCGTCTTTTTCCAATGCATGAAGCTGTGGAATGATGGTAGTGGCGTTGCAAATTGGTAGATTACTGTGTCGTGCCGAATTCGAATATAGTTGATTGCAATTGCGGTCGCAGTAACGTTAAGCGCAAATAAAAATAAAAAGACCAAGCAATTGGTACTTCGGGCATGAAATTCATCAGGACCGTTGACACCCACACCCTGTACCAGCACCACGGTTCCGGGTAACTCGGCAAAGCTCATCGGTAAGCAACGTGGGGCTGGCTGACTGCACTCGCGCTTTTTTTTTTTCGGCTTTTAGACTCGGCTTTGAGCTAAAGCCTTGCACTGCACACAGTGTGCAGCCAACTAGAGGAATCAACGAAACTTTGGAATCGCAAGCTGCGCTGATGTTGTAGCGCTGCATGTGGTGTTTTTTGCCTTGTCCGGAGTGCTCTGCGAGTCTCATGATGCTCTCGACTGGATGATCGGGCATAGGTAGTGTCCAATTGGTAATGAGGTGAACGTCGAGAACCGCGTGATGACTGAAATCGCATTCCATTCATCGTCTATTCCTTTTTCACCAGAGCAACTCCCGCAAATCTCTGAGTCCCAAAGTCCAGTCATGGCCGCTCTCATCCTCAGATCCATATCTTATTTTCCGAAAATCGAGTTTTCTGTAAACACCCTCGTTCCCGCCTCACTCCAAGCTTCTCGACAAGGACACTACTCCTGAACTAGTGAACCCACGAGCTTCCTAGTGCAGAGTCCGTCGCCCAAATCCTTCCTGTGCCGTTCGATTAGAGTTAACTTGTCAAAAATAGTGTCTCAAACCCGCCATGGGTATACGTACTGTACAATTGATCCGCGCCCATGAATTGGTCATCCGTATTCAGCTACTATTGTGAGTAATCAAGTCTTGGGTTCACCAGATGGTGTAGATCATTTCCTATCTTAAATTCGGCATTGTGATAATCCTCCGGCAGGCTCGGAGATATCTGGTATGATTGACCATACGACGGGGGGAGAAAATTCCAGTTTAACCTCTTGCTGCCGAAGTCCGAACCCGCAGCGAAGAAATGCACAGCGAGGCCCGGGCGAATCAACATGAATGAATGGACTGATAGCATGCACATCTTCCTTCCCAAGCTCTGTGCCACCAGAAACCGCATCTCGAAACCCTCACTCAATAGGCAATAATCTCGAGCGTCTGATCCGCAGCACTAGTGTCGTTTTGTTGCCCTGTGGAACCAATATCCAAACGACCTTTACCAATTGTGAGGGGACGAAGCCGTGCGACATGGCGTCTGGGAATGAAAAGAGGATGCATTGATGATCGACTCCTCACGGGAGGCGGAGGGGGAGAAGTCTCGTGCCTCTGGTATTGCGGCATGTCACGAGATCAGGGCCTAGGCTGTGTGGGAATGTTCCGAATCGGAGACACTTGGATTCGAATGCGAGAAAGGACCTACTTCTAAAGTAGGCTATCAGCTCTGGCGGATTACGAGCAGTCTCGTGACATTATGAGACTACTTCTTTTATACTTAGGTAGATACTTATGTAGTTGTAGTAGGAAGTACCTGCTTCGACCCCCCTGCTCCTGCCAACGCTTCACTACTGAAGACCATATATCACAAAACGCATGCCACGAAACCCTCCCCCATCCTCGTCAAGTTCAGCTTCGCCCAGCTACGCCCCAGCTGGCTCCGGAAGCCGGAAAACGATGCCAAAGAGCGGAAGGAAGCCACAGCCAAGGGCGCGTTCAGCGATTAATTGCCCTTGCACTGGGGACGAGAATAGCTGTGGGAATCACACATCATGCTCTTGGGTCTGCCTCCTCGAACCTTCCTGTCCCGCTCGAAACTCCCCCTGTTTGTGCACTTCTCCGGCTCCTTTGGGCATGTCTGGCCGCTCCATCAGCTGGGCGTAGGTGGTGAACATCTGAAGATACATGTCCAGTTCCTCTTCCGTATAAAGTTCCCCAGTGATCACTCGTCTCCATCTGATTACTTTGCCATTCTGTACTTCGTAAGGTGCGTACTCTGCTGCAAATGCGCTGAATGGGTTCTCTATTGTTCCATTGGAGGAGAAAGGCTGAATTTGGTGCTGTTGAACTGATGGAGGGGCAGGATGAGAGGTGTATACCCCATGCTGTTGGCCCCTACTTTCAATCACACGGTGTGGCGCCCTTGGGTTTCCTCTCGAAGCATGAAGCTGGTCAGGATGCGGATGTCGTGGAAGCATTCCGAGGTTCTGAACTAGTCCATGTGTGGGCATTCCTGGAAACTGAGAAGTATTATGGTATGATGGCATTTCCGTGGCTTGAGCTTGTCTAAGGTTCTGAGCTGGTCCATGCGAGGGCGGTCCTGGGACCTGAGAGAAACTGTGGTATGAAGGCATTGTCCCAACTTCAGCCTGTCCATAGGGCGACATTGCGCGAGATTCTGGCGCCCAACTACCAAGATATGTACCTGTCGAGGAATTTTGCGAGGGTACGATTCTGGATCACAGAGCAATTAATCTAAGCTGCCGCAGATGACTCCCGCTGACGGAACGAACTCACGGTACGGAAGGCAAAAACATCGTGTTCGCCTGATGTTGGGCAAATTGTTGTGTCAAGCCCGACTGCTCTTGCACTGTATGCCAGTGCTGATCACGAAATTCCCCATACCCGGGGATAGAAGAATCATGGGCCACCAAAGGACTGGTGAGCAACTCTTGCATGGACCCAGGCTCGAACTGAAGATTGCCGTACCCTCCTCCTTCAAACCTCATTCTGGTATCATGTGGATCACTATGAACAAGTCAGACTGCGTCTATTTGAGATAAATATGATCCAAGCGAGTAAGAAGTTCAACTTACGATCCAAATCCTGGGAACTGAAGTCCGTTGCGCTCGTTTCCATATCCTTGGAATTGAAATTCGTTGATTCTGTTTTCAGTTCCTCCTTGCTCTTGTCGTTCACTTCCTATATTCAAGCCAGGACGATCTGCCATTTCGGTCAATTGGTGATTTGGTCGAGATTGGTTGGGTAAGAGAGATGTGGCGCTAGGCTTGGGGTGTTCTCGCACAGTGAGGGCAGTCTCGGAACGAGTACACGAGAAAAGAACCAGTACAAGTGAGGGCTGGCTGAAGGGCTCGCACTATAAAGAGGTAGCTGTTCCGTGACCTTGGTCACAGGGAATATGGATCTTTATATCGGTTCGAGACTGCTTTACATCTCTTTCGGGGTGAAATATGTCAACAAAAAAAAAGAAAGGGAGAGTTTTCTGCAATTAAGCATTATCGCAGAAGCACTTCCATAACCCTCCATCTTTAGCCTCGCGTCCCCTCCCCCACATGCGAGGACACCCTCCTTCCCCGGGCATCCCTTCGAATCAAGTTCGCATTCATACATGATTTACGAGACTAGGTCTAAATCAAATGTCAATTGCGACCGAAAAATCCATACAAGAAATTTGAGCAATCGTGTCTCACTACATACACCAGAAATGCTGGGCACGAGACTACCATAAATATATACCAGCGACACCCAATCAGCTCAAAAGGATCCTGTTTGGATTGCGGAACGGAGACGTGTTGGCAGTTACCTACGGACTTGTGGTGATCTATAATTTGGCTTCTGGATATACCCGTACAATTTTTCATCTCAAGCGGCCACGATGCAAGCAACAATGCTCTGCCAGTGCCAGACTCAAGCACCAATGCTCAGCAAACCAGAACAAAGGGGCCACATGGATTCAAGTGCATGAGATATAAATCGCCATGGATCTAGTGCGAAACGTGCTGTACTATTCCAAGATGGGGAAACCAATTCCCTAAGGTTCATAGGGGAACGAGGCTAGGTTAATAGCTAGAAAGGGGGTTCCAAACGCCGATTGCCAAAAACGATTGTACCATGGAGTCGGGAGGGCATATTTCGGTTAGTCTCATGCCATTTCGGTAACCAGTGGGACGGAGATTTGGGGGTTTAATGTCAGCTTGGTTTGATCACTCCAGAAACACACTTTATGGTCTCGAGGCTAACTTTATGGTACGCTAATTCGTGCTGCATAATATAAGCTGATATGATCTTCTTACTCAATTCCCAGTTACCATGGTACCGGGTGGATGAAAAGCCGCAACAGGTCCGTGAGCCCCCCCTTCCTCCCTCCTCTGAGATTTTATAATTCTTTGCACGTCTTGATCTTATCGCTGGCAATAATCGTAGCTAGCAGTTCAGTTAGCACGAGGCCAGTCAAGCTTCGAGGCAGTTGAGACTTCTATTGACTTCTTTTGAAACAAAACAGAATTAGGCGCTTCTGCGACGGAGAAATGCATGTATGTATCTTCTAAGTTCTCTTGAGATATGGAGGGAATCGAATCTCGTTATCTTGTTGAAGATAACACAGACAGGTCAAAGCTCAATTCCATCAATTAATCCTGACCACTGCCGCCCAACAGTCAATACACAATCCTCAAAACACGATATGCAGGTACACACGCAAAAGCCAGATATTTGACTCGGGAGGCTGATCGAAGTTCTGCAGATATGAAATTAGTCTTGAGCCGACGGAACAGTGCGCCGTACTCCATGTTGTGGCATGTGCCATATTCTCAGCTAGCCTGGTCATATCATCCGTTCAGATGGAATGTGAGATATGGTTCGCTCCACCACGCCCATCGCTCGATTAGGCAAAAAGGCCGGAGTTGGGTTCTAAAGCTACTCCTTTCTTCTCTACACTCGGAGGTCGCCGGGCCTCACGGAGGGTATGGGAACGATACTATCGCCGGGCGGTGTAAGAGCTCCCCATAAAAGCCTTTGGGATGGGGGAACGGAGATTAATACAATGCATAAGTGGCTGAAGTATGCATCCCTTTCTTTCAAGTTGCTGAAAACTAGCAGGTAAGATGGTTATGAAGGGGGAAGATAGACCTGCGATATTGCATGATAATTACCAAGTAACTACTCACATTTGCCCGGTTACAGCTGAATCCACTCTGCTATGCACAGTTGTGGTTGGTACGTACTTCCCTCCTTACATTTGATAATACTACCACACAACCACCTGAATCGGAGAAAATTCAAGCCTAGGAGCATCAAAACTTATGGATCTATCAACGACGAATTTGGGCCCAACAATGACAGGCACCGCAATAGCACCGGCAATGTCATTCTCTAGGGGTTAATGGATTAAGGCCTACTAATACCACATACTGCGGCATATCCTCTGGAACGATCGCACAATCCAAATTTGGTTCAGTATATCAATTTCGAATTCCTCAAGGTCACGGTAACCACCTTATAAACTAATCCAACACATTCATTTGAGCCACTTCACTACCACCACTGGCACCTCAAGAATCTGCCACTATTGACTCTCGCGGATCATGCTGTACGAGGCTATCATGCTGTAGCTGCACGGGAATTTTCAGCGTCTCGCAAACTTTATTTAGGGAATGTCAGAATAGCTCTTATGCATCCCTCTTTCTGCATAGCATCGACCCCTCTTTGCCAACACATTCAGCCTCAACCATTAATGAGGCATTGCGCGAGGTGTCGAGAAGCCAACCCATGCGGTGCAAAACAGTGCGTCCATCCAAGATTTATGGCTAACATTTATCGCGAATAGATCATGCCGTATCATATTTGACACATACCTGCCTCTTAGCCCAATTGAGGGTTTTGGTAGCCTAATAACAATCTCAAAAGACTAATGCCGATTAGAAACGCTATTTCTCTTGTGCGGCTCGGCACAAGATCAATCTGCATAGCTGGTGTTTTGGAATATGTTCGGAACTACAACCTTACACACAAACGAATACTTTTGTTGGGTGTCCCTCGGAAATGCACGTTCTTGTGCGATCCCAATGCTATTTTCTACGCTACATATCAAGGTAAGGTTAAGAATGTTCCTGCTAACTAAATCAAGCCTTCGTTTAGGAAAATAAAACAAGAAGCTAAATCAACCCAGGTAGATACACGCTTGTCGCGATACTCATCGATAGTGGAGGGATTGCCAGATACTCCCCAGCCCTGAACCAAAGTTTCCCAGCTGCAGGTTATGTACACAATACCCCCACCCCCTCTCTAACACACACACCCCTCCCCAACCCCTACCATACTCTACCACACTCTACCATACTCAAAAATAAGTATAAACGGCGTCCATACTAATTACTTTCTAGTTCTCAAGGTACATTAAGTGTGTAATTGGGCCGGGCAAGTAGCACTATTGATCGGTATTACATGCTACAAAGTATCCGGGCATGAAAATATTACCTTGTTATGCATAAGCTACATATACCTAGGCGTTGTACTTCACACTTTCAGCATCTCTGATCCAGAAAGGAGACGCTGCAGTGATGCGTCTCGACATCATCCGATGCTTCTCCAAAATCGTTACAGGCAACAAGCAACAGCTCAACCTTCATGCTTTCCAGAAATCAGATGTACTATACCTAGGTATTTGGATATCGATAGTACTTTTTTTAGTAGGAACTTAAACATGTGAGAGGCGGCCCAAGGACCCACACAATATGAATTGAGATTGAGTTAACCAATTGAAATCGAATGCCCTATCCATGTCTATTCAGGTGCTTATATGCTTTTTCAAATTTGTTATTGTTCTGTGTTTACATTGTTCCGCCACAATAATACCTTATTATACCCCCGCATCAAGTTATTGATACTTTCTCTTTTTTTTTTTTTTTTTTTTTTTCGAAACCCCCCTGTGGCCGCGAGATTAGGCGGGGTGCATTCAGCATACCCACAGATCGTGATACTCTCGAATATTCTACTTTACTAGTACTCTAGTATTTTTTGACGGCGTGCAGTGGCATGAGACTGGGTATGCACATGTCTATCCGTCGTACCTTCGTTTGTTTCGGTTCTTTTTCGAATTTTTCTCGGAACCTTTATTATGTAATTACTAACCTTTCTTGCAAAACTCTGGAAGGTAAAGGGCGGACGTTGCACAACCAGGCTAGCAAAACACGGAATTTTGATACTTTTATTCATGGTAATGATTTACCTACCTCAGCTACATGCAGGAAGGTACCCTGAGAACACATGCATCGCGAGTTTTTTTCTTTGTGGGAATATTACATAACAAAGCTAACGTTAACTATATACTTACTTTTTTTAAAAAAAATAAGTGTAATAATCTAGATCCTCATTCACATTTATGGTTTTTATTGGATTCGGAACATGTACGAAGAAATCATCAATCACGGAGGCATATATTTTGGTTTTTTTTCGAGCCGAAGATTTCGATGTTACAGTTACGATAACGGCTATTCTGGTCCTCTAGCTCGGGATAACGGCTAGCTTGGGTAACATGAATCGGGTGGTCTGGTCTGGCTGGTGCTGTGCTGTCTGCACATCTTCATGAATGTGCCGACCTCGAGTACATCAGTTACCTCATTCAGTATGTATCTGCTTACCCTCATAATTAGCCTGGTGAATATCGAGTTTTGTGCTTCGGGTTTGCCCTGGATCTGCTTGGTAAGTATACCTGCTGAGTAGCATGAGGTTATGTGACTCATGACCATCAATCAAATGTAAGCTGCTTTACAAGGAAAAAAATACACCCCCTTCTTATTTTGCTAACCAAGTTGTTTCTATGGTTGTATTTAGGGAGTTTTTTTCACTGTACAAAGTATATACAGCTAGGAGGTACGGAACTAAAACTCGTGGTCGGGGTAGATCAGTCCCATGGCCAACTTCCTCTGCATGATCTTTGATCTTGAATTATGATGATCAATACTCAAAACAAGGAGTGATAACCCCTTCAGATGGTGAATATCTGAAGTTTTTGGTATATACGTTAATCACATACATGAAGTTTTGTTAACGTACGTACACGCATAACTAAGTCCTTCACTTGGCGGTGGTCGATATTCCAAGTCGAAGTGTATCTCGAATCAGGCACCGATCGATGCCTAAAGAGAGGGCGAATAATTCCGATTGTGGTTTGGATTTGGATGCCTTACCTGAAGTCTGCACGAGCCTGAGGTTGGCATCATCAGATTTACTGCGGCGCGAGGCCAAAACGAATATATGTTCGGGGATGAAGACGAAGGATATATCTCGAGCCGGATTTGGTGAAAAAAAAGTAGGTTGGAATTATGTATGCACGGGCATGCAGAATCCAGAATTCTCAAGAAAAAAAAACCAATACAATAATTACGGCATCTACCATCTACAATACCCCCAGATTTTTTTTGAGATATAGAGCGAGATCTAGATTTGGGATTTATCCATGGCCATGTTATCATCGGCAGAGCATCGATATTGAAAAGGTAAGTGATCTCCTCCCATGCTACTTACATACCAAATCTCCACAACCGCCTACAAAAAATATTCTTCACGACCGCCCAAGCGCTTTTTGTTTTACCCCCTGGTATACCTTCCCCAACTACTATAATCCTTCCTGGGCCCAATAACATCATACCCAATCTCCATCTCACTTACCTCTGCGCCCACATTCACATTGCCCTCGTCCTTCTCTCTTCCACTGGTAGGGCCAACGATACCAAATCCAAACACATACCGCGGGGAATACAGATCCTTTTCACAAAGATGCTTCTCCCTCGCCTTTGCCCTCCACTGCCCCGGCCTGGAAACTTCACCGCCTCCACTCTCATTCCCACTACCACTACTAAACTCAACCTCGTGGAAGAAATAATCCACCACTCCCTCCTCCTTATGCGCCAATGACAGTGGCGGGGGCGTAGAGCTCGGTATCGACGTACTCGACGGCTTCACAAACCACGCTGAAATCCGACCCTCGTGGAACCGGTAAATGTACTTCCGAACCGCTGGAAACGAGAAGCCGGTTTGCTGGCCATACTGTGGTTGGAGGGTAAACGTCCCGTACTCAGCGTACAGATACTCGGATATCCCCAGCTCTGGAGCATCATTTCCGGGTTCAGGTTCGGATGGAACGCAAGTCAACTCACCGCTCTCGTCCCTGGTGATCCCGAACGAGGTTTTCCTGGGGATGAATCTCGCTTTCCCAATGAAAGTACCAGAGGGGGTGTCGTTCCGGCGGGATAGGACGGTCCGGTTGACGTCCCACTCGCCATGGAAAGAGCGAAACACTGCGCGGGCTGCATTCCTTTGGCGAATGCCCACTGGCACCTCCACCGCCGCACTCTCACCCACCTCCTTCTCCTCCGGCTTCTTCCCGAAAAACACACCATCCATATACTCCTCAAACCTCCCCAAGACATCTCTGCACCCCTCATCAACATCCGAATCGAACCGATAATGCGCCGGGACAACCGTCGCGACCCCCCACCCCTTCCTCTTCGCCATCTCCTTCGCCTGCTCAATCCCCCGCTTATGCACAGGAACGCCAATGAGTTCCTGTAACGTATCCATATTCCGCAGAAACCCGGCCGTGCTCCACTGCTGCCGATCCCCCCGCTTCCCATCATCAAGCATCCTCATATCCCGGAGCGAGCGGGCCTCATTGATGGATTTATTGAGCTCGATAAGTGGTGGCGGGGGTGTCTGCCCCGAGAATAGGTGGGAGGCGTATATCGCCTGCTGCTCCATCACGCCAAAATACGGGCCTTTATACATTGCTATAAACGCCCCGTGGACGACCGGAGGTGCCGAGGAGACACCGGGGCTAGTAGCACTACTATCCTCGGGGGAGTACGTAATGAGCGCGGGACTCAACATCTGCTCCCAGAGTAATGCCGGGAGAAAGCATTCCTCCTTACTCCCGTCCTCGAGGATGCCCAATTCCTGCTTAATCTTGTCCGAGAAGAAACTCAAGTCCGGACGGTACCCCGTTGCAAATATCACTTTATCGACCTTCTCGACTTTTTGGTTATTGGAGAGATGGGCTGTTGTGGCAGGTTTGGCGGGTTTCGCTCCATCAGCCGCGGCGGTGGTGGTGGTGAGAGACTCGAGATACCCAATTAGCACCTCAATCTCACCACTCCTGACAGCATTCGCATACGTGTCGGAAATCCCCGTCGTAACTGGAAGTCCCGTCCTATCCTCCCCAATTTTAAGGTTCGGGTGTAGGCATGACTGATCACCGTTCCCCGTCAGCTTTCTCAGAAACCCATTGACAATCTCATTCATGGTCTCGGGCGGCGGAGGGGGCCACGGCTTCCCGGCTTCGTTGCGGGAGGGGAACCCAAGGGCATTGTATAGGAGGAAATCGACAGGGAGGAATGGCGGAGATTGGGATTGCGATTGTGGGGCTGTGTTTCCCCCAGACGAAGAAGTGGGAGTGGTGGTGGTTCCAGGTGGAGCAGGGAGATACATTGGTAGTGTCCACGGCGGCCGGGGGAAGACATGAATGATTCTTCTCCTCCTGCCTCCGGTTTTCTGCTTCACGTGGTTCTGGAGCGCCAGCTCGGCGGCGATCTCGACGCCGCTGATGAGCCCGCCGACGACGAGCACGACTTCTTCTTCTTCTTCTGCTGCTGCTTCTTTCTCCACCTTTTCTTTCTTCCCTTCATCCTCCGCAGAAACCTCCTCCTTTTCCGGCATTTCCAGCTTTTCCTGCCCATGAATCTCCCTCCAAGCACTCGAATGCAACGCCCTCCCCCCGCCCACCCCCACAAACCCCTCCAACCCCGGAACATCGCCCTCACTCGGCATCCACGGCCGTGCAAAGAACCCCGTGCAGACAGCAAGTTTATCAAAGTACCCGGTATGTAAGTGGACTTGTTTTTTTCCTGATCCCCCACCATCCCCACTACCACTATCTTGGACCTCCTTCGTTTCCTCCCAAGTAACCTCCCACACCCCATTTTCCCCGCTTTTATCTTCTGAATTTGCATCTGATATCTCCTCGGGTGAACGGAGCCGCACACCGACTACCCGACTTTCCCACCGGATGTACGCCCCGATCCCGTACCGCTCGGTATATCTGCGCAGGTATTGGCCCATCTGTGTCGCGGTGGGGAAGTCGGTTGCACTTGTACTTTTACTTTCCTCGTTTTCCGTCTTGGCGCCCTCCTCCTCGCCAGCAACATCATCAAACCCGAAATCGGAAAACGTACACCCCCACTTGGAGTGGTTGACCCGCATGTCCGGCCTCATCAGGTCCGTACTGTCGCGCGACCACAGGCCGCCTGGGTGCTGCGTGTGCGCGGTGAGGACGGTTGGGTGGAAGCGAGGTGGGGGGGTTGTTGGAGTGGTGGTGGTGGGGGGATCGGTAGTGGTAGAGGAGGAGGAGGAGGATGAGGAGGGGAGGGTTGGTGGGTAGAGCAGGTTCTTCGCCATGACGAGGCCGGCGGCGCCGGAGCCGATTATGGCGACTTTGATGGGCGGCATTGTGGTTGTGGAGTGGCGGTGGTGGTTTGAGATTGAGATTGGGATTGGGAGTGAGATTTCATGTACTGGCGATGGTCGGCCCGAGGTGGTATATCCAGCGCAGCTCCTTCCCCCAAGTCTAAAGCTTCCTCCCCGTATACGTATACAGAGTATAGGTATGGATATCTTTCCCAGGAGGAAAGAAAATAGAGGATATCGATGGGGTGGGATTTTTTTGAGATATTGGGGCCGGTCGGGATTCCTCCGCAAGCGCCCTAAAGGTCTAGATCAAGGCGCGCCGGGTTATAATTCGGGGTTTCCCGCAAAGTGGCGTAAAGTGCTACTTCTTTGAGTAATATGTAGGTGGAGTATACAGGTGAAAATGTAAACAAGATACCAGGAAGGAAGGTCGGGTGTGGCGTGGCGTGTGGAGTGTGGAGTGTGGGGTAGTCTCGTGCCCGTGTGCGGTGCGTAATATTTACTACTCCAAGAGGCCGTCCGTAGTCGTCGTTTATAACTCAGCTATGAAAAGTCCTTCTTTCTTTCTCGGTCGTTGGAATTTACTGCTTATGTCTTATGCCTTATGCCCCGAAGGTCTGGGATCTCCGCCCCGCCGGTCGCCGGATGTGTCCGGAAGTGCCTACTTGCGGCGGAGTTTGTCTGGGGGGGTTGGGGGGGGGGTAAAACACGGCACACATGCACATAAATGCGGGGTGTGGTGGTGCACTCCCCGTCCCGTCCCGTGCGGGATGGGATGGGATGGGATGGGTAGTAGAGTAGCCTCGAGGGCTAATCATCTGCCAAGCCTGGCCATAAGCAATTGCAAGCTCAAAGCGTTTCTTTTTTTTCTTCTTTTTCTTTTTCTTCTTCTTTTTTGAAACATTTTTTTTTTGTTTTTGTTTCTGTCTTAATTTGTCGTGGCCAGGGGATTTCAGGGTGCGGCCGTAATATCTAGGTAGGTATGCACCAAGTGTACATGTCATGAGGGATATCGATATCGATGGAAGGAAACGGTTAATTTTAAATAAAAAATTATGGCAGTCGATATTGATATTGTTGTCGTTTTTTTTCTTTCCCTCATAAAAGTGTCTGGATCGATTCTAGATCTGTTTTCTGGCCTTATGATTAATTCATGATCCATATGAGACATGCGAGGTGTATGTACTGCACGAGCTGCGCTCTAGGTCCCGCGGTCTAGGAAATTTAACCCCTAAGCCTCTAGATCTCTTCCCTCTTCCGATATAATCATATAATCATATCCACACGACCTTCAAAATTCACAGTCATGCACATAAGCCATATGCATCGCGGGGGGGCGTAGGAGATCTAGATCTAGATCTATCTAGATCTGGGCACTTAAGCGCAATTATACCATCATGAATCCATGACTTCGTAGATATTTTTGATTAATTGAATTGAAAAAAAAAACCCCCACATTAGAAAAAACCCCACATCAAAAACCCCCTTACTAAAACTACCTAATCTACCTAAAACTACCTAACCCACCGAATCCCAATCCCAATTCCTAACCTCATGATCAAGCTTTATATACAATTCCCAGTACCCACATGTTGCCCCCAAAATATCCCAATACCCCAATGCCAATATCCGTCCAATAAAAGAAAGAAAAGAAAAGTCTCCAATGCAGTGAATGTAGTGTTGTGGTGAAGTTGATCCAGGCCCCAAGCCGGCAGGGCAGGGACCGGTGGGGGTGAGTGTGTGTGTGTGTGTGCTAGCTATAGATTGGGGGGAAAACAAAAAAGGAAAAAAAAGAAAAAAAAGAGATAGATCTATCGAGTCGATGTCGAGAATTCAAAAAAGGAACGGCATATGAGCCAATAAAAAATAAAAATAGAAAATAAAAAGCAGCCTCCAGAAGTAAAATGATATCGATGAACAATGGTAAATTAAGAAAAAAGAAAAAAGGATGTTGACGCCGGGTGGAATGCTGTAAATGTGTCAAATTGTTGTGCTCAAATCAGAAACAAAGGAAATCAAAAAAAAAAAGAAAAAAGTGCAATGATGTCGATGTCGAAAGGTGAGTGTGATGTTGTACTGTACGTAGTAAAGGTTTATCGGGTTAGGGGGGGGGGGGGGGCGCAGTTGCTCTCTCAAACAACCACAACCCTCTCCAACCCCACCGTGCCCTTCTCATGCATCTTCCTGCCCACACTCCTGCCCAGACTTCTCCCCAGACTCCTCTTCCCGCCACTCTCCATCTCCTCCAACACCCTCAACCACCCAGCACTACTCCGACTCCCTCTCCTCACAGCTTCCTCAACCGGCATCCCGTCTGGCGCATGCCCGCCACTCCCAGTCCCACTCACCCCTCTCACACCAAAAAACTTGACGAACCCCCAGGCTTTCCTGGCGGCACCGTTGGCTTTAGAGAGGATCTGCTTTGGGGAGAGTTTCTTGAGAAGCCGGATTGCGGCGGGCTGGTGCGGGGGCCGGGAGGGGTTGAGGTGGTTGTGGTAGCGGGATGTAGCTGGGAGGGGGAGGACTGCTGAATTCTGCGCAATTGGGACGAGGGAAGTTGAAGAAAGGGAGACGAGTGGTGGGAGGGGTGTTGAAGGTGGGGAAGGAGGTGCAATGAGAAGCAAGTTCGAGACATCTCGTGGGGTATATGGGTCAACCGAAGCTTGCTTGCGGACCGGGATCGGGGTCAAGATCTCTGGCTGCTTCTTCGCAACTGGCGATGGCTCTGGGGAGCTGCGAAAGGCCTGGAACGGGGTCGCGAGCGCGCGGAGGATCGTCCATCGCCGGGACTTGCGCTCTGCAGGCTCAAAGACTTGTGCCTCCTCGGCCGTCACATCGACCCAGTCTGCAATCTCGCGAGTCCGTGAGAACCCCGTGTAGACGCGCGGCTCCGGCGTCATCGGCTTTGCCCGCTCTTGCGCCTCAGGGACCCCCCAGTAGCCGCTGTCGTTCGGCTGGTGGCGAAACGTGTCGATCTGCACAGGGTGCGGTGGCGGGCGCGGCATCAGCGACGCGGCGGTGGGCACACGTGGCGCCCTTGTCGGGATTGGCGGCGGCGGGACGGGCAGGAGGAACAGCGGCGAGTCGGACGGGACCATGTCATCGATCGAGAAGCGCGCCGTCGGTCTTGGCACCTCGCTGGCGGGGCTGGCCGCACGTGACGGCTGCCGTGGCTGCTGCACCGGCACGTGCTCGGGCATGGGCTCAAGCACGTGACGGCCCCCACGCGCGGTCGGGGGTCTGCTCCCCGTGACCGCCGTCTCCTTCTGCACAATCTCCACTTCCTCTGCCGCTGCTGAAGCTTCTGTTTCTGCTTCTGCCTCTGCCTCCGCCTCTGCTGCTGCTACCGTTGGCTGCGGTGATGTTGTGTATTCGGTTGAAGTAGTAGTAGTAGCAGCAGTAGTAGTAAAGACCTTCTCCTCTTCTTCTTCTTCGTGTTCATCAAGTGATATTTCATGTACGGTCATCTCTTCATCGACTATCAACACACGTTCGTCCATTACTTCCTCCACCACGGCAGACATTCGTGTCTTCTCTTTCTGCTGCCCCTCCCCTTCAAGCACATCCTCTTCTTCTTCATCATCATCATCATCATCATCATCGTCATCATCGTCATCATTCTCTTCATCATCCTCCATGTAAAACTCTTCATCCCAGCCCCCCCAGACGCTCTCTTCAATGCTTCCATACATTAAGCCTGGCCTGGTGTCCGCTTTCCCTTCACAGAGATGCGCTTCCTCAACCAAGTTTTTATTCGCTGAATCGAAGGGCTTTGGGTTAGCATCTGAACAGGAGAGGAGGAGGCTCGAAGAATAACCGGAGCTGGCTTTACGTACAATTGCTGAGCCGGAGGGGGAGCGATGGAGCTGTGGCGGTGCTGTGCCAGTGTAGTCAATGGAGCTCGATGCTGCGTTAAGGTCCTGCTGGGAGGCGGAAAAGGTCGAAGAAGCGCGGCTGGAAGGCGCCTTGTTGATGTTGGATCGAGATGTGGCGCACTCTTCAAAATGATCTTCACCCTCAGACTCCTCATTGATGGTGGGTGTTTGGCTGATGGAACCCTTTGGCATCTCCTCCTCTTCAATGATTGTTGGAGCTTGACTGACAACCTTCACCATGGTAGCATCCTTATCTTCCACCATGGTGGAGACTGTGGATGCTGGGCTACTTGGCTCGGGAACCTCGGAAGCCTCGCTGATGACAACGGCAGGAACCACTGTCTTCTCCTCAGAGAGTGTAACAATGACCCTGGGTGGGGAGGGCTTGCTTTCGGTGACGGGTGAAACTGCAACAGGCTCGAGAGGAGCAATGGACTTGACTTGAGGTTCCTCCACTTTCGTAGCCTCGTTAGAGGCCTTGTCAGAGGCAAATGGGTTCGTAAAGGCAATTTCCGTCTCCTCAATCGCAGCATCCATGCGGGAAATGATGTCCGCAGCATTGAAAGAATGGTCCTCAGTTTCGACTGGCGGGATTGCATCGTGAACATTGAAGGAAGACTTGCGGGAATTGGCAGCATCATAAAGAACCTTGATACTGCTCTTTTCCTCTTCCTGAGTGACAATGATCAACGCAGGCTTGGGGGCGCCAGGCGAGAGGGTTGCCGATGAAGATGCCACGGCAGCTGGAGATGCCTCTGAAGCCTCAGTGGACTTTGTAAATTTAAGTGGGGCAACTTCAACTGGTGGTTCTTCCTTGACGACGACCTCTTCGGCGACATCCTCAACATGCATCACCTCTGGCAAGTCGTCATCGACAGAATCGGGCAATGGGACACTGGCAGCGAAAGATTCATCAAATGCCTCCCTTAGTTGATCTCGCAGCCTGTCTTGCTCCTCGGCATTTTCGGGCAATGAAGCGTTCCATCTTGGGGCAACAGACTCCACGGGTGAGTCTGCGATAGTGGCCATGGACTGAGTTCCGAAATCTTGCCAGTCATCCTCAATCTTGATTGCGGAGACATCTGCGTCTTTGTTTGCGATTTCATCGATTCCACTGAAATATTCAGGCATCATCTGTGGGGACAGAGGAGGAGTCAAGATGGCGGACACTGAGATGGGTGGAGGGGGCGGCGAGCGCATGCTTACAGCGACCGGTACCGCGAATGATTCCCTAGGAGGAGAAATTGGAGGTGTAGGAGGTGCAATACTGACTCGATGGGGTTGTCTGTTGATGTATTCCACCCTCTCTGGTACTGGGTTTGGTACAGCCTCGTCCTTTTCATCCTTCTCAATTTCCACAACTGTGACGGGCTCTGGTGTAGGAGCGACAACAATAATCGGCGTAACTGGGCGGGAAGAAATGTACTCTCTTCGCTCTGGGATTGTTGGTGTAAAAACGGGAAGAGTGGAAATTGCATTGGTGTCCGATGACGAAGGAATCAGTGTTGCCTCCTCAACCTCTGCGGCTGGCTCAATGAGAGTAGCATCTTGAGATATTTCGACAATGATATCATCGATGTTCTTTTCACTGTCATATCCGTCATCCTCTCGTTCCACTGAACGCGATTGTTGGGTAGTTGGCTCTGGTGTAGGTACGATGGCAACCATCTCCTGTGCGATAGATGCTTGTGCGAGTGGCTCCTCATAAGGCGGTGGAGGGCTGTCCAGAGTGCCTTCATTGTCCGAGCTGTTTCCGTCCTTTGGCTTTACAACCGCTGGAACATTGGTGTCGATTGGAGAAACTTCCGCTCGCTTTTCAACAGAGACCTCCCCATCCACTGTCACAGTTGCAGCTTCCTCAGCCTCCTCTGAAATCTCAACTTCCTCTTCAGTCTTCTCATCAATAACCACCTTTGCCTTCTCAACATTAGCAAAATTCGAGTTTGCCGAACTGAATTCCTTGTCGCAACTTACTTTGGGCTTTTCCACTAGAGCTAGACTTCCGATAAAGAAGATCTCCGCGATGCACATATC
The DNA here is from genome assembly GCA_024516245.1 of Peziza echinospora. Lineage (NCBI taxonomy): Eukaryota > Fungi > Ascomycota > Pezizomycetes > Pezizales > Pezizaceae > Peziza > Peziza echinospora. The sequence goes on along the minus strand of JAJLQT010000009.1, from coordinate 1,345,080 downwards.
GCACACCATTGGCTATTCATGTCAGTTCAAATTCTACAACGTGGTCTGCATCGCTCCTACCTGTTCATTGTATGCTGCGATTGCCGCGAGAATGACAAATCCGACGACTAGAAAAGGGATGTATCTTCGTTCTGAAGGCGCAATTTGTTAGCACGGGCGAATATTCAGTTTGATTTCGTGTTGAGTTGTTGTGCGAACCTCTATATATGGCAAAAGGTGGTTTTGCTACTGTAGGTATGATCGTGAACTCCGCGCTAGGCATCGTAGCTAGACTCATTTTCGCGAATGTTTCTTTATCGACTGTTGCCCTCGTAGCGGTGTCGTCTGGAGAGTGCTGCTGAGGGGTAAGGTGGTACGTCGTTTCGTAAATGTCGTCAAGTCGTTAAAAAAAATGGTAAAAATATAAAAAAAAGTGTCGTAAGATGAAGAAACAAAAAAATGCGTGTTAAACAAAAACAAACAAAAAAATGACTGAAAAGGGAATGCTGTGTCGTGAGTGTTCAAGGAAAGGATCGTAAAGAAGTTCTCTGGTTTGGCGGAGAACGACTGAGCTGGATACGTGATTTTGCGTTGCGACAGAATAGTACACCCAAGTGGAGAACCGGTTTGAACGGGGGGGTTATCATGAGATATAAACCGCACACACTTGAACTGTCGCCCTCGTGCTTCTATTCGAGACAACCACAGGGATCCGAATTTAGGCCGAGCTGCTCTTGGGGGTGGGAGGGTGGAACTGATTGTCCGGAGTAAAACACAAGCATAAGGCATCCTTCGTCAAAGCGGCCTAGCGTGTCCCCCCGCCCATCCGCAGCAACCTGATCCAAAACTGCTCATCAATATTTCCAAAATAAAAGCAAAGTGTATTGGATATCCACAGCTCTGAATCGCATTCGCCGGACGGATGATGCAGGCGAGGATTCGCAGTCTAGCTCCAGGCTGAGGATGCGTTGGCACCATGAAAGTAGCAGCCCACCCCTCCATCTCGTTTTTCCCCCACGAATAATACATTGTGAGCATTCCGCCCGGAGAGCTTCAGCTCCGTTGGGCGAATGGGAGTCTGCTGCCCAGTCTAGGGTGGTTGGAGGCATGGGGGGGCTATTTTTGTGGCTGTGTCCGCCTCGGGGATTGGCAGCCAGACCTGCCGGATACGAACTGCCAAAAAAGGGTATTTGGCGTGCGCAGACATAGGCACATGGCAGGAAACAAGTTGCTGAGGCGGTAAAATCGTGACCGTGTACTCGAATCGGCCACCTTGTTACCAAGTATGTGATGATATGCATAGAGCTGGGCCATTTTTGGAGCCGTGAAGGAAAAAGATGACATGGTGCATTCCTCACTTTGTTTTGTGGAACATGCCTCCAACTCCACAGACAAGCCCTTGTGCTTTTTTGTGGACGTCACAGCTCGGCCAAGTAACATCAAACAGCAATTGTGTACTTTCTGGTGCGACGGGGCCGGGGATGGGTCGAGCAGAGGACAACTCTGGCAAGTGGGCCGCGGCCAGCGTGTGCATTTTCCAGGCCCAATCCATGAGGTCTCAAAACGTGGATAAAAAGAGGCGACCCACACAGAGCATTGATCCAATGTATTCTAGACATGTGAACTGGCACTATTGCTGGGATCTTGGGGGGGGGGGTCGAGTGTCGTAGAGTGATATGTTTTCCTATGTGTTCACACACACATCATCACCCATCACAACGCAACAGCCGGGATGGAGGGATGCTGTCTTGTGTCTTGCTGAAGCTGTCGCCATTGCCGCCCTTGCAAACACCAACAAACTTCTCACTGAGCTGGTGGGCGCGAAACAGCCGGGCCCAACCCTCGTCGATCACGGGCACTCGCCTGCCAATCATCCGCCTCCTGCCGATGCTGTTGTCGAGCGCCGATGCTCGAGACGAGACGCTGTATGTATGCCCAGTGCCGCCGCTCCGCCCGTACTCGTACGTGTGCATGAATCGAGCGCATCCTCTAATCCTCCGCCCCCCCTCCCCGGCCCGTTTCGAAACCTGGCGTGCCTATGAGCGTTCAACAATAGCCTCGGGGCAACATGAACAATGCATTATGGACGACTGGTGGTAGGATGGCACTCTAGAGGAGGTGGATTGCTCGCTCAGTACTCGCTCGTACTCCAGGAGGTACCGGTATGTTCTCCAGAGGTCAGACAGCATGAAGCCAGCCTGAGGTGTTTCCCTTTTCCTCTGCCTCCTTCTCCACGCGCAATGCAACTCATACGCATACGCACACGCACGACACGATGATGATCATTAAGACACGGCCGTGCTGGCTGATGGGGATCTAGGGATCTGGATGAAGGTGATGAAGAGGCTGGTATTCCGGGGGGCGAGTGGATTGCAAAGTTGAGCGAGGTGTTGTCCACGGTGTCTTGACGAGGCCTGGGCAATGGAACAATGGATCACTTGGTGTTCTGGAAGGATGAACAAAACGGTTTTCGTCCGAGAGCGAGTGAGGCGAGGCCTCTAGTCCCCCCGCCCCCCGCCCACCGGGCGCGGTGCGCACGAAGCTCAGGTCCGGAGTACGCTGCGCTGCGGCGTGTGTGCGTGCGTGCGTATGTGCGTGCGTTCGATGATTGCGTCCACCTCCTCCGCGGGCGGGCCTTGGCACCGCGATTGCCCTTCATCCCATCACGATCACGAGAGCTGGAGGCAGACTTTAGGCTTCAGCGGACACTTCAGGCTAACTTGCACCTCCTCCAGCATCTCGACAATTGCGAATGACGCCCTCTTACATACCCCCTCACAACATCCCGCCAAGCATCACGATAAAGTACCTCTCTACTCTATGCGTAAGATGTGCAGCTTACTCCCCGTATAGTAGAGATACCGAAAGATATACCTCACTCAAGGTAATAAGTCAGCATCATCCAATTGGTTTATCATCACGCCTTTTTTCCTTCCATCAAATTCAGCCAGCCAACGATGTTCTCCAGGGCTACACCCACTTCAACTGATTCATGCCCTCATGCCCTCATGCCTCATGCCATGCCATGCCGCCTCTGTCCGAAGAGAAGAGCAGAGCATGAGCATGAGCAGAGACCGAGATAAAAAGAAAGAAAAGGATAAAAAGAAAAAAACAAGACACAAGAACGCAAAGACGCAAAGACGCAGAGGGTAGATCTTGATCCCCCCAGGCCGCGCTGGAATTTAACATGGAGTATTATTGCCGCCCCCCCAGGTATTTTACTCTAGAGTATGTCCAGTAACCTAGGCCTAGGCAGGCCCGATTCGATTCGATTCGATCTCTTAACCACCCGTGGGGCCCCTACTAAGACTCTCTCTATATGCAGTCGAATTAATCGGAGTGTGGTTCCTCTGAAGTTACCTACCTAGCTCGCTCGCTCATCTTGAGCAACTTATCAACCCATCGGCTTGGGCCCGCACCGGTGCAGTACGTCAGGCGAGGCTGGATCCAGATAACGACCCTAGATCCACTTTACTCAACTCTATTCCTGGTTGGCGAATTTCAATCTCGACCAGACGAACGGGTTTTGGTCCAATCATTCTAGACTACTACAAGTATTAGAGCAGGTACGGGCCCATACTCAATGGGACATCGATGTACCGGGCCGAATTTGGCGAGAGGAGCTACCCAGCTAGCCTATCTGAAGTTGCGGCCGATGCATTGCTGGGAGCTCTCTTTGGGTGGGTTTAGAAATCAATGTATCGAATACGAGTACTCTGCAAGATACATCGGCCCACCCACACACCCACCAGCTTACCCCGAAGCAATGTATCGAATCGCAGATCTCAGGCGCAACTAACCTCATGTACGAAAGGTACTTGAAGTTAATTCCACTAACTTTGCACCAATACTCTACTCTACTCTAGTACCGGTGCTACTGCACCATGTCCGGACGGAACTGTATGTCCTTCAGATGCGGGAAGGGGAGTGTCGACCGCTGCCGTTTGTGTCATGGAGGGCCGGTTGAGAAGCGGGGATACCTACTCACATCTATCCGAGGTCTTGGAGAATCTACTCGATAATATGAAATTTATTACTGTGATGTGAGTGCGAGCTTGGGAAAGTGGATCGAGAAATTAAGAATGGGGCTTTTTATTTTCTTTTGGGGTGGGTGGGGAGGAAGCGGGTGGGTGTTTCTCGCCTATTGTGAGTTCATGCAGACTTGGGGATCGAATCTCGAGACATCGTCTGGATGGCATGAGATTTACGTAAACATTTTGAGAAATTTTCGCGATTGTACTATGCCCAATATAAGCTTGTCGTACAATGTTTTGGAGAGTTCAGATGAACATTGTCTTTATTCAGTCTTGGCACGAGAACAAACATTGTCTACTTGAGGGAGTGATTTCCTAAACAAAAAATTCCCCGGGTACGAGGCCTAGCAAGGCTGACCCATCCGCCCGTAGCAAAAGTCCTGCAGAGAAACATTTCTTTCTTTCTTTCTTTCTTTCCGGCCGCGGAAGATCTTGCATACATTGTACATGTTTCTCCAGCCCTTCGGAATGTTCCGTTGTTCAACCCAACCCTGTGATGCTCGGGCTCCTGGCTGGTTTGCGCATTAATAATTTTTACTGGGATTCACGGGACGAGGCTAGGGCAACGTCGTACAGTCGACTAGTCGTACAAAGAAAGAAGTTTAAATTTCCTAATTCGGAACATACATGTACTCGAGTACTTAGGTAGCTATATTTACATTACATCGACGAATTAGAGTGCTCTACAAGTACTAAGTAGTCCGAGTCCGATAATTTACTTAGATAAGTAAGATTTATTTCGAAAGGGGCTGGAGGAGTGTGACTGATTCATCTGATGATACCTACCTAAGGTACCTAGGTAGGTAATTGGTTTCTGGAAGTGAGGTTTTTGTACTACCGTATTAGGTAGTACCGTTTACGTACTATATGCATATGGAATATGGATACTGTTAGCCGGTCGGGTGAACTTTTCTTGAGTAAAGACCTACTTAGGTAGGTAATTCTAAAATTAGTATATATAGCTACTTCTGTTTTTGGGTCGTACAAAATGTTTCAATCTTATCGTCTTCTTAGTCTGGTATACGTATATATCTGATGTCCATCGATATCGGTGGGCCCTAGGACGTGTTCAAACATGTCGCGAATTTCGATATATATCGGATTTGGAATATAAATAGCAATTGCAAACGAAAAAAATAAAAGGAAAACCGAAATTGAATTAGTGGCATAAGTGGCAATGGTCTTTGAATTTCTTTCGGAGTAAGGTTGTGTTGGACGGACCGACCTCATTCTCGTAGAACGTTGCACAAAACTGCATTTGCAATTGCAATTGCAAGCAAATATCAATGTCGTGTGTTTCTTGATCCCATGACCATGGCCCGGCAACCAGCTGTATACTGTGTAACTGTGCCAAACACATTCAAATCTACAAATCACAGTCCACGAAACTGATCAAATAGTTAATGTTTATACTACTCCACTCGAGTACTCTCCACTTTCCACGGGGGCTGAACTTCGACTTATTTCCACAATTCCAACATTTCCACATTAATATTCTCGACCCAGCTTGCCCACGCAAATACATAGGTAGATATTTTTTTGGTAGGCCAATTGCATGCCCTTGCAATTGAGTCCGTATCCCCTGTTCTCGTGCCCAGACTTGGCGTATCCCCGCAAAACGCAAACGATAATTATAAAAAAGAAAAGAAACGAGCACATGTACAGAAAGTAGTCTCACAAAAAGAAAGGATTCGTCGAGCTCATATCTCAAAATAGGTACATGTACATACATACATGTGCATGCGTTTGCATCATGCCGGTGCACTGCCGGTGCCGGTGATTAAGCTCGAGGCCATGCATGCAGAATACCGCTCCCACGCGCGCGTGACTTGGTACAGTAGGAGGAGGTAGTTAGGGCGTAGATAAAGCCCTGCAACTAGGTAGAACTCCAGTAGAGGGCTTAAGCTTTCATGAGTACCACATACCGCGGCCAGGGTTGCAAATTTGCAATTGATCATGTTTGAATTTGGGGATCACGAATTATTCGATCGATATACTGAATCGATATTTCAAGAAATTACACTTAAGATTGAATCTATAGATCTTATAAACCCTAGATACCCTAGGCTTAAATTTTTTTTTCAAAGAAATTCAAAAAGGTGCTAAAGAATTTGAAGTTTTAAACACCAACGTACAGCCTTTTTTATTCAGATGACTTTACCCAGATCTAGAAATTGAAGTTCCTGCTACCACGTAATCATAAGATCAATAGCGGGCTCGAGCCTGCAACTCCAGAGCTAGAGCTATAGGAAGTAGTACGGGTACTCACATCTTACTCTTCTTGCTCGATTGAGTAGGTACTCGAGCTAGCGAACTACTCAATATACAAGTTTAAATTTAGTACAGTACAATTGACCATAAAGTGCAGTGCAATGCAGTACACCCTCTCGTATCGATATCTCTACTCGAGTTGATCCATGGTCCACCTAGCTATTTAAGTGGAGTGTGAGACTAGTATTCTTGAGGACATCATGTCCTCCATGGCATTGCTGTTAGAGTAACGTTACTCCAACATGTAGATCTTACACAGCTACATGTATACAGTACACAGTGCAAAATCTGTATATAGACCGGCCATGGTGAGCTATTGGGGATCAGGAAGTAGTAGCCAATTGCAACCATTCCCAGAATTACACCAAGTAATCACCCAATACTAATTATAATTATACCCAATCACTGTGAATTCGCTATATATACATCAAATATTACCAAGTATATATACTTACTTATAAGTACTGAAGGTACTAAAAACTGTGGATTTCCTTCCAGACTCGAGTGTGTAACTCAGTACCGGTGCCGCGGTACTGTGTGGTTGGTCAGTAAACTGCCAAATATAAGTCAGTTAGCTATAGCTATAGCTCTACTTAGTGTGCCTCGTACGCGTTATGCCAATTACTTTCTTGGGAAGGTTAAGTATTTATAGCACTGCGCGCGATCCGGACAACCAGGCTACAAGCTTCATAATGGATCCGGATACCTAACTTACCCCTTATAACTTCATGCGATAACGTTAATTATAAGTAGAAAGGTGAATGGATGCCTACCGGTACCTACTAGACCTTATACCCACAGAGGCATCGCAACATCAATGTAAAAGGCCTGAGGCTCATCTATGGAGCCTTATAATTAGTCTCGTATGTACATGTCAGAGCCCAAGATAATTATAATTATAATACTCAAATGATCAAGCTTAATTGCAAGATAATGATAGGATTCGAAGCTTAGTGCTAGTCGACTATATATAGTCCATGTCTCTTCTCTAGAATCGAGCTTAGTACGACGTGTTACTCTATCTCAAAATACCTAATAACTACCTAGGTACCTAACTACTTACTTACAATTACCTGGCAACATGCATCGATCACTGTGTACATTTACTCGAGTAATAAGATTCGAACCGCACCCGTGCTCCGAGCTCGAATCCCGTGCCGTGGGTGCGGTACCGGCCACGCTTGCAGGTTTGCAATCAATTGCAATTGGTTGGAGATATAGCTATAGGTAAGTATACATCTACAATAGAATATGATATCAAGACGATATTACCTACCTATCTAATCGATTACCGAATCAGGAAGTCGCCCTCTTGTCCGTAGCATGTGCGACACTTGCAATTTTTATTTGGCATTAGATCCGTTGATTACCAGATTAGGAAGTCAAGCCCTCCCCGGTTGTCCGAATACGGAATACGGTAGTATACATCGCCTGAGATATAAACATTCATGACCATGAACCACTTGATGTATTTTACGAGGATGAGTAAATATCGATATCTCCTTTTCTTAATATCTAACTTCGAATTCCCCTATTCTCGAGTTCCCCCCCCCCCCCCTCTGGGTAGGACCGAATCTGAAATTCTATTCCAACAACCCACTTTAGTGGGAATCTCTAAACTTTTCCATCCAATTCAAATCAAAGCTTTTATCAGCAGTACTTGAGTTACTGCACAAGACCAAAAAAAATAAAAATAAAGAAACATAAATACACCCTCTATGAAATATTGCATCTCTAGAGTTTTATCCCGTTTAGATCTCCCCCAAGCCCCTAAAATACTCCCTCGACCTGGTAATCTCCACCACAGCCGCCTGCGCAAACGTCAGCGCACTCGGCTTCTCCACCCTCGCCGTGCAATTCTCGATGCCGAAGCCGACACACACCGTCCTCGCAATCTCGATGATGAGGGTCTCGATCGTCTGGTATGAGGAGGACTCGATCATCTATATTATTCGTGTTAGTAGTTCGTGTTAGTCATTTAGTGGCCATGAACTTGATCTTCCCAATTGGAAGTGAAGAAGAAAAAATGATTTATTAAAAAACGTACCCGAACAGCCTCTTTGACAATGCCATCATAGTCCCTGAAATACCAGTACTTTGATTTCTGCTCGGCCTCGGATCCGGCGGAGTCAGATGCCTCCCCCCCTGCCCCACTAACCCCACCACCATTACCACTCCCACTCCCCCACATCCTCAGACTCACAATCACGCACTGTTTCCTCGTCCGCTCCGGCGGGTTCATCCCAAGGATACAAAACACCCTCAACCCCCTCACAAACAAACTCGCCTCCACGAGCTCCACATTCCCTCCCCCCTCTCCCTCCTGCCCAACTACACTCTCCCCCCCCTCACCCCCCCTCTCACACGTATAAACCGCCTCCACCCCAACCCCCTCACACCCCACGCCCCCCTCCGGCAGCTCCCCCACAACCTTAACCCCCCCGACCCCTCCCGCGCACTCAAAACACGTCGAAGCAACCACATCCGCCAGCCTCAGTAAGCCCTCACTCCTAAACCCCGGCGTGATCACGTGCGTGAGCGCACGGGTGAGGTCACCGTAGTGGACCGAGGAGCCCGGGGGGAGGGTGTCCTGTGTGGAGGAGGGGGTGATGTCGGTTGAGAGGACTACGGAGAGGAGGAGCGGCTGCGGGGCGTCGCGGCCCCAGTGGTCGGGCGCGGGCTGTGCAGTGAGGTGGAGTTTGCGGATGGAGATTGTGTCCGGGGGGTGCGTGGAGGTGGTGGAGGTGGTGGAGGTGGAGAGGGGGAAGGTGTGCGTGGGTGTGGGGAAGGGGGTGAAGTCCATTGTGAATTCGTTACCTTGTCGCCGGTTGTTATGGTGTGTTTGAATAGTTTTTGTTTGTGGTAGTGGAGGTTATGGTGGTTTTGGTGGTTTTGGGATGCGAGCTATATCCCGAGCTCTAGAATGCTAGGTATAAGTTGACGTCACGATAAAAATCCCCGTGGGCCCCACATTCTCAACATTTCACATGTTACCCCACTACTCTACCCCCACATTGAGCTCCTTGCTTGGCGTTAGAAGCTTCAGCTTTGCATGCGCAATTGTGCTCGAAGTTAAAATAGCAGCTGCAAATTGTAGAAAACATGAAAATTGGAAATATCAATCAATTCATGATCATAGTGTCGCCATCGGACAGATTCCCCCCCCTGCAAAAAATAACACTTTTTTCACAACGTCAACATGATGCATAAATCCAAACTCAAAAAAAGTACTTATCACAATCAAACAATCCTTACATCATTTGCCAACGACATGTACATATGCTGAGACCCAAACATTTTTGATGCATGCGATTGCAATTTCCAAACAAAAACCAAATCCAGAAACAATAAATTCTCGCACCCTAAAAACACACAGTAGTTGCAAAAAAAAACTCATACATGTATACAGAAGTCGAATCCAGGAATGGAGAGTGAAAAACACACGTGCACCGCACACATACATAGATAAGTACTTGATGACAGCCATCAACCGTCCCAGACTTCAAAGAGAATTCGAACATCAAAGGGGGGTGCCCATGAGACATGAACTTCAATAAAAACGTAAAGTTACATAAAATAAGATAAAAAAACACGGCGCAAAACTTATCAAAGCGAGCCCTGCCCACGCTTTCGTGAAGAATATGTAAGGGAATCTCAAGGGGATGAAGTTGGACGTAATAGAGTAATAATCAATCAATCGCACAGTTAGAGTTCAGCGCGCCATGCATCTGAATATCAACTGTAAAAAACGAGAATAATAGGCAGTTAATAACAAGAAATGGGAAACTGGGAGAGAAACAAAAATCAGAAGGAAAAAGAAAGAAGAAAAAGACCAATGAGGTGGAGGGAAAAAATGTATAAGAAACTAATGTATCAAACAAACCATAACCCACCGCATCTCGCTACTGACGGCACTTTCTCCATCCGCAAGTGCTGGAAATTGACCTGTATTCCTCCATCATACACCATCTTCTTTGTATTTTTTGCTTTTTTGCTGTTTCAATTCGTAAATGCTTCGTTGAAAATATGTTATACACAACTCTCCTCCCTCCCTCGCATCAATCATCTCCCATAAAACTTCCTCACGATCGACCTTCTTCACCTGGGAATGATACTGGCGAAGACAATCCATCCGGTGAGTGAAGTTTCGAGGAATCCGTCGGACTAACTTGTAAAAGATGAATCTCAGGCAACACTTCCTGTTGCTGCTGCTGCTGCTGGTGAGTTTGTGAAGTGGATGACGAGTTACGCAATAGTGAAGCTGGTGTTGGCTGAGATCGAGGATGAGAAGAACGTGGAGGAGGGGTAGGCCAATTATGATTTCGTGGTAATTGAGGAGAACGATTAGGAGGACGTGACTGCTCTATCTGCTGCTGAAGATGCTCTTGAACTTGATGACGGACTTGAATTGTGCGTAGAGGATTTCCATTAGTAGATAGGCGATTCCGAGGCCGCTGCTGAACCCCACGGGAGTTCTACTCTGAGAAATTCACCCTCCTTCCACCTGCGAACCTCGGGAGTACCTGAGCCTGAAAGGAACCTGCCGCAATTGAAGCGCTCATGGAGAGTGGTTGCTGAGGTCTCAGTTGCTGTTGTGCTGCTGCGGAGGCACCTTGTGGTGGAAGTGGTGGCTGCTGTTGGTGCTGAGAAGTATTCGTGCTTCCGACAAACCCTCCCCCAGCACCAACATCATTCCCTCCACTTCCACCATTAACAACAACTATGGGCGTTCCCCCTGGCATCATCCCATTGCTGGCCTCCTCCATCATCATGATATCGTCCACAGCGGCACCCTCGGGGCCCCCCATAGGCGTCCGGTTTCCGGCCCCGGCCCCTAGTGTGGAAAGAACACTGGGTGTTATTGACCTGTTACTAGCAACTCTGGGTGGTTGCTTGATCCTGGAGTTCCCGCGAAACACTAATTCGTATTTGCCTCCGCCGTAAACAAGCTGTTCCCAGTCTTCCTTGCAAATGAAGCCATCTGCAATCAGATCCTTCGCCCAAAACGTAGTCTCAACAGGGTAAGGAACGCCCTCGAGGTCGCGAATCAGAGAGAGGCAAGTAGAGAGTTTGTCACAGAGACTCTGGCCTTTAAGTTAGATTCGCGACACGGAATAGGAGAGAGAGAGACAGAGAAAAGTGGGAAATGAAGTGAATTGGGGTAGGAGGAGTTGACATACCCGCCATGTCTTTACAGCATCAAGTGGTAAAACAAACCGCCACGAATACCCTCCAATGTGATCAACATCTATAAATGTACATTTCAATAAAATGTTGTTGTGGGAGTTGTAGTGCGGTGGTAACTCGTCTGGGGGTCCTGAAATTTCTGGCATTCTTTATTGGCTTGCAATTGTTACCGAATGCTGTGTAGATTGGCTTTGATGTGTTGATGAAGAAAGGAAATGACCTCGAAGTGCGGACGGGTTCGGCGTTGCTGTTCTGTTGTGTGTTCTATTGTGTTGTGGCTTTATGGTGTTGTGCGTAGCTTTGGAAGCTAATGCTCTTTTTTTGGCGTTCTGGCCTTTAGTTGAATAGATCGTTGATAAATATTATGATGCAGGCCGATACCGAGGAATGCTAAGAACTTGTTGTAAAATGTACAAAGAGGATAGAAAATTGCAGATCCAAGGCACGAACGCAGGCAGATGCAGGGGAAGGGGGGAGAGGTGGGGGGGGCGGCGAAATGAGGGAAGCTGAAGTAGCGTGCAGTCGAAAGAGGGTTTTGTGGCGGCAGATAGACGACTCGAGGGGGTCTAAATCCACTCGGCCCGTGCCGTGATGCTTGTATTGCGGGAAGAACTAAGTCGGTACTTATCGAGGTGGTGAGGTGCCTAGGGAGTAATTATAAATAGGCTTTGTCGGGTTGAAATCCAGAGTGTGAGGGCGCAGGGGTGTTCTGAGTGTGATAGATGTCGTAAGTATATCCCTCCAGCGCGGCCAGTATTGGTGATGCTAACGAAGGCTGTTGATAGATATGAGGAGGAGATGTTGTGTCGTACCTAAATCATCCCGAGAGCCTCGCTGCGGCAGCAATCAGCGATGGGGTGGGCAGACAAAGCCTTTGTTTGTTGTGGTGGGTGGTGCTCGACAGCTGCAGCAACGAGTAACCGCTGTCAAGCTTGCTGGGCCTTGAATTTAGTAGGTAAGGGTATGCACTAGCCCCGTCCCAATATGCACAACCCTTCACTCCTGATGCGGCAACGCAACGAGTGAGCTCATGAGCAACACCAAAATATTATCAAAATCCTCGCCTCGACTCCTCAAAATCAGCCAGCATAGTCCATGCTGACGAGCGGCGTTATCTTATTTAAGCCTCATCAATAGTGACACTGAGATATTTGTCTAATGCTTCTTATCGGTCATGAGACGCCTTGATGTATTAGCGACGTTTAAATTCGCGAGGCTGCTAGCTAAATTTGCCGAAAGTTGATGTGGGTAACACGTGGAATTGTGGAGGTATTGGTGATAGAGTCTGTGAATTTTCCCTTCCTGGATGCCAACTCCAAGTACCTAGATACACTGTGAAAACCGACAGTATACTGAGTCCCGAATTATTATCTGTTATAAATTGTTCTCATTGAGATATGGATCAAACCTATACTCAGAAGGGATTGGCTTACCGGTATCTTCATCAGTTCTCCTCGATTTTATCTCTCTGATCCCGAAAGTTCAAATGGAGGGGGCACCTCAATATCCTGCACTCCTGAGGGCCCTCCAGGAGAGACTAGGCTAAATCGCGAGCTCGAGGGGGCGTTCCAGATCTCAACGAGAGTCTGGGTGGGTATCTATCCGATCGTCAGTTGCGTCGCGTATCGGGATATCGATATTGCTTCTTGGAATGAGGGTTCGAGGGGGAATTGGGAATTGGGAATTGGGTGCCAGTTCGTAAGGTGGTGATCGGAATGCCTGGGATGCGGATGGGGATGTGAATGAGTCGTATAGAACCTCTGGGCAAGAACTTTTGAAGTTATAATTACCGAATACGGAACGAGACATCCCACTACGAGGGTAGTCTCTTGCCCCTAGAGGGGGTACGCGTACCCGTGATGGCATACTACTGCGTTGGGGTGAGCGGATTTGAAAAACTGGCATAGCCTGGTAAACTGGCAAATATTTAAATTTAAGTACTACTTGCAATTGCATTTGAAGCTTGAGATATCGCGAATATCGACGAGCGCTCGCGGTCAACTATTTTTTATATCGAGAGAGATCTAGAGTATATAGGGACTCGAGGCTACCTAGGCTAGGTAGGTAGTATATAATGCAAGCAGGTACGATAAATTCTGTATAGTCTCGTACCCAGTAAATTATGCTATAAATATAAGTACCTAAAGAAAAAACCAGAGACTTTGCAAGCTTTGGAAGATGCAATTATAATTAATTGCACATGTACACGAGACAAAAGAAACGCCGAATTCGAAATTGACCAACAGGAAGAAGTGAAAAGAAAAAGAAAAAGGAAAACAAAGAAACTTCATGATCATAACAGTACTGGCATGGTGCCTGATCATGATCATGATCCCCAGAGAACTCTGGATCCAGATCCGCGCGCGGCGTTCGAGCTCGTAAAGATGTATATTGCAGGTTGGATTGCAATTGATCGATCAATCGAGGGCTTCATGATCAGGTAGTAGCTCGATACTGCAGCTGTAGCTGGATGACTCGTGACTCGAAACTGAATTCTAGATTTCCGTGTCCGTGTTCGATTCGACATCGGCATGTTCGCTGGCCATGAATATGGTGCACGCTCCGAAATTCAAACACATCGATCTGGAACCTCTGTGCTGTGCCGGCTTCGTATATATGTCGACACCCAATTGCAATGGAAAATCCTCATTCATTCTCCCTATTCTCCCCCCCCCCCCCCCCCCCCCTCCCCCCCGCACTTCCTCATCCTCCCCCATGGCCATCACCCCTCTACCTAAAACAATTCAACCCACACAACCTAAACCTCGCATACGGCCTCGCGCCATGCCTATTCCCGGAAACCCCGACGCCGAAGCGTCGTCGGTTCACGCCTTTGGAGTACATGAATGGCATATTTTGTTTTGTTGAGTTTTGGTGTGTGTGTGTGTGTGTTTGTTTGGGTTGAGGAGTTCGAGTTCGTTGGCTTATATTTCGTTCGAATTAATCTGAATCAACGTCGGGCTTAAGTTTGTGTTTGAGGTTGTGAAGTGTAGAGGTGGTGCTCTTGATTAGGTACAAATTGTCAGTAACCACAGCTCCATTCTCTTTCATCATCATATATAGGAAGGTCTGAATGATCATGATCCGAGACTTACAAATTTAATTTTTTTTCGCGGGTTGTAGTTGCTCGTTTAGGTAGGTTAACGTTTAAATTTCGATATCGTGTATGCGCAAAGGTGAAGGATGATAAGAATGAGACTCAAAAAGCTCCTCTCCTTCCTTCTTATATATACACTGTTCACGCCCCCTAACTAGTCTGTACTGGTACCTGAAATCCAATCTCGAATTTCCTGTTTCATGTGCACAGTGATCATGATCAGTTGACAGGCCAAGGGACTTGATTTCTTGCAATTCTTGTATTTTCCAAGAAAATAACAAGCTTTTGATTGCAATTGCAATGTCGATTAATTGTAATTGCCACGTTAGAACCAGAATCTCCGTACTGTGTAACCCCTATTTTTAGAATCCAAGAATCCATCCATGGCCATGCCATCGTGGCATGCGAAATTCAACTACCGTATAGCTACTCTAGTCGACGGTGGATCGCCCCGCGCGCTCCATAGTCTAAGTAGACAAAGTTTCACCAGGCTAAAAAATTAAATTCCTGGAATATGCACATGGCATTCTGGTAAGCTCGCGGCACGCGGTTGTCGTTGGAAAAAGGTACTGACTACAGGCATGGATGCGACCGCGAAAACCATCATGACGTCACCCACCGCCCACAAGTTGCTCAAGTGACGTACCTTAACCTACCTTAATTCCGAAAAAGGAAGGTGGCTATTATAGTACTCTAAACCTACTTACTTCCCAAGTAAAGGAACTTACTCGAGTACAGGACTCGAGCACTTTGTAGATCTAGATCTATCTATCGGTACTTTATATTGAGTATAATGGGGACCCATTTCTCATACCTATATAAACCCCTTGACTATAATTGAGAACATATGGCCATGGCCATGACAGCATACGTATGATATGATGATTCAAAATATGAAATAGTTCATAAACAATTGATTCAAATTGTAATCTGGTACAAAGAGGTAGGTAAATTAATATGGAAATACTTCGCGTAGTACAGTATACCTTAGGTAGTATTTACAAGACAAAGAAAGGGTACCCCTTGGGCACTGGCAATGGTCTGGACACGAGCCCAAGAAAGAATTGGTGGAAATTTAAAGTGTACATGTAGTACAAAACGAGAAAGCATGAACAAAGCAATATTACTATGATCAAGTGCAATAATAATCATGAAATAACGAAAAGAAATGCGTGCGTACAAGAAGTTGATCTGCACATGGAAGCAAGCCACAAGATTTCTCGATCCCAGCGAGAACGAACTTGGACGTTATAAGCCGTAGCACTGTAGAATTGCAAAAAAAACACCTCACTCAACAAGAAAGTAGAAAAACTCGAAAAAAAACACCCCAAAATATCAGTTGCAACATATATATGCATCTCCCTCCATCCTACCTACCTCGAAAGTGTACATGTGGAGGAATCTGGCCATGGGGTATACGTAAATCACCATATCGAACCCTATGCGTATTCGAATTCGAATTCGAATTCCCAGCCGCCGCCCCACTTTCCGGGAAAAAATCAAACTCCATCAACTGCCCAAACTCCAAGGTATCCATTCCAGCAGCATGAGAACTTGAATACGTCTCCACCCTCGGCGGCGCAATAGTCGATACCGCAATATCGCAACCAGCAGCGCCCGTGGACATCGTCTCCGTACTCCCCGGCCTCAACCTCTCTTGACTCTCCTTCCAATCGCTCCCAAGTGCACTACCATGCATATGACCATGGCCGCTCCCACCCTCCGCACTACTCCCACAACCATCTTCAATCTCCATCATGGAGATATCCCCCATCTCAAGATCCTCCAGCACACCCTCCTGCCCGCCCTCCTCTAGATCATGAATATCCATATCATCATGGTCTTCATCAACACCCTTGAATCTCGGCGCACGGGACCGTCGAACTCCATTTCTATCCACAACACCCCCACCAATCGTCCAAGTCGTAGCAAGACTCCCGGCCCCCTTCCCATCTAAAATCCCAATTCTCCTTCCTGCATGTGGTTTCCTACCACCACCACTATCCAATGGATTCGACCCCCCACTATTTCCACCACTCGAGGAGTTCCCCCTATTATTGCGAGTCCGTGATGAGGCAAGGAGCCTAACGCACATCACCCTGAAGCTCGGGAGTGAAAATGCGAGAACGGCTGCAGCCATCTCCACGATTCCCCATAGCTCTAGCAGTGAAAGCGTTTTGCTGGTGAGTGGGGGGCGCTTAATATACGGATAGATGATTGCGTATCGGGCAACCGATGCAGATATGGAGAGGCCACCCATGCAGAAGACGAATATGAGGGCTAGCATTTCGGGCCTGCGGAGGCGGAGAGTTGAGAGAATTAGAAGTGGAAGACAAAGTACTAAGTAAGTAGTCATGATGAGCCGTTACATTTCCATTGAGATACCGAACAATCAGAAAGGATGAGATCTGGTGAATGAACATGGACTTACTTGCGATGTCCGTGGCAATGTGTACCCATGCTCCAAGACTGTTTACAGTCCAGGAACCCAGTGCTGCATCTCTTGAGACGACCAAGAGATCAGACGACCTAGAAAAGAAAAGATAAGATTAATTCGACCTCTCATGGCTAGGAGAGAATCACTTACCAGTTATTGCTTATTGGATTGCACCATAGCAAAAACAACAATAGAGTTGCGAGAAACGACAAAAGGACAAGAGCAGATGTTGTATATAATGCTGCTTTCCTTTTCCAGTCCATCCCGTTGAATAAACCCCAATAAAACAGGATGAATGCTGCCTTGAGGAAATAAAGCTCGAAAATATAAGCTGCGGCAAATATATATACCATCTGCATAGAGTAGAAACGTGTTAGTTTTCAAAGCACATATTTCGGTTAAAAGAAAGTATTTCTTCAGGTCACATCTAGATCGGAGAATTGTATGATTACATACCTTCAAAAATCTCGGAGCAAACAGCAGTAGCTCAACGAAGATCGGTGGAGCTTCCTTATTGTCGTTTCTTATTTTGATCTCTTCTGCTGTCTTGTAGCATACCCCACAAACATTTGCAGTGGATATCAGAACTGCCATAGCAAATAGGCCGTCACTCAATCTCTCTGTTAAGCTTCGTCTACGCCGTCTCAGAATCCAAAACCGGAGACCCGCGACCATTAGCGTGAAAACATTCAGAGTGATAGAAACTCCTAGCATGGCTTGTGGGTTCATTTTTGATATTATTTGGCATTAAGACATCAACTGTCTTTAACTTGAACTTGCAGGTTGATGTTGAACGTTGGATTTGATTGCAGACCAGCAAAGCTCTCGTTGAAGCCAGTCAGGTGTAGGCCTCGGCTGGGTTTGATCTTTGTCTTCTTTGTCTGTTGGCGCTTGCGATGTTCAGTGAAATTTTAGGAGCACTATCTAGCCTGACCTAGATTTATGATTCAGTCAGGATTGAAGACTATGCCACGTCTAAATAGAGGTGCATCTGGACAAGAACTTGATATTAGAAGATTGAGGTGAATTGCAGAGCCTTAACAAAAAAACAATTACAATAATAGAAATAGAGGTTTTGGTGTAGTACAAGAATGATGAATTATCATTTGGTATCCCAGATGCCGGGTAACTATCTTCTTTCTCTCCTTCTCATATCCATCTTCAACTAGGGCTCAGCTTGCGATCACCGATGCAACCAACATACTAAGCCACATGTAATTGCACTTTAAGAGCAGTCCAACCATAGATTTCCGTAAGAAGCGAGCAGACGAAGGAGATAGACCAACATGGTATAGTTCCCGGTCGATCAAAGGCATTTATGTATGGTTACTCGTACTCATAACCTCTAAATTGAGTAACTTCAGGCAGTGCCACGGAAATAAGTATCCATTTGGGTGAGTATGGTATCAAAAGCTACCAACATGGTCTGCTATGTTGCAGTGAAAGATCGACGTTCAGGCTAGAAGCCGAGAAAAAAATGCATATGGATGCATGCATCTCGGATGTCGTCCATATTTGACACTACTCAATGTACTTTATGCTGAGATGCTGTCCAGACCTTGTACTGAGAAAATTTGTGTCACATTTTCGAAGACGCGGAGAAAGCTGTCTCTGGGCTGGTGGTGCAACTTGCCACTGATGCCAAAGTTAGCTCCCACTCAATATCTAGTCCCAAACACACTTGGTGCAGACATCATGAAAGAGAATAAGTACCCACAAGAAATCATTTTCTGCAAGAATTCGAACTTGAATGGTGTGGGGAGTTTTATTTTTTATAGTCTCCAATGTTCACGGCAGATATAGATTATATGGCTACCACAAGATTGCAAGTTGGCTGTTGCTCCGGGAGGCTGTTTTTGGCAATTTGTGAAAGAATCGTTCTTCTTTAGACTTGACAAGGGCGAACAGCGGAAAGGTGTCTAGGATTAGGGTTATGGCGGGCTGAGTTGAGGTTATACATGAAGCTCATCACAGGGCAATCTTTCGAATAGGTAGGACAGAGTATTTCCTTATCGACGTCGACGACAGACTGTGAGAGATACGAGCAAAATCCATGGGAGCGGCTTCAGGGAATACCCGAATCCTGCATGTTGAGCCGAGAATTCCTGCAATTTAGCATGCACCTAACCGTTGGCATTCTGAGAGTTCGAGATGAAGGTGCAAAGCTGAAAAGATGTACTCGAGTACTATGACCTCCAGTGAAGCTAAAGGAGGGTGAAAAGTGTGCATGAGCTCACTAAGCTTAAGCCCATGAGGCCCGTGGCCAGCTGTAAATAAACCACATCCGGATCCAGCATGAAGCTTAAGGTATCTCGTTCTGTATGAAGACTTTGCTTGGACATTTAAAGCACAGGGGTACTGATATATGAAGGTAGGGTTGAGCAGAATGAAAATACTTGCGATGCTCACTGTGCGTTGGAAAAGTGTAGATGCAGACTCGTTGATGGTTGATGGGAGCTTTGGAGTGGGGCATGGGGGATGGGAGCTCGAGGGCATGACGGCATGACAGCCCGGACCACACTACCCGAAGTAGAAGACACACCCGAAGCGCTTAGCTTCCGTTCCACAAGAGGAAAGAAGGTGTGGCTTTGGCTTAGGGCGGTTTTTAGTAAGCATCTTGTGACCAGAAGCTCTCCTTGGAACTCCGGTCGTCTCATGTGAACTCTGGGAGTTGAGCCTCGCTGGAACATGTCACGACTTGCTACAAGTTCCAGCAATACACCGCCATCGATAAGGTACCTCACTATACTCTCTACGGCTACACCCTCTACGGCCCACAACAACCCTTCACACTCTGATAACGTTGGTAGGAGGTATGTGCCGTATGCTTCTTCTCTTCTCGCCCCAAGAGCATCAAACTGACTTTCTGAGAACCTTGTCTAGATTCGCCATGGGCAGGACTAGTCTGGTCCCCAGACGCCTCGATCCCCGAATATTACAAATTATAAGAATGCGAAGCCTAGACTCGTGCGAATCCGAATCAACTGTCAACAGGGGCTTGATAACGTTGTTGTCGTGTTCGGAATCTACGGCATGAGACTACGAATCTACTGCTTCAAGCCTTTTTCAACATACCCAGCAGCCATCACCCTCATGCTCAGCCGAATGTAAGGTACTGTACCTTAAGTAGTGTGCATGGCTCGTCATTTGGCAGATGTTTTCACAAGGCCATGGTGCCTGGATTTTAGGCTTTGATGTGCTCGCTAATGTTCGTTGCAATGAACTACTCGATCGCAGCAGTAGGTAAAAATGACATGACAGCCTTGTTCACTCAGCCGTACCCTTGTCTCAGCAGAGACAGCCTTGCGTGGAAAACAGATAACACGTACATACACCATTAGAGGCTGAATGCATAGAATACACACCTTAAAATAATGATTGGTCTTTGACTCAATTCCATTGCTACCTAGATTACCGAGGAACGAGCTTAGTTGGGAATGAAAGGCCTAAGGTAGATATGAACTAACAAATGACATCCTTACATTTGAATTTCTCGTTAATAATACATCTTTAAGGTTTAGAGCCGCATCAGTGCGTATTGCTACGGTGCAACACGACATCCGCCATGTCTTACCACCCGCAATGCTGGACCATCTATGCATATGGGAGTGGATGGCTTCGCGGTAATGGATTGACCTCCATTCGAAGTCTTCCTACTGCAGCTCGTCTGCTTCGAATTCTCAGACACAGTTTCGTATTGTAAGCTACTACACGATACAACAGGCACTGGGAACGAGCGCACGCCAGACAAACTTTATCCTCGTCCCAGCAAAAATCATCATATACAATGCATCGATCAGTAATGGTAGTACTGATTTTTGCGGTGCTTTCTTATGGACGTGCCACCAAAGACAGTAACGGTACGGAAAACCCGGACGATGACCCTGCAAAAGAGGGGGAAGAAGTATCGAACAACCTGTTCTCAGATCTTGGCCCCTTACTCGCCCTGTTCGGAGAAAAGGTTGCCCAGCAATTTATGAGCGAGTCCATGGGATGGGCCGACCATATTATTTTCGCAATGGCGCCCCTTGGGATGATTACCGCACTTGTCGGTGCCATCCGAGTTGGTGGTCCATCGTGGCTGAGAGCAATTATTGGGCGGGCTAGAGAAAACAATGGCTCGGCGGAGGTTGAGCTTCAGTCCTCGACTTCCAACAACGTCTGTGAACTGTGGAATGGTGATGCAATTGTCCGCGTCATGGGCGCTCCTGAAATTACAGAATTACAACTTGGAATCAAACCTGGCCCGAAATCCACAACTCAACCAAATGAATCCAACAAACGAATTGGCATGAAAAGTATCGAGAGTGGGCTTCGGCGGAGAATGCTCCCAAAACGAAAGCAAGCACATGCGGGTGATGTAGAGAGTGTACTTCAAGCCAGCTCTCCGGTTGATGAGAGTGCCACGACGACGGAAGAAACGAAATACAACGGATTGACGACTGTTTTTTTACGCTCTCCTGGCCACCCAGACCCAAAGGTGGCACCGAACATGTCCCTCAACGCCACTAACGATTATGTGAGGACCAGTGAACTCTGGGTTGCTGCGGGAATTGGGACCTGCCTTCAGCTCGGTGCAATCATATACTGGACAATGATCGTATATTGGATCCCTGAAAAGTTCCCCAAACAGAGATCTGAGAGGGTTGCAAACTATGCCTATCCCCTTACAGCATTTGGTACACTTGCCATCGTATCAGGAATGGTCATTTGTTCATATGTTGTCGGGCACAGTACCAAGGAAGAAAATATACCGCTAAAGACACAAGATGCCGGGCACAGTAGCAAGGAAGAAGGGACATCTCTAAATACACATGTTGTCGAGCACAGTACCAAGGGGGAAGAGATAACACAAAGTGGAGAGATCTCGGCACATGGAAATGCGGATAAAGATTTGGACAGGCGAATCATGTGGATCCAGAAGGGCGGCAAAATTAGTGACCAGGATTTCGAATCATATGTGGTGTTTGGAAAGGGTACACGAAAAAATGTCCGAACTTCTCGTATCTGGAAACACACATCGGGGGGGCAGGAAAGATGGACAACAATTGGCACTTTTCTCAGCATTGGTGGATTCTTCACTCAATTCATGGGATTCCGAAGCATGCATTGGTCAGCAGCCATTGCGCAGCTTGGTGCCACGATTATCATGATGGTCATCCGATCCTGGGTGCGGAGGAAACTTGTTGGCCGCCCGAAATCGCAAAGACTGCCACACGGGTTCGAGCTGGAATGGCTGGCTTCGAGATACGAAGTTTTATGGCAACGTTTGGAGGAGCAAGAGGAGGACAAGAATCTTGCATCCAAACAAGGTAAAAAGTATGGGGATGACTCTCTTCCAATTAAACCTAGGCGGGTAGTTCCATTAAGGGAGTTGGATAATCAATTTTTTTGGAGTCAGATTCAGCTAAGGAATTGGATTGTGCTACCGGGTGTCGGGGCGGGTAAAACGCTTGAGCCCCTTGAGGGAGATCCCTCCTTCAAAAGTCCTTATGCACATCGGATGATGAAAGTCCGACGAGAGCTAGGACGACTGACAAGATGGAGATCAGGCGTCCATGCGAAGGCGGAGATCCTAGAAAGGTCTATAAAAATTGTGATGGACTCGCTTTTTGATAGGCCCGAAGACCTTGATGGTGCGCCCAAGGTCAGATGGTGTATCAAAATTGTGACTCCAGAGGGCGTGAACGAATGCTACCTGACAATCATACGGAATGAAAATAGCGGAAAATGGGATTCCACACCCCATGAGCTCGAAGCCGTGCTATCCTTGTGGATGTATTCACTCAAAGGTGTCGAGGCAGTTTTGACTTCCAACAATAAACAAAAACAGGAAGGAAAATGCCCTGAACATCCTGATGGAGCTTCCAACTGCCTGGGCCCGGACGAGCCAGCAGATCACGGATTTATTGGTTCAGTGAGGCGATTGGGTGCAAGCACAGTCACCACAAGAAGGGACTATAGATGGTGGATGGATCAGCACATTCCAGAAGATATTCTTGAGATGACTGAAACTCGAAAAGCTGAACTTTTTACATCGATTGGCAAGTACAGAGTTATGGGCTTCGAAGATCAGGCCCCAGAAGGTATGTTCCCATATATTTGAACGTTGATTTACTTATTAATGAGAGCTGTAGTCTCTGACGACACCAAGGCTACGAATCCCACACCTATTGATCACATTGTGGGCTCTAAAAAGCAAAGACCAATGGGAGCTGTAGCCTCTATTGACAGCAAGACTACGATTCCCATGCATGTTGATCACATTGCGGGCTCAGAAAATCAAAACCCAGCTTGTAAGCTCCGATATATTTGACGGCTGATTCAATTACTAATCAGAGCTGTAGCCTCTAACGACACCAACACGACGAATGCACCACATATTGACTACATTGCAAGCCTTTCGTCCGTATCCACCTACTATACTGCTCCAATTGAGGCTGTGGATAGCAAGCAGCAAAAAGAAAAAAACCATTCCGCAACACTGGGTATATTCACCGATATTGATGTCGATGAAATGTGCACATACGAACTATTCGCACAATTCATGTGGGCAGTTGCACGCAGTCTGTCGAAACGAATAGAGTCAGAAATCAGTATAATACACAAAGAAGCTTCAACTGCTCAATCTTTTGAAGGCAAGGACAAAGGAATTCATCATCCCAAGGCTGCCAACTCTGCTCGCGGTAGTCATGCTTCCAAGATTTCACACCGAGATTCAGGAAGTGATAAGGAATACCATTTCAGTCTACAGGCCCCGATTATACATGAGATTGCTAAAGCGCTCGAGGAGACAGCACTTGGAACAATTGGAGACATTTATTGTTGCATCATACCACCACTTAGTCATCTGGATCGGTTACCAGATGTCAGTGAATCCTTAACTAATTGGGTCTCTGAAAAGGCAAGAATACCCGAAGCCTTGGGTGATTTTCAACAAGCGGGAGATCTCTATCTATGGCTTTTTAGAGTTGGAATTACTACAGCCGACGACTCCCCTCTGAAACTCAGAGGAACTGTTACTCTGGTGGACTTCTATCGACGATTGACTAAGGTCCTGTTGCTATGGCACGATCTTGGCCGTAGAGACCAGAGCTACCTCAAATTGACAAATCTTGGAGAAAAAATCCGCAGCTCATTAACGACGTTAGTTGACCCCAATAAGATCATTCTGGGCTTGACTCGGCTATACACAATTCAGGAACGACTTTCTGAATTCGAAAACAAAGAAATCACGCCGTCGCTACGGCTACCATTTGGTGACACTGAAAGTCGAATTAACAAGGATGCTCTAGAAACACCCTTTTTAGCGTATAGTCCAGCTCATTCAAGAGCGAGGTATCTCATCAAGCTAGGGACTAACAAAAAAGCCCTTGACAACTATAATGGGAGAGATATCCTACAGTGGACACCGTTACACTATGTGACCATCAATAAACGCACTGACTCGACTGCGGCAATTTTGAAGAAAGGCCTAAGCAATGTGAATGTTGGTGACATTGCTGGGTGGACTCCATTACACTACGCCGCATGGCAAGGCATCCCCGACTCGACACAGGCCTTACTACTTGGAGGTGCAAGAATAGATGCACAAGGTCGAGATGGTATGACGTCTCTACATTGTGCAGCTTCCCGTGGACATAATGGTGTCCTCCGCAAACTCCTCGAAGCGGGAGCAAGTGTTGAAATCCAGGACAGTGGAAGAAGAACTGCATTACACTGGGGCGCATACTCAGGGCAAAGTTCGGTGGTTACTTCTTTGCTTGAAGCGGCAGCCTATATTCGAGCTCGTGATGACTATGGAAGGACACCACTACATTACGCTGTTCTCGGCGGCAAGGATGTGCTTCGGGCTTTGGTAGAGCATGTCAACAAAGAGCATCGTAGTGACTTCATTGAACTTAAGGATCGCGCAGGTCAAACATCACTTCATGCTGCGGTAAAATTGGGAAAAGTTAAAATGATCAGTGCCCTTTTTGAGTCTGGTGCTTCATCTCAAGTTCTTGATGATAATAACAATACACTCTTACATCTTCTTGCCCATGAGAATGCTGGCTATAAAACGCTGCAATCACTATATACCTGCGTGCAAGAGGAGAACGATCAGAAAACGACTGCAAAAGACGTCTTCGGGCGTCAAATTTTATACTATGGACTCTCTGGCCGAGATAAGTGGGGAAGAACACCACTGCACCTAGCAGCATTGGCCGGAAATGTCGAGATGGTGAATTTACTGCTGAATGAGAATGCTGACATCACCGCTGTTGATCATGACGGCCGATCTGCAGTCCATCTAGCTGCCAAAGAGGGCAAAATTCATGTTCTTGAATTGCTTGTTGGGAGTGGAGGAGATGTTACCCAGCAGGATACGAGGAATGGCTGGACGCCATTTCAGCTGGCACTTTCTGCAGGAATGAATCGAGTTGTGGAGTGGATTGCCGAAACGAAAGAAATCATTTTGAATGTGCGAGACCGTGATGGCTTAAATGCACTACAATGGGTTGTACGGACGGGCCAGTATAATGCAGCAAAAAAATTACTCGACTTAGGATTTGACGTCAATTTAACAGATACTGAATTTGGGTGGACCACACTTCATTTCGCTGCCGGAGCAGGGTTTATCGGGGGTCAAGCAAATTTAACGGACAGCAATGAGGCCAAAACGCACACAGATACTGTTCAGATAATAAAACTGCTACTTGACAGAAGGGCGAATATTGAAGCAAGAGATGAAAGGTACAAGCGAACAGCACTGCACTGGGCAGCTGCGACAGGCAATGATTTAGCTGTTGAGACTCTTTTACAGCATATGGCCACGGAAGCTCACGAGGAGAACATAAACAAGAAAGATGGATTGTACGGCCGTACAAGTCTACATCTCGCTGCAAGAGAGGGTTATCACCGTACTGTGGACATACTCTTGGATTATGGCGCCGATATCAATGATGCCGATGAACATGGTCGAACCCCTCTCCAATGGGCCGTCGAAGGTGGGCATCAAGGTACCATTGAAACGCTGGAAAAGCGACACCCTGCCGTTCCAGTCAAGAAGTTTGAAGACATGTCAGAAATGGAGAAGGGAAGCATGGAAATTCGACCCTTTTCCCTTCATTGGGCAACATGGTCCCGAAATATCCCATTAATGGAGTTTCTCTTGTCTTTACCGCTGCAAGTCGGAAAAGATGGAGTGGGTCGACATAAAATAAATATCGAGTCTCTGGATGAGGTTTATGGACAGACGGCGCTCCACTGGGCCGCGCAGGGGGGCTGCTGGAAGGTCCTTCAGTTGCTCTTGGATAGAGGCGCTCGGGTTGGTGCCGTTGATGCAGCCTATGGACGCACGCCCTTGCACTGGGCAGTTATTGCGGGAAATAGCGAGATGGTGCAGATATTGCTGACATCGGAATTTGGGATTGAGGCACGGGCGGAGCTGTTGGAGGGGCGGGAGGGGAAAGGCAAAAACCGCACGCCGTTTGAAATTGCGGATGAGAAGGAGGATTTTGAGATGATGGAACTGTTGAAGAAGGTTGCGGCGGATTGTAATGTTGAAATCTCACAGGATCCCTAGGTTGTCCAGTAGCATCTTGGGTACTGACCGTTTTTGGACTGAAATTTGGGACATTTCTTGGTATTTCGGAGGGCTTTTAAGAATGATTTGACATCTGATGCAAATTCGGGAGAATTTTTTGAGTATGCCGGTATAAGTTTCAGGCCGCAATCCTTTTTTTTTATTTTTGTACTTGATATAAGCCTTTTTTTTTTTTTTTTGCGGAGGAAGGAGTAGGTGTCACCAGGCTAAGTAGGTGTTTACAGAATCGCGAGCCCGAGCCGATCACCTGGAAGGAACTTTATAACCTCCCCTGCAGCGCAACTAATGTTGGATATGTTGGAGATCTACGTATACGTCTGCAACCTTGATCATGAATAAACCCACTTTTGCCGAACTACCTAAGTGGTCAGCACTTTTTGACCTTTATTTTTGTTCTACTGGATGTATGCACTTGAGTATACACTTTACTTTACTATATCTTTACATGTACACACTTGTTTTTGCTACTTCCTTTACTTGGTTCGAGTAGCGCATCTGGCTGGCCCAGAATATCGATATAACCAAAAAACGATTGACAAGAAATATAGAGATAACTATAATTAAAATAGCTGAATTTGGAATTAACAGCTGGAAGCTAGGAGGCCTAGCTATAGGGCAGTAGATGTAATTAGGGGAATAATTAATATTCAAACTAATGTTAAAAACATTCAAATTCCTCGCAAAAAGGAAATTTAAATACCTAGTAGTACTAGTAATATATATAGCTATAACATATGTATATAAATTTAAAGTTATGTGTGTAGCTCTAATTATCTACCTAACATGTGCTTACTAGTAAATTTAAATGGGATAACCAAGAACGTATACCCTGGGGCCCTATATATATAGTAAACACGTTTGTATTAAAATCTAAACAAATTCAAAAGTTGAAGAAGGATTGAAAAGAAACAGCATTTAGGAGGGGAAAAGTACAAACGGTAGCCAACAAGTACTACTAGTGGTAATGATATAAGAAGCCAAATAGAAACCAAAAAATCCAAATCAAATCTAAATCCAAATACTATCGATATCAATACCCGGATTCAAACTATAGCTACATTTCAATAAATCTAAAGGTATGAAAAAGATGATACCGAGATACCAGAAATTTAGAGATCAAGACGATCGAGAGAGAACAAAAGATAAGATGAATACTAGACGAGGCTACTAGCTACATAACTCCACGCGGATTCTCTCTCGAGAAAAAAAAAACATACTTTGCCTGGACGCCGCTTACTAGAGGTATGTACCTACTTACCTAAGGTAAAGGTATACGTTAGGTAGCTAAGTAAAATTTCTGCACCCGACCTGTAGCTAATAAATTGAGGTACCTATAAATCGATACCTCTTAAGTTCTCAAATTCCCGAATTCCAACGACTTCTTCCAACAAACACAACATATATGGGTTTTAAGAAAAAAAAAACAGAAAAAAAACAGAAAAAAGAAAGTTAAAGCAAGAAAAGCGAATATAAGCTTATAAATAAAAAGCGAAGAGATACTTAAAATAAAATATAAGAAGGAATAGAAGAAAAGAAAAAGAAGAAAAAAAAGAAGAAAGGGAATCAGAAAAGTTTGATTATCGAGAGCCCCTCTCCCGATGGATAGACAAAAAAAAAAAGCAGACGCTATAGCAAATGAAAAAAACACATAGTGGGAAGAATTCGAAGGAAAAGGAAAAATGATGTCCGAGCGGGTAAAAGTATATGCTAAAAATGTGTCTGAAAAAGCAAAAAAGAAAAAAGAAATGATAAAATAGAAGAAACAAAGAAGAATCTGAAGAGAAAATATCCAGGATAAAAGTGTCCCCTTTATTCAGGCTTGAGAGAATGGAAATGCTTGCACCATATCCAACCAATTTCACCGTTTGAATCGTCCTGGTTCTTCGCCAGCCAGATCTCTCCCTTGACACCAATCACCTATAAGAATTGACTTGGATTAGAACTGATTGAGACATGTGGGGGGTGGGGGAATTGAGCACTTACATCAAATACCTCGCCTTGGACATAGGTGAGGTAGGGAAAACCTGCCTCCCGCCGCTCCTTGTCGATGTTGAATTCAAACATACTTACTGCAACGAACATCGGCTCAGAATCGGTGGATATCGTTAGTGTCCGTCGACGACTGTCGCTTCTTCGGCTACTGCTATGGCGAGAACTTGGCCGCGAAGGATTTCGGGAAGGCCCTCGGGAAGGCCCCGGGGAAGGTTCACTATCGGACATTGGTAAGGCTGACGAGAAGGCCCCTGTAAAATGTTGGGATGAAGGTGATGAATCCCTGCTGAAGTCCGGAGTAACTGTAGTTTCTGGGACTGGGGCGAATCCTGAACTAGTTGCCGAAGAAGGCGGTCGTGGATGCGATGTTGGAGGACGAATTGCCAACCGTGTAGGAGAACTAGCAGAGAGCGACCGGAGTACAGACGGCGATCCAGGAGAATGTGGTCCACGAAGGGGATAAACAGACGAGCTAGCTCTGGCACGTGCTGATTGTCCCACCATATGGCTCGCTCCTGGCATTGCTGTAGCTAATGCACTTATGGCAGCAGCAACCACTGGCATCTCACCACTATGGCGTCTGTGATGATGGTCCAGACTAGAAACCGATCTATTACTGAAAGAAGTCGATCTTTCACGTTCCCTTTCCCTTACAGGATCTGCAGTATTTGGGCGATGGTGTGAAAGCGAATCCCTAGATGGCTCTTCCAGTGAAACTGTGCTAGATGAGGGTAACCCGAAAGTTGGTGATGTCATTGCCTGTAAAGTTGTCACAGTGGCCCCTATAATAAAACCGTCAGATTTGCAATTTCAACTCAAGGAAGTGATCTCACCATTGCATATTCCCAACTCTTTAATCGGAGCTTCATAATATGCAAATTCCTCCCTAAATGTTGCAACAATCTCGCTTGGTTGCTCGGGCGCAGGTGTATCCGGAATTGATGTTATCAATGTACCGGAAAACGTCTGATTCCACTGAAATTGCAGCTCCACAAAATTCTCTAATGTCACAAGGACCAATTTTTTGGTTAGGTTGAATAATGTCGGTAACTCATCAATCAGGGCCTCGTTAAGGGCTGTGTATGCTTCCGCAAGATCCTTAGTCTTTTTGTCTGGAACCGCGCCTTTCTCTCTGATCGCTGTAAACCTAGCATAATCCACAGACTTCTTGTTCCGCTTAAGCATCAATCGTTGGGGATTATCATAGAGCCTTAATAGGCTCTCAATTGGTTCTACACAGTGTTTCTTGACGCGATGGGTCTAAGGCAGTATTAGTATGTATTTTTATGTATAGATAAGGGGCTGGCCTTACATGCTCAGATAGCGCAAGCTTAACCATATCTTTCATTGCCGAGTCGAATCTCTTCCATTTGGTTTCGATCTCAGGGTAAGGGGTTGGTGAAAGTTCGACGAATTCTCTCATTGCTGCGGGTATTTCCAAAAATTGCTGGAAAAACTCATTTACTTTGATGATATATCCGTCAATGTCGCGGAAGCAAAGTTGCAACTGCACGTAGTGCATGTGGAAGTTTTCCACCATTTTGTTGTAATTGGGATCGATAACGGCTTCGGAAGTACCCATCTGTTGGCGGAATATCTCTGTGCGACGAGTTATCAACTTGCTCAAACCATGTCGGATATCTGTATCATTCCGCTTCCGGACAATCTTTTCCACTATGTCCTTCCTTTTTTTCAGCTCGTTGATACGATCGGCAGCTAAGCGTAATTCTTTCTCTGCCCACTCCAGAGATATAAAATCAGGATGGTCAACCGGAGTAGCATCGAGTAGGGCCCGCAGCATCAGTGGGTATTTTAGGATCCTTTGCACGGGTTTAATCAATAGTGATTCTAAACTCCATGCATTTGTCAAATCCTCTGCCACAGTTTTGCATTCCTACACATACCTCGTTAGCTTCTTTCAAATTGCAAAATGATGCCGACGATAACTTACCCTTAACCAAATTGCAATACCTGGAGTCCCTTCAAGCTTTTGAAGCCTTGCAACGGCTGCTTCATGGTTTTTGCAGTAATCGCCATATATCTTTTCCATTCGAGGCAAATGTTGCTTAAAGGCTTCCCCGACAATTGTCTTTCGGTCCTTATCATCGTCTGTGAGAAATGATAGCTCGCTCACAATGCTTCCACGAGAAGTTTCATCACCACTGACGGAATTCGCCAAGCTGACTGAGCTGCTATTCATGTTGCTCCGTACCCTTTTAATCACATACACACTCGCCACTGCAGCTTTCAGTGACTCCTGAAATATCTTCGAAAACTGCACTATGGCATCTGTGTTGCCAAACATGACCTTAACATCATCAGCAGTGAGAGCAGAGCATGCATTTGCTGTTCCCTTGTAAATCTCCTCTGTAACTGTCATGTCCTGAAAGAAGGACTTCTCCGTGTCCAAAAGCTCCTTCATGATATGTTTGCGCTTTACCAGCGCCTTCTGCTCAGTTACGGAGTCCCGTGTAGGTGCATTCGATTGTGTACGCAACCCAGCTCCCAAAGACAATGGTAATGTGACCTCAGAAGCCCGAGGTGAAGCCACAGAAGTAAAGGCAGAACTTCTACGAGAGGCATCTTGATCTGAGTAGTAACTTGAAGGCGGTGAAAATGGCTTGGCGGGGGCAGTTTGGCTATGATCCAACGGGGGCCGTGGGGGTGGGTTCTGTGGAGGTGCTGGAACAGTCGTATCTTGCTCATATGCCATGGAAGCGATAGATAATGGCGAAGCCAATCGAATAGCCAAGCCCAATGGTTCAGTGTCAGGAGCAATCTCTGGCAGAGTTATTGGCTGAAATTTCCGACCTTGAACTTGCGTACTTGGTATCCGAACATAAGGCTCCGGAAATGGTATGGAATTCTTCCGTGGCACCGGAGGAAGATAAACAGAATCTTTCGGCGGGGGCGTTGGAGGTGGGGGTGAGTCAATGTCAATAGTCCGGCGTGGGGTTGGAGGGGATTCTGGTTGTGCCGGTAGACGTGTAACCCGCGTATACGATCGATTTTGCCAATCATCGGTGCTTTCTATGCTTGGTCTCGCAGAAGAGTGCATGGTTTCAGAGGAGCAATTCGATATATCATCGTCGTCACCCTCATAATTATCATCTCCGTCCACTTCGTGCTCATCTTCATCCTCATCTTCATCGACCTCGTCGTCGTCACTATCATCTCCGTCGTCATCATCGCCGCGCTCCGAATCTGCAGAAGTCGTGGCATATTCGCTAGGTGATTCCGCATAAGGTGAGTTGAGATAAGGAGAAAGAAAATCCTCCCTTGGCTCATCGTATCGATCGATGAAGCTGACTATTGTTGCCCCGTCATCGTCTGTCGGTGTGTAGAGTCCACCTTCTGCCGGGGATGTAACAGATAGCCCACCAAGGGAAATTCGCACGCCGTTCGGGTATAGACGGCTATGCCTTGGGGATACATCGTCACGTTGCTCATGAGGCGAGCGCTCTTGTTGTGGTGTATTAGCATAGTCATATTCAGTTTGCCCATCGTCAGACCGATCATCAGCAGAAACATCCGTCCATTCTGTCTGCATTGTTGCCATTGAATCTGGGCGGAGATACTGCGAAATATCTGTTAACCGGGGTGGTGGTTTCCGAGGCTCTCCTGGAGAATCTGGAACAATGATCAGGGGAACAACATTGCTCCGAGATGGCTCACCCATACTTATAAGGCTTTTAGTAAACGGAGATAACGGACTGTCTTCGACCCTCTGTGATAGTGGTGGTAGGCTGTCTATATGTTTCCGTAAGCTAGGCAGACTTTGCAAAGAGAATCTTTTCGAACTCGGCCTCTCAACCATCTCCACCTTCTCTGCCATTTCAACACGTTCATCGTCATCAACGCTATCCGAAAGATAGGAATGGCCTGCTTGTGGCTTTTTTTCATTTTGCTGTGAATAGAATGCAGCAGCCGCGTTAAATTCGGTATCCTGTGATGCTTGGGCGTAAGATGGTAATTGCTCTGATGGCGTTTCAGCATCCGGAGATAGTGAGCTGGCCCCGAGACCCTCAAATTCACTTTCACTTTCTGCAAAACTTCCATTGACCATCTCAACCTCCTCACTACTACCACTTTCTATATCACTCCCACTATCACTCCGTTGAATGAAGCTACTAGCATGTTCATCCTGAACGTCTGATCGGGCTTCCTGCTCGACTTGTTGATACATTTGATTTTGCTGGTAGTCTTCTGGTGACTGACTGGGGGATTGTTGAAAGTGTTCTTCTTCGCTTTCCTCCTCTGGAATGGTTTCTTGAATTGGTTTGCGAGATTCTTTATTGCTACGCACACTAGAAGTCTCGGGAAAGTCTTCTTCGCTGTATTCCGGAGTTTGTTCTTTCAGGCTCCCATTTGACGGTTCTCGAATGATGACTTTCGGGGTACTCTCCTTTAAGCTTTTATTGAATGCTGCTTGAATTGTTGCCCTCCGTGCCGCAAAGTCAACTGAACCTAATTCGGGGATTTTCTTCTTCGCTCTCGATGGTGTTCGGCTTTGTAGAGACCCATCCGACTTACTGATACTTGGGGACGCAGGGTTTCCAGTAGTTTTCGTGAATTTCGATTTTGGTGTATTTCCAGGAGTGGAAACTTGCGCCCTGGGGCGGGATGAGCGAAGTGGTGGCGACTTCTTCGGGGGTGGGACCGTTACATATGCTCTGAGAGTTGGGGATTTCGCGGGCTGGGGTACGTGCCTAGAGCTATGTGGCGAGACCGATAATGAGGACAACTTTTTGACTGTTGGTTCGGTTTTGGGTATTTGTATACGGCTTGAAGCCGTAGAACTCGGTGGAACCCTACCCCTTGGGGAACTTGTCTGAGATCCACCTTTTCTAGAAGAGCCTGGTAATTTTGATAAGGGTGAAATGGGTGAATGAGTAGCATCCATCCTGGATGGAGATTTGGAGAATGTTTGATGATCAAACACAGGCCTTTGGGGCTCCTTGGCTTTGGTTGAAGTAGACATCTCGATATTTGATCGGCTCCGACGGTGTCGTAGAGCGGCAGGTTCTGTCTGTAAAGTAAGAACGGGACGCTCCATCTCAGCAAACGAACGACTGCGAGAGCGCCGCTTCTCGCTGGGATGCGTCGAGTAACTCATCTCTCCTGCTGTATCATCGTCGGCATCTGTTGATCCACGGTTGCTATCTTCCCCAACGGATTGTGACACGGAAGGCCGCTTTCGCTTTTGCTCCGCCACTGTCGAGACAGTTGATGCGCGAGAGGATGCCCGACTTGTTGCTCTGGATTCATAAGAGCCGATTGCCGAAGTTGATCTACTCGGCCTTGACTTTGCTGTATCTTTTGTAGGTGCTTTTGAAGTCGACCCACCTGGTTTCCACGGCGGTGTAGTCTTTTTCACCTCTTCTCGACCCTTCCGAACCCTAGCTGCCGGTGACGCCATCCGACTCGCCGAAGTACTGTTTGTCGGCAGCGGAATCTTCTCATCTCGCTTCTCGTTAAACTTTGTGACTATGTCCTTGAACTTGGCTGCATGTGCGGGATTGGCTGCGGATGCTGAGTTGACTCTTGGGGGGGCTGTCGGGGTAGATACACTTCGCTGAGTTTGTCGATATGGCGATACGTATGAAGAAGAGGTGCCATTTGGTGTTGCGCGAGGGGGCTTTGTCCGAGCTTGTGGCCCTTTGGATAGCTGCTGCTTCGATGTCTCCGATGGAGATTCTTCCACTTGGGACACCCGAGGTTCACCTGACGGCATAGTTTTTTTTTTTTTTAATAAATCATGTGGCTCCAGTCAATTTGGGTGCCTGTTGTCCCAGTGTGGGGTTATTTGGGTGGGGACGACGGAGTGGGGAGTGGGGATAAAGACAAGGAAACGCTACAACGGCCCAAGAAAGAAATCGGCGAAATGTGGAAAGGGTTTGTCAGGTCGAAACCCAGGACGCGAGACCTGACAGCGGAAGTATTGAATATGTTGCCTTGTCTGCTTGTACTGAGCGCGAGTGGGAATTCGAGGACCAAGCTTCGATGAGAGGGCGGCAGGGGTGGGAAACCAACAGGGCGGGATGTTGTTTTTTTGCGACCTCACGCAAGGGCGAGCAGCAAGACAGTGGGGGGGACAAGTGCAAACGAACAGTGGGGCCGCAGGAAGACGGTGTATCGAAATCGGGTTGTATGTTTGGAAAGTCCGACGATAGAGGCCGCCTCGGTTTGTCTGGGTGGAAGGGGGGGCTTGCTGGTGGTTGCAGTGGTGGCGGTAGCGGTGGTCGTAATGAGCGTGCGGGATGTAGAGTATTGGGGAGGGAGGGAGGGAGGGAGGGGGGGGGGGGGGGGGTGCGATGCTGCAGTGGCCTGTCCGTTTTCCTTTGGAGGGCCTGGCGGCGGCGGGGGGCGTTTGTGGATGAGGAGGAGGAGGAGGAGGAGGAGAAGAGGTGGGCACTACCTCAGCTGGGGTATGCGCGAGCGGTATGAGCAGCGTCGCCCATTCACTCACTCACTTCCTCGCTCACTCACACGAGCAAGTAAATAGCTATTGACTATCGCGACAACCACAGAACTAGTCCACAGAAACAAACAACCAGGTTTGCCCAATAGTGTGCTCAATCGCCTGGAAGGTCATGGCCGATATAGTGCATTGCATGGCAGATGGAAGAGCCAGGGCACACCAGGGGCGATGGGTATAAGTTAGATGGGTGTCAATATACTGCTCTCTACCTCATCCAAGAAGCAAGAGTGGTGCGGTATACCGACTTGCCTCACCGTCAGGATCAGGTCCGTGAAGTCCTTCTTGCCTCTTCGCAGACTAGCATCTGATACTCGTTCGTCTATATGACACTCTGATATATTTAGAGTGATCGTCCCCCATAATTCCTGATATACTCAATACACCAGGTACACCTTCTCCTCCAGCCTGGGATCTGGGTACCATGCACATATCGAAGCAGGCCAAGCAGAAAGCCCTGGACGAAGAGGAAAGACTACCATTGTAGTCTGTATGTGCGCAGCTCCCAGCAGCGCTCACTTCTCGTGTACTCGCCCGGTGCTTTGAAGAAAACACAGGCTGCCCTCAGTAGTGTTGGTCGCACGATATAAGGTTTGTTGACGAGGCAGTGAGGCAGGGGCGGGTACTTGAGTGGTTTATTCGAAAAAGCCACGAGCTCGAAATCCCAAGGAAATCTGCATGGCCTCAGCAGCAAAGCATCATGTGCCGCCGACACAGCGAGAGTGCGAATCAGGGCGGGGGCTCGAGACTGGACGGCGGGATACAGCCACAGGTCGTTCCCGTTCGCCCCCTCTTTCTTCGATGACACGCCCCCGCTGCTCATCGCTGAGGGCTTCTGGTGCCTGGATGGCTGCCGCCTGTAATTGCTGCTCCCTGTCCTAATTGCAGACAGGGCCGTGTTGGAGTGCACTACGGGTGGGCGCCCAGTGTCGAACCACGGGTGTCCAGGTGGGTGGGTGGGTAGGCTTGCGTGCGATCGTGCGCAAGTGGACGCTGGCGGCACGAGACACGAGACCCGGTTGAGACTGGCTGGGTCGTGATCGGTGCTGGTGAGGAGCACGAGCCTAGGCTGGGAGAAACCCAGTAAATTAACCGCATTCATGGCCTGTTGGGCTTTCGGTTGGCGATATTCCATTTCAGTATGAGCATGTCTTTTCGTTTCCCGACATTCCGTCAGCTTTCGTCCCTGTTTTGTCTATCCTGGCGATAATTGGCATTGGCCTCTTGAGCGGCTGTGAGCGTAAATATGCCCTCTATTGCCATGCCTGAACGTAGGGAAGCACCATTTTCGAAGGAAGACCTTCAGTAAGTCTCGACGGTGAGCGAACGAGATATTGTGGGCATGATTGGCTGCACAAATGCCTCGACAGAGGGGATGGCTTCGGAATATGGCGTTGGGCGAATGTTGACTGTGGTCTCGGCGGATGGGGAGTTGGGGACGAGAACGGGCTTGAAGCCGGGCATTTGCACGGTGCCGCTTGGGAGCAGGAGCATCGGAGGCAATATTTCCACCCCTTCCTATTTGGGTAAGTGCCCATCTTCTCAAGTAATTGCTCAACCAAACCAAAACCCTCGCAGAGGACGAGACTGCTCCGCCAGACCTCCAACCCCTTGGCGTTCTTCTTGCGCCCTCATTCACACAATTCCACCGACCATCCCGCACAGCTACTTACAAAGTCCCTCCAGCACCTCCCCCAGACACATCTCGACAAAGCCAACGGTAGGCACACGCGTTAGACACCTCAATCGAGGCAGATATCTTTCTCGGCCAGAAAGTCTTGACACATCGGGCCCTATACCAAACTAACTTCATTAAGTGTGCTCTTGGTAGAATTCTATTCCTCAAATGTCTGGAAAGGCTTGTTCAGGCTGTCACTCAGCAGCCATCGTAGCCCTACAACCCAATCAAACATCATCGGGAATCAAAGTATCTACCTTACCAATCTGCTGGGTCCATGGGATAACTGGTGCTCGTTTTGGAGTAGAATGCACCTCCGGACCAGTACCTACTTTGATTCACTAAATGCTTACCCGTAGTACTTAGTGTACAAAATATCGCGTCCTCGCTTACACGAATGACGATCGGCCATATTTCAGGTGGTCCGAGCCCGTGGTAAGCTGCACTTCTGGAGCTATCGGTCAGTGGTTTGGATATCAATTGCAATCAAGCTTACTTTATCTAAACAACAGGTCATACGATTTATGTACATCGCTTCCCTTTCATAACTACAGAGACAATGTCCATCTGAGTACGTATGTACCGTTCTCGTGCTAGTTAAGCACTGCTCGTCGCCGGTCTTTTTTACTTTCCCTGTCATGATTGAGCTGTACCTGAGAATAAGCAATTAAGCAAAATGTAGGGACCCAATTCGAAACCTTTGATCCAAGGCGTTATATATGCAGGTGCAATGAGCACCTCAATATCACGAGGACCAATTCAGCAGGTACAACACATACATTAATGGTAAGAAAGCGAGCTCCTGCACAATTACCTACATGTGGAGATGTGGATATCATTTTGTTTTCTTTTTCGGGGGATGGGTGATGTGATGTGACCTAATTAATTTTCGTGCATGTAGGACTTTTTTCAATGGCTATACAATGGACAGTCCCGAGGCCGTGTAGCCGTGTGGGGTAAAAAAGAAAAAGTTAACGGGGGTGTAGCTAATTTGCAGATTGATGGTCATGGTATCCCGCTGCACAGAAACAGTATCCCACAATTATAATGCAAAGTTATTTACTCGACCATGGTCATATCGACAGAAGATTACGTACAACCTTAAGTCGACAAGGTATACGACTTCGAGCAGGTAGTCAAATACTTTACTAAGCCGAGAAGGGTAGAGTTACACCACACACAAGGTATGTACCACCATTGACGTTTGAGAATAATAGTCGATATTGACCTTTCTATTACCAGTTCCGATATCGGCACATCTTGTACGGAATTTCCTCATTGATCAGCTTCACAGATTCACGAATTGCAAAATGCGAAGCCTACAACATGTGACGAGGGCCTTGAGTAAGTTCTCAGGTATTTGGCATTCGGATTCTCAGCAGCGAGCGATCAGAAAAAATTATGCGGTTAATGAGATCGATTCATGATCGTATTGATTCTGATCATGAGGAGCCTCATGCCAGTCTCTAGGGACAAAATCTTGACGACTTATCTCAAGAAGTCATATTGCTCACTTGCATACTACTCCGAATAACGATGGATTTTGATACCATGAATTGCGAACATATAGATGATAGCTTCTGCCTGGGCAATGCTAGGTGGGTTTCTATACCATTGTCCTCTTTTGAATCATTCAGTTATGGTCACGATCCATTACCATCTTCAGATATGAGGAGGATAGGGATAAAAAGAAAGAGATTTACAACTCTGGGCACCAAAAGATGAACAATGATCTTTCAATATCTTATAATTAGAAGCTCCAATATGCTTACAGAAGCCTAGATTTATGAATGAGAACAAGACTGACTGAAGATTAAGTTCTAGGCTTTCTAATGCAGCACTCGGCCTTGAGACTGGACAGCACTAAGAAATGTTATGCAATGTAGGGATCGGTAGCCTCGTACCAGGGTTTGGGTTTCAGGTTATCAGTGGAAGTAAGGTTCGTATTCCTGCCTGTCCAAAGTTTCATTTCCACTGACCACACATATAGGTACTCTAACGGCCACCGCCAAAACTGGTCTCGGATGCCCAGACTATGAATATCAATACTGATTGGTGAAATGCTTCAAATTTGAAACTTTAGAATCAGAATTGATTCTTGATTCATGAAATAATCACATGCCCCGACAAATCATGAGCATGCAAAGAATTTCCTATAGAAGGATACCGATAGGTCGTTGATCATGTAAGGATCCGAATTAATCTTCACGTGGAATTATGGCCGCAGTAATACGCTGCTGGTATGGTTTCCGCGATATTGAACGCTTACTTTCCGAGCCGTGTTGACGTTCCAGAAATTACCAAACAAAATACGGAAACAACTAAATGTTTCCTCGAAGATGGACATGGGTGTGAAGGAACATACCACTCGACTAGGTAACGCTGCCGTGCGTGGTCGAAGGAGGCCTGTGTGTTTCATTCATCACAGGGGCCGGTGACACTCTCACTGGTTTAATTGACCGACTACAATTTTCAAGCCATCCAATATGCACGGGAAAAGAAAGATTATTCATGGTGTGTAGTGCCTCTTCTCGCCCGTCTTGTCCGAGCATTCGCCTTACCACCGACCCGAGTATTTTTTTTATGGCCAAAGAGCAGAGAAAATGAAGCATGCAAAGTGCTTCAAACGCCTGGGGACGAGGCTAGCAAAGTGCACCTTGTTTGCATTTGGTTGCACAAACTGATAAGTACCGAAGGAGGAGGTATTTTGCCCACGGCTTTATCGACCGCTTTGCAGTGCCTGGTATGTATGTACTCAGTACTCGAGTACATACATGTAGAAGTATCCTTGGTGCCGGCTCGGCTCGGCTGCAGCTCTCTCCCGGCCGAAATCCAGCTACGGTTACGAGTACTCGAGTAACCCAGAGATGCTTGTTCTACGTGCCTCCCGATGCTCCGCATCCACCGATCTTTTAGAAAAGAGGGGCGCGGGCGCGGGGCGTCAAAGCCGGCCGCATTCTAGCATCCAATCAGGAGTCCCAGAGTAAGGATGCTCATGGATGAGCCAGTACCTGCGCTAGTGGGCGAGGGGGCAAGGGGCTTGCTGCCGATGGTCGTCGGCCGGCTGCTGTCGATACGGATCAGAGCAAGGGGGGGAATCCATTCGCGTGGTGCCTGCCCTTGATTCTTCTGCCTTTGAGAACATAGTGGAGACCTTATCTGAAGATTCTTGACCCACGGCCGAGGCTGATTTGGTTTTGACAATCGGAAGCCTTGCATCCAGCCAGCCAGCCCTCAAACCCTTCATCTCAACCCGCTACTCCCGCATCTGGCTTAGTCTCCCAGCTAGCGCTCCCCAGTTCCAGGCCGCCTCCCTAGCCCGGCTCCACCCCGGCAATTTCGCTGCGGCCCGCTCGCTGGGAGCCGCCCAATGCGTTATTCTGAGATTGACAGCCAGACAGCCTCGAGTCTTACAGCTGATGGCTTGTTGGATCGCGTCGTTTCGTGTTTCGCGTTTCGTGCCGGCCCCGTCCCATTAGAGTAGATATTTTGAAAAGCCCATCAGCGTGTTGACTAGACGTGTTGTCGCGCGCGCGAGAACATCGAGACGCATTATCCCCAGCTTTGTGCGCCCCGGGGATAGGTAGACAACCACCCAGGTGCACTGTGATCTGGTACACTGCTGAAACGGCCTCGTCGCGGTGTTTGCATCTGAGCTCGGCCGCACCACCAGATGCTACTGGCCGGCCATCGACCTTCCTTGCTTCCGAAACCACAGGGCCGCCATGCACTCACGTAGTCTGGTGCACTCACTCAGATAGCACTGCAAACAATACCATACCATACCCGTCGTTACCATCCCACATACCTACATCTGTAGTGCTTCCACTCATATCATCTCATCGTTACAGGCCTTTTCTTTCCAGTGCCAGTCCCTGCAGTGATACCCACCTAAATCAGATTGGTTGATTTCCCATCGCGATAAAACGCAAGATGGCCAAGAAGAGGAAGTCGACATCGGCCCCGGCGCCAGCATCAGCATCAGCTCCGGCATCTAGATCTCATAAGCGGCCCTGCACCAAAGCCCTGCAACAGCAGCAGCAGCAGCAACCCCAGCCCAACCAATCACAATCACATGCTGTTCTTTCTGCCTATTTCCCGGAGTTGGTGACACTCCGGAGTTATCTTATCGAGAGGGTGAAGGCGTTACCCTCAACCCCGAGGAGGAGGCATGCGGTGAGGAAGTTGGAGGGGGGAAGAGGTGCTACTACTACTACTGCCGGGAAAAACTTGCCGTTGGATAAGTTGCTTGATGAGGCGCTTGTGGGGATATCCGTGGATGATGGCCAACGGGATGTTGAGGGTCTCGGTGGAGGCTGGGGATTTGATGATGATGATGCGGCAGAGGGGGAGGTATCGATGGCTTCGATTGAGGATGCGGATAGAGATGAAGGTGGTGCGCGTGGTGGGCGTGGGAGTGGGGGGGTTTCGCAGTCTGAGGTATGTAGTTATGTTATGCATGATATCTCACCCCCCCTCCCCCAATCTCTTTCTTTGAAAATATAAAATTATAAAATGGAAAAATAAAAAGAGAAATAATGGAATAATGTCATCAAAATTGCAATACTAAATCCACGATCTTTTTCACTCGAGATGAAAAATAAAACGAGAACAATGAGAAATAACACTTTTTTTCCTACGCAACAACGAGACTGACATAACACAACACAACACAGATCGTCGACCTCTCCATCCGCCTCCTCTTCAAGCGCAACCCCGATGCCCGCATGAACATGCTCACGCAGGGCTTCCGCCGCGACAAGTACCGCGGGAATACGCTCTACAGCAGCTTTCCGAATTCGCATGTTAACACGGTGAAGGCGCTTGTGTGGCAGAGGCTGTTGAGGGTTGTGGG
This sequence comes from Peziza echinospora, assembly GCA_024516245.1. Taxonomy (NCBI): domain Eukaryota; kingdom Fungi; phylum Ascomycota; class Pezizomycetes; order Pezizales; family Pezizaceae; genus Peziza; species Peziza echinospora. The sequence goes on along the minus strand of JAJLQT010000009.1, from coordinate 1,303,483 downwards.
CGGGAGGGTGATGGTGGGGGTGTTGGTTGGGGCGAGTGTTTTTGTGGCGCTGGGGGAGGGGGGGGGGTGTTATTATCAGCTTACGGGTGTGCCGATTTCGGAGTTGAAGCAGTTGCAGGTGCAAGGGAACTTGCCAACGGCTCTGCAGGGCGAGGAGAATATGAAGATGAAGATGAAGATGATGGTAGCCGCTGGCAATGGCGGAGAAAGCGCTACAACTACTACAACCGTGAAACAGAAACGACCGGCCACTGAACAGCTTGTTAAAGAACCCGCGGGGGGAAAGCGGGTTAAATTGCAGAATAATAATCCTAATCCTAATCCTAATTTAATTAGTAATAATGGCAGCAACGGGGTTCCGGCCGCAGCAGTCTTGAACTCGCCGTCAAATATCACGTTTGTCAGGTCCCGCATGTTTTATAGTCGGCCGACACTCACGGCTGGTGGGAATGTGGCTACAGGGTTGAGGCATATACGTGAGTGGTGTTTGTTTGTTTTATTTATCTCGTTTTTGTTTTGATGCTGGTGGTGGTGGTGGTGGTGGTGGTGGGTTTTGTGGGTTTGGGTTTGGGCTTGGGTTCAGGGTAACCTGGTGGAATGAAATAAAAATAGCTAACAGAAATATGTATGTGCAGATATCCTCAACCAAACCCGCACCAAACCTCCAAAGCCAATAACAACTACAACTACAAACAAAAACAAAAGCAAAAACCCCAACCCCGCTTCTCACGAATTCTCCGAGACCGAGCAAACCCAGCGGATCCTCCAGTACATCTTCCCGAGGCAGTTTGGCCTGCACAATGTCTTTACCTCGGCGGTGGATAAGATTGAGACGTCCCATCGCTTCAAGGATTATACGACTAGGGAGGATGAGATTCAGCGCAAGACGAGGAGGGGTAGAGAGGGGGGCGTGTATAGCTATAGGCCGTTGAAGGTGCCGAGGAGGTTGGCGGGGGAGAGGGTGAGAAGTCTGGTGGAGGGGTTGAGGAGGGGGAATGAGAAGTGTGGGTATTGGGCGTTGGTGAGGTATTATTGTCCGAGTTGGGTGAGTGGTTGAGTTTAGTATTTGCTTCCCTTTTCTTTCCTTTCCTTTCCTGTTTTTTTTTTTCTTTCATCTCCTGGAGGTTGGAATTTTAGAATGGATAAGTTGACAGGTTATTAATGTTTTGGGTGTTTGGGGGTGTAGCTCTGCGATGAGGGTGCAAAGGACCCGAGATTAAGGCTCCCTGGGCCGGAGAAAGCGTTGTTTTCATCGAGTTGTGTGAGCGAGGGGATTGCTACGCAGGCGTATAATCTGCCTTCGGGTAGTAGTAGTGCTCGCCCTGCAAGAACAACGGCGGCGCAAATACCCACCCAAAAACCAACCACCACAACCTCGACAAAAACAACCACTACAAAGACTACCAACCCCCCCGACCCAGCTCCCCCCACAAACTCAATCGAGCAACTCATCAGCAAACCAGTGAAGCAATCCTTCACGGACCATGCCACCTCCGTCGGCGAGGTATCCGCGTTTGTGGCTGCCGTGATTCGCACGGTGATTCCAAGGGAGTTTTTTGGGGGCGAGGAGAACCGGAGGACGATTATGAGGAGTGTCGAGAGGTTTGTGAGGTTGAGGAGGTTTGAGACGTTGAGCTTGCATGATGTTTTGCAGGGGTTGAAGGTATGTTTCAACCCAACCCATATATCTCGAATTTCCATTTCTGAAAAAAAATGTATACTTTTACTTACATTTAATTTTTTTTATCTATATAACACAGCTGAAGGACTTTGTCTGGCTCGAGCCTCCCAACAACAGCAACTCGAAAAATACCCCCACCCACCACCACCATCTCTCTAAATCCGATACATCTAAACGCCTCGAGCTGCTCTCTGAGTTTATCTACTGGCTCTTTGACTCCTTCCTCATCCCGCTCATCTCTGCGCACTTTTACGTCACGGAGTCGGGCACGCACCAGTATAGGATGTTTTATTTCCGGCATGATGTGTGGAGGAAGTTGTGTGAGCCCGAGTTGGAGGGGCTGAGGGGGAGGATGTTTGTGGAGATGGAGAGGGGCGTGGCGAGTGGGGTGTTGGAGGGGAGGGGGCTGGGGTTTGCGGGGGTGAGGTTGTTGCCGAAGGAGGTGGGCGTGAGGCCGATTATGAATTTGAAGAGGAGGGGCGGGGGGGGTGGGGCGGGGAAGGCAGGTGGTGCTGCAGCTGGGAAAGGGAGTATTTATAGTATTAACCAGCAGATGAGGCCGGTGTTTAATGTGTTGAAGTATGAGAAGGTAATATCTCCTTCTTCCGTTTCTTCTTTTCTTTCCATCATCATCGATTTTTTTTTCTTTTTTCAATTTTTTCTTTTTCAGAGCTCTAATCATTCGTTCGTACATATGATACGACAGACCCGAAACCCGGAATGCATCGGCGCGTCAATGTTCCACGTGCGCGAGATGTACACCAAACTCGCGGAATTCAAGGCGCGCATCCGCCGCCATGGGTGGCAGAACCGCAAGCTGTACTTTGTGAAGCTGGATGTGCAGGCGTGCTTTGATACCATCCCGCAGAGGAAGTTGGTGGAGATTGTCAAGGGGCTGTTGACCGAGGAGGAGTATGTGATTGAGAAGTATGCCGAGATTACGCCGCCGGGTGGAGGGGAGGGTGGGGTTGGTGGTGGTGGTGGTGGTGGTGGGGGGAAGGGAGGTGGGAAGGTCAAGACGAAGATTGTGATGCATGCGAGGGCGTATGATGATTTGGAGCGCTTTGAGGATTTTAGTAGGAGGAAGGTGGGGGGTGGTGGGGCAGGTGAGGCAGGTGGGGGGGCAGGTGGTGCAGGTGGTGGTGGTGGGAGTGCGAAGCGGGGAACGGTATTTGTCGATCGGGGCGCGCAGTTTTATAAGAACCGCGAGAGCTTGCTGGAGTTACTCGAGGAGCATGTCGAGCGGAACATCGTCAAAGTATGTCATTTCTTTCCTCCCTCCTCTTCCTCCTTTTTTTTTTGTAGAAAAAAAGGGAAGCTGTATACTAATTTCTTGAATTTTTTCTTTCTCTCTCTAACCACTCACTCACTCTACAACACAGATTGGCAAGAAATTCTACCGCCAGACAAACGGTATCCCGCAGGGCTCCATCCTCTCCACGATCCTCTGCAACATCTTCTACGGCCACCTCGAGAGGAAATACCTCCCCTTTGTGTTTTCCTCGCCAGAGGGCGTCTTGCTGAGGCAGGTGGACGACTTTTTGTTTGTCACGGTGAATCGCGGTCACGCCATGAGGTTTCTCGAGGTGATGGATCGCGGGATTCCCGAGTATGGCGCGCGTATTGGGAGGGAGAAGACGTTGGTGAATTTTGAGGCGTGGGTGGGGGGGAGGAGGGTTAGTAGGGTTGTGAGTGCGGGGGGTGGTGGTGGTGGGGGGGGGGGGTTGGGAGGCAGAGAGTTTCCGTATTGTGGGAGTACGATTGATATGAAGACGCTGGAGCTGAGGTGCGATGTGGAGAGGAGGTTGGATATTAGTATGGGCCCCCTTCCCCTTCCTTTTCCTTATTGTTTTTTTCTTTTTTTTTTTGGGGGGGGGGGGGTGAGGGTGAGGGTGTTACCCTGAAACTACTTACTTACTTACTTTATCTACTGTCTTTAGATATCCGCAACTCAGTCACGATGGTCCACGCGAAGAACGCGGGGCTCGCACTGCAGAGACAGGTCGAGGCGTATGTTTTTTGCTCTTTCCCTCACTCCCCCCCTCTCTCTCTCTCTCGACTAACTAACCAACTAACTACCTACATACTAATACAGTACATTCAAACGCGGCGGCGACGCAATGTTCCTTGACGCGGCACACAACGGGATCCCCACCGTGCTGACGAATCTCTATCGGAACTTTTTGGACGTGGCCATGAAGTTTTATAGGCATTCGAGGACGATGGAGAGGGGTGGTGGGGGTGGGGGTGGTGGGGGTGGTGGGGGTGGGGGTGGGAGGGGGAGGGGGGGGAATGAGAGGTTTTTGATTCGTGAGTTGTTTGTGTTTTATTTCTCCTATTGTTGGGCGGGGGGGGGGGGGTGTTTTATTTCTCCTATTGTGTTTTGGGGGGGGGGTAGATATGATAAACTAACTAACTAACTCCCTCTACTACGAACTAGGAATCATCGCCAACGTCCTCGCGTTTGCAGTCAAGCTCGTCAAGAGCCGGCAGCAACTTACAGGCACGATCACCGCAATTTCAAGTCGGAGGCAGTGTAAATACGTGGCCACGGTGGGGGAGAGGCAGGTTCGATGGTATACATATATATATATTTTTTTTTCCCACCTCCTTTTTTCTTATATATTGTAGATGCTAATGTGTGGATAGGCTCGGCGCAACGGCCTTCAAGAAGGTATTGCAGAGGAAGCAGGCGAGGTATTTGGGGGTGTTGAGGTGGTTGGAGGAGGAGCTTGGGGGGGGGCTTGGCGGGCTTGGGGGGCAAGGGCAGGGGTGCCCGGGGGAGGTTTGTGAGAGGGTTGTGCGGGGGGAGGAGGGTGGGGTGGGGGGGAGGGGGAGGGGGAGGGGGTATTGAGAGTGTGGTTTCTTATTATTATTATTATTATTATTATCATTTTGATTATGATCTCGATTAATTGTGGAGTGGTTTGTGTAGATGTATGGATGGATGGATGGATGGATGGATGGATGGATGGTAGGTACACTTTGGGGGGGGGGGGGGTTGTATGATATATGCTTTGTTGATTATAATATACCTACGATGAATGTTTTCTCAATTCTTTAAATTTAATTGCATGACCAATTGCAATATTCGTACCTATTAAGTCCCTAATTAGGTATATTGGCTGGATGTTTAAATCTAAATTTCGGTCATTGACTGATCATGATATATATTGGAATTCAATTTTAAACTTATTTCTCTTCGTATATTGCGCAACTTCAACTTCAGTTGGCATTCCGGGATACGTATACCATGGGTTATAAATTTACAATGCATCATACCTGGTAGGTGGGTGGGTATACGTAGGTTGATAGTATATAAAGCCCCCAAGTAATATAATTACAATTCCAAGATAAAATACACGAGAAGGTATAGGTAAGTAAAATATACAAAGGGAATAAAATAAAAACGCCACCCAGTAGCTACAGCTATATATTTAAAAATTCCAAAAAAAGAAAAAAAAAAGAAAAAAGAAATGATTGAAAGGAAAAAGATTTTTATACAACACAGCCTCCCCCCCCCACCACCCCCCCACCCCCCACCCCCACTCTACTCCCTAACCTCCTCCTTCCCTGCCCCCCTCACAACCTCCAAAAACTCATCCTCCCTCCCAACCTTCCACACGCCCGCACTCCACCCCAACACGCCCACCACCTCCTCCCGCGTGCCATACAACCTACTCTCAAGCACCGTCAACACCGCCACCGCCGTCCTGACCAAAAACCCATCCCCCTCAAACAGATACACATCCCACAGCCTACTCGTCACATCGAGCGGGGTATGTAGACTAAACAGCGTGAGAAACATACTCTCGAGGTACGCCTGCGGGGGGAGCTGGAGCACCGTGTGCAGGTGCGTGTATAGCGAGGGGAGTTTGTAGTGGAAGGCTTTGAGGAAGAGGGTGTACACGTTTGCCATTGCCGTGTGGTCTTGCGTGTAGAATGCCAGGGGCACGGGCCGGTTGAGGAGGTTGACTAGGGAGATGAAGGCTGTGACGGGGGGTTGGTTGAGGAGGAGGATTGCGGCAATGACCTGGGTTTTGGAGATGAGATGTTAGATGCTGATTTTATTGATTTTGTTCTTTTTTTTTTCTTTTTTTTTTTTTTAGGGGGGAAGGGAGGAAAGGAGGGAAACATACATGAGTGCCATAGACATAACCAACATCACTCCTATACATGCTATACGCAAACAAAATATCCAAAAGACTTTCATGTAACGGTCCATGTTCCTACAATCACCCCACACATAAATTAGCACCCCATTCCCCACTACCATCAAAACCCACCAATTTCCCCCCCCCAAAAAAAAGCACATACCTGAAATATCTTCAAATCCGGAAACGTATCCCCCACATCCCTCCTAATAGCCTCAAACATCTCCTGCTCCTTACTCGTATGCAGCGCCCCCTTCAGGCCCTTCTCCAACTCCCGCGCCCGCTCCAGCGCAATCCGAAACGTATCCTCCGTCGCCGCAAGGTGGTTCCCCAGCGCGCGCTCCCACACCGCACTCCTACACCGCGGCGCCACGCCCTGCCACCACAGCTCCCTCGTCTCGGGCCGAACAATCGCATTATCCCAATCGGGTAGGATCTGCTGCTCCCAGACTCTGTGAATGTCGACTTTAAGCTTCTCGCGCTGCTCCTCCAATGCTCGTTCTCGCTCAGCCTTTTTACGCTCTACATAAATGTATTTGTTAGAACCCAACCGAGATAGAGATAGGATGATAAATTTGTGGGGGACATACCAGCTTCCCGAGCCAACTGCATCATCTTCTGATACTCCTTCAAATGCCTCTTCTCCTCATCCTTTGACTTTGGGGGTAACCACGACGGCCTCGTCCTCGACAACACCGCCTCCTTCTCCTTACTGATTGGCAATGGATCAATCATGCCATTCGAAGTCTGCAGCGGCGGGAGATCATTAAGTTTCTTCGCCGCCGCCGCCGCCGCCGCCGCCCCACCATTCACCGAGGCAGCCCCATTCACTGCCGCCGCCGCAGCAGCCGCCTTCGATTTTTTCGAAGGACTAGCATCCATCTTCTGCCTCCTCTTCTCCTCCTTCTCAACCTCCAGCCCCGCAAACTCCTCCAGCTTCTCCGTCAGCTCACGAGCCTCCTGGCTCAGCTCATGGACAAGGCTGTCGTTCCAGCTGCGGGATCGTATCGGCCTTCCCCGGTGGTATTCATCTCTCGATGACGGCGTGCCGCCCCAAGTCGGCGACCTTGCATTCGGATTCGCCTTTGGCGTCGTCGACCCATCCTGCCTCGCATCCCTATCCGGACTCGTCGACGCCGATATATTCCTACTATACCTCGGCGAAACAGGGACATTCCAGAATATCGCATCCGCCGGAATCTCATCATCCCCATCCGAATCACACTCCTTCTCCAGCTCCGCCGCCGTCTTTCTCACATTCAGGGACCCCCTCCTCTGCGGAATCGGCGCAGTGTTGGACCTTCGATACCCGATGGGCGAAACCGACGACGACAACGGCGACGGCGACGGCGAGACACCCGGAGATTGCGGCCGGGAATGCGGTGCCGGAGATGCCGGGCGGGACCTACGCCCATCCGGCGATCTCGCCCCGGGAAACCTCCTCGAGCTACCCGGCAGTCCGAGATGGTCAGTCGAGAGCGTATTATTAGAGTTTGCAGAGTGCGACGGCGTCCTCTTCAGCGTAAGGTCCCGCAGCGACGCAAACCCCCCCTGCGGGCTCTTTTGCGGCGCAGACCGAGGCTTGGGCCGCTCATCGTCCAGGCCAATGTCCTCGAAATTGTCAAGGTCGTTGAGGAAGCCGCCTTCGTCTAGCTGGAAACTCGAGGGTACTGACGACGACTTTGTCGAGGGTGTCCCGTGAGGAGGCGAATTCCACACACTAATGGCGCTCATCTATCTACGCGATGGTTGAGGAGGGTGCGTGTGAGGGGGAGGTGAGATGGGTAGTTATTCGCAAGGTAGCTGTGTGGCTGTAGTAGTTGTATGTTGTGGCTTGTCGGGAATGAGGGTAGAGTAGTATTAGGTAGTTCCAGGGGCTATTGTATGGGTTAGTATGTAGTAGTGTTGGATATGAGCTTGCTTGCTGGAGGGGCTTTGTTTTAGATGGGACGTCTCAGGGGTTAGAGTAGTATCGGCGGTGGTATTAGCATAAGGGCGTATCGTAGTATTCGTCTCGAAACCCAAAGGTAGCCCTCCTGTCTATCTTTGCTGGAAAGGAAATTAAATTACGACTTTTTTTGCCTTGATAGCTCAAGTGGTCTAAACAATTGACTGTACTGACGGACGGACTGACTGACTCGCGGTTCGGACGGGATCTATCTATTACAAGAGGGAATGTCGGACTCTCTCTCTGTGTGTGTGTGTGTGTGGTGCCTCCCAAACCTCGTAACCCAATTAAAACTATTCCTTTCTGCTCTTTCTTTCCCTCCTTTTTCCTCCTTTGAATTTCCTTCCTGGCCAATCAATGATTCCTTCTCCCCTTTGCTCGTTCGTGTCCTCTAGATGGCAGTCGTGTAATAGTAGTAGTAGTAGTAGTAGTAGTAGTATTGGTAGTAGTGGTGTGGTTCTGCAATCTATGCAATATAGGGACTTGAAATTATTCGAATCACAATTAATGAAGGTGGTTGATTGATAATAATACTGCTGTAGATGTCGATATGTCGATATGATCTAGCTTGGGGCAGAGGGGGGCTGTGAACGAGGGTGGGTGGTGGTGGGGTTGGCGGTTGCCTGGAATGTGTAAGGGATTGAATGAGTATGGTGATGATGAGAGAGAGAGAGTGTGTGTGCGTGTGTGTGGAAAGAAGGAAGGAACGAACGAACGAGGGAAGGAAGGAAGGAAGGAAGGAAGGCGGGATGGAATTTTGATTATTACCCTGGCTGTCACTGTGAGCGGAGCGGTAACTTTACTCTAGGGGAGGGCAGGCGCCATAGCGTGCGCTGGGTGGCTGCGTGCGTGCGTTCGTGCGGAGGGCTCGTGTTGCGCGCGCAGCTTGAGCTTGTGCACATGTGGTGCTTGCTTGGAATAAACAACCAAACACTCGAGCTCACCCCATAGCTGCGCACTCCTCAACGTGTTAACCGCATCGCCTTCCAGCCAGAGTGAAACCCAATCACAAGCTTGCTCAGGAGCTCAACAGCTCTCATGCGAGCACTGTGCCTCCCTCCCTCTCCCTCCCAGCTCCGAGCTCCGAGCTCCGAGCTCCAGCCAAAAAAAAACAAATAAAAAACAAATAAAAACTGTTTCCCCCCCTCCCCCCCAAAAAAATATAACGGGCGCCGTGCATGCATGCGCCCGCACAGAACATGTGCGACCCGCGTACAGCTTCCCTGATCATGATCTGAGCTCCGGATCCAGCTGCCCATCCAAAAAAAAAAAAAAAAATAGCATCGACCTTTATCAAATTCTAGGTAGGTAAATGTAACTCCCAGCTCCTCCATCAATCAATCAATTGCAATTGCAATCAGCAACGAGCTACTCTACGAGTAGTTATGTATAAATTAACATCATATTTTTAAAATTAAAAAAACGCTACACAAAACAGCACCACATGACCGTTCCACCCCGCGCCCCTGAATTCAGATCGTGAAACCGAACCTCGTATTTGATGGTTGCAATTGCTTTAATTTTTTTTCATTTGAGGTCTCTCCCCCCTGCAGCTGGTCAGTGCAAGTATGTACCTACCAAGGGTAATCAAGCAAGCAAGTAAGTACCTACTCGAGTAACATTAAAAATGCTTGGCTGCCTTTTGATTAGTGCACCCGCCGTTAACGTACATAGGTAAGTACTTCTGCGTCTCCAAAATCCACAAATTGAATAACCTTCCGCCATGCCAACAGCTACACCATAAAGTACAATTTAAACTTACAGATGTCTTTGAGCTGAGCCACTGCACTGCACTGCCGAATCTCTAAATTCACTGCCTTACCTAGTACCTCCTACTATATAGGTAGCTAATGGACGTCATGAAATGAATACATGCAAATTATAAATCGAATAATACTGATGCATCGACGAGCTATATAGAATAAATCAACATCAACATCAATTATGGTCGTAATGTATATATTTTCAAATTCATTCCATCATGATTGCTTGATTGATCAACTTGTAAAATAATAATAACAATAATTATAAAAGAAAAAAAAGTCTATAGCTATCGACAAAAATAAAAAGAAAAAAGACAAAAGACAAATTTGGTAATAATGAAAAAAAAAAGATAAGAATTAAAGGAAAGGAAAACACAAGAAACAAAAAAAAAGGTGCCCGCCCGTTTAACGTTTACCCCATCCAATCCCAGAACATATGCATTCCGTCCGATAGACGAATACTGAATACTCCAAATCCCAATCCCAATCTGACCTGATCCATGGCCCATCATCCCACCCCCCGTCATCCATTAAGTACCATCCATATATGTGTATACCCTAGGCCTCCCATGATCCCGCCAAAAAAAAAAAAAAAATTAAAGAAATCATTTTCCCAAAAAAGAAAAAAAAGAAAAAAGAGCAGTCTACAACACCTCCAACCCCTGCTCCCACTCCAAATTCTTCCTCTCCGTATCCCAAAACAAGTCAATCAGGCAACTCGCCGACCAAGCCTGCGTGGGGCACGAGTCATGGCACATCTCTCCATTCTTCTGGCTCAGCTCCGTGAGGCCCCTCCACACGCTCTCCTTGATGTGTTTCCTGCACTCGCCCAGCCTGCGCGTGATTTGCTGGTACGTCTCGACGCGCTCCTCCTTGGTCTTCTTGCGCAAGAGATCAAAGTGGAGCATAGCGCGGAGGAAGAATCCCGTCGGCCAGACCCATTCGGGACCTTGGTGGTAGTTGCGACCCTTTGAGGTTTGGAAGTCGGCTGTTATAAGTGAAGGGAGGTGGTTGTTAGTTTGATTCCATTTTTATCATGTTATGAGGAAAAATGTGGGGGAAAGCTTACTAGAGTCATCAGAGTTGATGTAGTATGGTCTGTAGTTTGGATCGCTTGGGCTATATATCACGGAGAAATGTTAGTTATCGGTTTCATATCACTTCAATGATTGGGGTAAAACATACGCCAAAGTAGCCATTCCAATCGGTCCCCTGAGCTCCTTATCGGCAATCTCAATAGCCTTCAATGCATGCTTAGGGTCAAACAGATCCGGTGCCACGGTCATGGCAATGAAGAAGTTAGGCCTGAACCTATAATCCTCTCTACCCTCCCATGTATCACCATCGACAGCCCCAATCAACACACTTGAGCCAAACAGATCCTTGTAGATTCCACGAGTCCTGACAAGTTCCTTTGTGATCAGGTACTTGCTATCCTCGGCTGGGTCAAGCGGGATGTAGTATGACTTTTCAAAGTTGGCCTTGATGCGGGCTGCCCAATCCGCGAAAGCGATTGGTGTCTTCTTGTCTCCAGAGGGTTCCACGCTGTCCCATTGGTAGAGGCCGCGCTTGTTGAGTTCAACGACCCACTTGAGAGCAGAGTAGAGCATTCCGGTGATTTCGACTGCGGCGCCGTCTCTGGGGGATCCTGGAACACCCTTGCTTCCGGCATTGGCAGACTCTCCGTTCTTGTCCATCCAGGTACCGCAATTCCACTTGTTGCCTCCAGCAACAAATCCATTGTCCCAATTCTTGACTCCGTTCTCAATCCAGAAGCCGTCCCACTTCATCTGACTATCCAAGTTTGGTCCAGCATTTGCCTCACGGAACGACTGTCCCCAAGCATGCTTCTGTAGGATCTCTTGAATAATCTCTGCAATGGTGCTGGAACGAGAGAAGGCTCTGGGGTCGGTGACCTCAAACCACTCATCGTCATATGGCAAGAACCTGCGCTTGATGCTCTCCTTGAGGATAGTGTGTCCCTGAGGAACCATCTTGGTGTATTCCTGAACACACTGCAGCCAGAACCAAGTAGCATCTCTGGCGTTGTATCTAGGCTTGCGTCCAGCGTCGAGAAGATTTGGAATCAGGCCATGCTTGACGACGGAACCAAAAGCAAAGATGTGGTCCTTGGCCTCAGCATATCGTCCGGTGGCGAGGTAAAGTCCGCGAACAGAGATCAATACATCTCTGCCCCAGCATCGCATGTAGTCGTACGAAAAGTGAGGAAGTCCAGCAGCCATACATGGAACTGGTCTTGAGGGGAATAGCGAAGTTGATTTCATGAGTCTACAAAATGTTAGCAAGATTTAAAAAAAACACGGAAGAAAGGACGTCTTGCTTACCCAGTCACCTGGACACCGACAAGTGCCAGCTCTCTCAAGAATCCAGTCTGCCTTCCGGACTTTCCACCAGTTGCAGAGTCATCAAGGAGGCATCCACCCATAAGCTCTGTTGACCTTTCAACGCTTCGGGCATAAAGCTCACCAATGACAAGGGCAAAGCATCTGGGCCTCAACCAACTTGGCACTCTCTCGATACGCTCCTTTCGCTTGGTCAACCATTCTTTGAGAGGGGTTAGTCGGTCAACATTGGCAGACTTGGAAGCAAAGTCATCATTGATTTCTCTGTCAACTCTTCCAATGATGTATCCAAGCGACCAAAGGCCGTTGCGGAGATGTTCGCAGATTGGGTGTCCGAGGTTATTTTCCTCGACAACCTTCTCTAAGACACTCCACCAGCCCTGCAGACCAGAGTAGACAATGTTTCCATGGCCTGGGATGTTGTATGTACCATCCTTTCCGCCACTGCTATCGCGCTCTTCAGCCTCGCATCTGTACAACAAGAAGTTGAGGTCGACAAAGTCGAGCTTGGACACTGCCTCCTTTGCACCTGAGACAAGGAAGGAATCGAGAGAATCCTCTGCGGTGTCGACGGTGTCTGAAGCAGCACTTCCAGGTACCCAGGTCTCGTACAAAGCGATCGATCCAGGTGGGAAGTAGTCTGGCACTGTGATGGTAGAGATAACTCCCACCTCAGAGTTACTGGTACCCTCCTTGATGTCGTTCATCTTCAACTCCTCAACCTCCGTCTCGAGACCAACCAAGAAGTCCTTTGCATCTATAGCCGCCTGCTTCTGTGCCTCGGTATCCTTTGCCTTCAAGGCCCATCCACCAATCAACTTGACCTTGCTTCCGGGTAAGCTGATTGGCTTGATATCTCCCCGGCCTTCACCAGCACCCTTGAACGCGGTGTGGGCAATGAGGAAGTATCCCTTGTTGACACCAGGCTTGACTCTGTGAACGGTAATGTATTCACCCTCGTGGTGAACGTACATCTCATCGTATCCATCCTTGGTCATCTTCTCGTGAATGCCATTGAGCACCCTCTTGACTGCTGGAACTCCAGTAAGGTTACCAGCTTCGAGGACCTTTGGTGATGCATCCTTTGTTGGAGGTGTAGGTGGTGCTGAGTAAATCCTCTTCTCGTTGACCACGTCAAGTAGTTTAGGATAGACTTCATCGTAACCATAGACCGACCCGATAGCGCAATCGCACATGGCAACGAGGGCACCGTTAGGAAGGGTATCCTTGGCCTCTCGCTTTTGTGTTGGCGTCTCATTGTCGTGAGTGCAGTCCATGAAAAGAGCGTGGATCGGCGAACCGGTAACGATCCTGACAACCTCATCAGTGTAGACATTTGAGAGCAAGCCAGTTCCAGATTCGGGATTGAAACTTCCAACTGGTCTTCCACCGTGTCTGTGAACGAGTCTGCTCAACTCTCCGGTACCCCAAGCCTGCATTGCCTCTCTGATCAAACTGGCCAATGCCAATCGCTCGACATAGACCTTGTCCATCTTCTCGTCACCAGTAAAGAGCTCAGCAACCACATAAAGGTCCTTACGCTCCCGTCTGGCGTGATCAAGGAGGTACTCGGCAACTTGCAGCGGTGTAGAGTGGCAGTTGTCAATTCTGAAACCGTGGAAGGACTTTGCCATCAAGACGGTGTATTCCCTCATGTGTTCCCAGAGGAATGGCGAGTCCTCCTTGGACTTTCCATATCGTAGCTTGACACAATCACCCCAGCTGATGACCTCTCGCCTGAGATAGGCTCTAGAGTTTGGACCTGCAAAGTCGACGAGGGGGTTGGCATTCCAGATCCAACCGTTGTTGGCAAGAGCCAATGCGCCCTTGTTGTGCTTTGCTGTGATCTTGTTCTGGGGAAGTCTGGTAAAGTATGTCTCGGTTAAAGGTGCATCTGGTGTAATTGGCCCTTGTCTTGGTCCATGCTCGTCAATCTTAAGGTATTTAATCCTGTTAAAAAGCTGTTCTAGGATTTCAGCGAGATCGGCATCGTATTCCTTGTAGAATGGAAGATTAATCTCATTCAACACGGCTGTGAACGCGGCCACGGCTTCCTCGGTACGGGCCTCAGAGGGCTCGCCCACTTGCGACTGCAAATAGGCTGCGCCAGCTTCTGGTGTAATCTTCCTGCGGAAGCGCTCTCCAAGCCTATCCTCACCCTCCAGACCAGCCTTGACCAACAATGCAGCCTTGTGGAAGATACCGAGATCTTTGCTGAAGCCATCTAGACCTCCCTTTCCTTTTCCTGCCTTCCAGGCATCGACAGCAACCTTGGTGTCTCGCTTGACGTCGAGTGCATAGTACTCCCACAGCTTGACCTCTGCAATCACATGTGTCTTCAATCCCTCCATGATCTTGAGTAGGTCGTCGGTAGTCTTGAGTTCCGTTGGCAGTTTTAGGCTTTCCAATTTCTCTCCGTATGCAATGAGGGAGGTATCGAGCTCATAGGCGGACTCGAGCCATGGCGCAGTCTCCAAATTGTATCCAGCCTCGGGGTGCTCTTGTAACCACCAAGAGTTTGGTGCTGTGTGATTCCAGACGACATCAGTCAAGCTGAGAATTCCGTGCTCCTGCTCCATGACATCGATAATCTTGGTGACATCATCTAGTCCACCTGGGAACGCATATGGGTCAAACTTGAGCTGGTCGGCGAGGGAGTATGGAGAATTGCTGTCTCCACGGAGTTGGATTGGTGTGAAATGGATCATGTTATAGCCTTTTCGTGCGATGTAGGAGAGATGTGGGCCCCATTGGTCGACCTTTCCTAGCCATTTCGACACGACACTGCAGATGGAGAGGGAATCGAGCGGTAATGGCTCGGATCTAATTGTGAGATTTGGTGGGACTGTGATGTAGAATGTGGGTGTTTGTGTGGGTGCAGGTACGGTAGACTTTGCGTCTGATGCTGTGGTGAAAGGAGGTAGAGGGGTATATGTGATGTAATAGGCGAAAGCGCCTGGGCGGTCAATGGCAATATCAATGTTGATTGTGCGATTGAAAACAGCAGCCAACCTACGGGAGATCATTAGCTTCCAGAGTCGAGCACCGTGATTTAGAGAGCTATAGACTTACTCAAAGGATTGGAATTTCTCCCGCTCAAACTCCGCGCCCGCTGCAGGAACATTCACCCATAGCTTGCCCTCTCGGCAGATTGAGCTTGCACCTTCAATTGCAAATCGAAGAGTGTATGGCTCTGTTGGCGGGGGGAGGTTGATGTAATTTCCCACGATATCTGGTGACCCATCGTCCGCGAGGGTTAGGAGGTGGACTGTCGTTAGAGGCATGTCTACGTTGTGGTAATCCGATTCCTCCTCTCCGTCGTCGTTTCTCTGTGCTAGTGGCGGGTAAAGAAGCTCGAGGGGGGCAATGGCGGGGTAAAGAGGGTAGCGAATTCCAAGTGCTCGAGCTATGGGAGCACCGATGTACTTTGCAATAGGCATTCGGGAAAGTGAAGAGCAGTGCAGAAGCAGCTGCTATTTGAAGGAAGGCTTCCTTGGTCGCGGAGGGGGTGTGGGTGGGGCAGGAGGGCGGGGGGTTACTAGGAGGGGGGTGGGGCCCGGGTGGGCGAAGGGGGTTGGCTGGTGGGAGGACCGGAGCTGAGCTGCAGCGGGGACAAGCTCCTACAAGCTTCACGCTGGCAGGATTTTCCCCTTTCTTTTTCCAACTTCTGTCGAATCTTGGTCACTATCGCGATTTACTGGCAGGATCGATAGCTGCGGGCCGATTCTAACGGGCACGGTATGTCATGGGATGTTTCGAATTGGCGGGGCAGAGCAGAGGTGCTTCACACTGGTGGGGAGCGGGGGGTGGGTGGGGTGGGGGGTGGACTCTCATTGCTTTTAATACAACACGAACCGGTCGGCCAGCGGCCAGCGAGGACAAAGAAAGGACGCCGGTCATGCCTGCTGAACACATCGAGGAGGGGGGTGGGTGAAGAAGGGTGGATGGGAAGCGAGGAGATGGGTGTGAGAGAACGAGGGGGGGTTGAATGTTGAGGCGGTACGTAAAGTGAATTGTATACCAGGTATCTCATACTTGCAAGCTTCTGAGGAAGGTTAGCAGGCCATGGCAGAGCATCATCTAGCCACTCTATGACCCAAGGCCACATATCAGCGTGGGCTGTGATAGTGAGGCCAACTGGTGTGGTATACGGCAGTGGGGTTTTGGGGACTGGGCCGAGTTTGCCCTCTATCTCATCCATCTCCAGCCATGCGCACCCAATTAATCTCGAACTCTGCTGATGCTTGCCGCTGCTTGCCGCTGCTTTGTTTCGTTAATCAATTGGGTGAGATCTCCGTGCTAAGGTTCCAAAAAGCCTCAATCGACCAGTGCCTGCCCAGGCCCTGCTACTAGTACCAAAGCAACGCGATACTCTAGAGTGCAGATTGCAGCTGATGCCTGTAAAGGAGCAATCTCCAGGCAATATATCCAAAGTGAGTGGGCGAGTGGTGAGGAATATCTCGAGGCCTCGATGCCTCGATGCCATGGGCCTCCAGTACGTAATGGCGAACTTGGTGTCTCTCCTGTGCTGCTGACGCGTAGTCTCGCCGACGCTGAGCTGAGCTGCTCTGCCATCTGCGCTTCCATTCAGACTGAAAATATTTCTCTACATGGCCGGCCACATGCTGTCGAGGTGTAGTCCGCATCGACATTGGCTTCCAAGCTCAGCGTGGGGTAAATCGGAATGGTGGGGCTGGCCACGGCCTGGATGCAAACCGATGGGCCGGGCTTCTTCTGGACTGCACGTTGTACGCCGGCCGCTGGGCTGCCCTGTAGCTGGCCAATTGCGCTGTCTGGCGCTGAGTCGGATATCGATGGGGGGGGTGAGAGTCGACAGTTTTCCGAAGGCTGGTCGGCATTCCCACAGATCACGATCGACATCGACATCGCGATACCCATGGCCGCGATGCTGAAAGGTGGCTCTGCCTCTGTCGTCCGAGGAGTGCCGTAACATACGCATGGGCGGCAGCGCCGAGTACCAGGCCTACCGCCAGACCGGAGCAGCGCGAGCGGGCGACAGAGGGTGGAGGGCGAGCAGCTCTTCTTCGCTAGAGCGAGTCCGTTGGAGCACGGCGGTTGCGTTGTGCTGTGCTTGCATGTGCATATGACGTATCTCGCCCCATTGGCCGGAGCAAACCACAAGGCTCATGCATGCACGCAAGCTACAGCGCTGACCGCGCCGGCCCAGTTGTCTTAGGCCGGAAAAAAATTAATCAGAGCTTCGAAAGACGTCTAACGTACTCGAGCAGATTGCTTTTTTCCCCATAACCTCACTTTGCTGTCGAGATGTTTTGACTGGGCCGGCCGCTGAGGACAGCGTGTTTGGCATTGTGGATCCAGATCTACATGTCGATCGCGAAATTAAATGGCGGCCCAGACCGATATCGCGATACAGACGACTCTCACTCTACTCCAGCTGCACTTTTTGTTCTGCATCCTCGCAGCCGCAAGAAAAAATAAAGGTACCCAGGAGCCGCCTCTGCACTTTTTCTCAATTCCTGGGACGCAGATATTTTAACAACACATCACTCTCTGTGCCGTCCTTAGGCCTGTTGCAAACGTAGTCTACTGTGTGGATGAATTATGGAAACGAACAATGTTGTCATGGGAATTGGAACAGTGCCCAATTCTCTGCTTGGCGCTGTCGCTTGCCTCAAGTGCCAGATGCGGTGCCTTGTTTCCCGTCATTGGCGGATCGAGCGCTCTACAGCAGGGAATATATCCGCAATCTAGCAAAAGGTTGGTCGCAGTAAGCGTTCAAACGTTCAGTAGTGGCGGAAAAAGAGGTAGGGTTGAGGAGTTTAGTTGGCCTTCCTTCCCAGTCTTCATCCACAGCCCTGGTTAACCCCTCTCCCATGGATCTTCGTACTTTCCCGTGTATGTCCCTCGCGGCCGCCTAATCCACAAATCCAGAGGGTCGTTTAATCCACCTTATCTCAAGGCAAGCTTTCTATATCAATTGATAAGCTGTAAATCCAACGCTGCTCTGGGAAACAAAACCAGAGCCAATTGCCATGGATGAGACCCCCCCCTGGCAGTCAGATGCATGCTAGCGCAAGTCACTTCACAGGTTCAAATCAAATGTATTATTTTCGCGCCTCACGTTGGCGAGGCGGCTTATCGCAGTATCGTATATTCCCCAGCGTCATGAATTTGCACTGTGCAATTTGTAACAGCGGTAATTCCCTCGCTCATTGGTTCTCATTTGCAGTTAGGTAGGTATATCCAGAAGCCAGGTCGATTTGGTCGCCAAGGTAATCGAACCGCATCAGAGTGGTGTCTGGAAAGGAATGGTATCAATTATTTTTATGCTTCTCCTCAATGCAACGTTCCGAAATCGCTATTGCCCCTTCCATGCCTCCTACAGCACTGTAATGCTCACAATCTCAACATCTTGCTCAGGTTTCTCTTTGAATGTCCGGAGATTTTCAATGCGATGTACAACATCCAGCCCTATAGAAGTTATATCAGCTAGTATTCGCAAAAGTGGTTGAGACATAGCACATGAAAGACATACCTTGGACAGCTCTACCAAAAACGGTATGCTTATTATCCAAAAAGCCAGCCTTCTCCGTTGTGATGAAAAATTGACTTCCATTCGTATTCGGCCCTGCATTAGCCATACTGACAGTGTATGGCCGATCGTGCTTCAACTCCTCACAAAATTCATCCTCAAATGCTCTTCCCCAGATGCTTTCTCCTCCAGTGCCATCCCCAAGTGGGTCACCACCCTGAATCATAAATTTCCTAATCACTCGATGGAAGGTCGTACCATTATAATAGCCGTTCTTTGCATGCGTGGTAAAGTTTTCAACAGCCTTGGGAGCATGCTCAGGGAACAATCGAATATGAATATCGCCCATGGTGGTGTGCAATATGCATGCTGTTGAGGCAGCTTCGGCCTTCTTTTTCTTCCCAGCAGAATCACCTCCAGAACCAGGCACCGCCAGCGGTTTCTCATTGAAGATATCGCGATCCGACTTGGAAACAGTGGTATCGTTTGTAAACATGTAGAATCTACCCTTGCCCCAACCTGTAGCGATTAGAAGTGGATCACGTTCTTCACCCTCCTCCAAGAGTGGATTTGCTGACGCAGCCATCTCTACCGTCATAACGTCCTTTCTCCGAGGTGCTCCTTGATAAATAGCGAGATTTACTGCACGAAAACCATCATCAAGGCCGTAAACCTTTACCAATTTGTTGGTGAGAATGTTGATCACTTTTATTCCACCCAAACTCCCATACATTAGGAAATAACCAGTTTCGTCGAATATCGCGTTGGGTTGAATCACACTGGATGGAGATTTGGAATCAATGTCCCGCTCCACAGCCAGGCGGCGGCCAAAGTCCATATCATCAAGCTTGTGTTTCGATCCTTCTGGAAGCGATTGTTGTAGTATTGAGAGAGTTGAGAGAGATTCATCATATGAACGATGTAACTTGGCGGAAGCAAATTCGAAAACACGAATTAAGCGATCAGGGTGAGAAATAGTAGCAAATGACTCTCCCGTTGGAGATATGGTAAGAGATACTGGAACAGATTTAGCCTAGAGATATTGTCAGAGATATGCAACTACGTATTGACTTGGTTAATACATGCCCTTTTGAAGTCAAAGAGATTGGTGTCGCTCTTGAGCCTAAAGACAGTCGACGGTTTGTCGTAATTGCCAGTAGGTTGCCAGTATTCCACCATTCCACCTTCATCAACACTTATAACACAATTGTACTTGTCATTGAAAGCCATAAGGGAAACTGCCGATCGATGCATATTTGAGAGCACGTGAAGCGGCGTATGTGATTCGCCCCGGCCATCATAAATGGATATTGATGCATTGACCTCATCTGATATCGCGAGAAGCGGTAGGGATGCGCCCTTTCCATGAACCCAGCAAACAGCTTTCGGCGTATGTGTAAGGGGTATCGTAGCAATTAGATCTGAATGACACGGGCGTTAGAAATATAATTCCAACAAGTCTGGCCATACTAAACCTACCAAATGTTATGACGTCGAAAATTTTGACACTCCTATCAACACCAATGGTTGCGAAACTCCGACCATCTGAGGAAACGCTGACCCCTCTAATCTCACCAACGTGAGCCCGAAACATCTTCACAAACTCAATCCCCACACTCTGCTTCTTCCAAAATTTGACTACTCCATCGACACTGGAGGTGATGATGAAGTCCGTGTGAGGTGTTATCGTTATGAAAGGAATTGTGTCGCGGTGCATAAGTGATTTGCTGTATTTCGTGGATTTCGGGAGTGCCTGCAGGTACAGCTTCTCGTGTTTGAGGACCCGTCGCTTTTTCCTGGGAGCATGCTCCGGAAGCATGGGCATTGGGCCAACGTCGTCATCGGATGATGTCTCTGTGCGATACAACACGTCAAAATAGTGAAAGTAAAAACGTTTAGGAGGTGGAAGTCGTACCATCTTCAGAATCAGGTTGGGCCTTTGATGCTTTGGATTGGTCTTCCGAGGCCGAGTCGGTCCGAGGCCGTTTGGATGTCCGGGAGGAGTCCTCGTCGCTAGGCATTTCGAAGGCGAGTGGTGGGTTCTGTGGGCTGGGGTGGTATTCTGTGTGGGTTTCGGAGACCGAGTTTCGTGATTTGAATTTGAATGGACCGAATTGGCGAGGATGAACGGTCGAGGGGAGAGCGAGGACGGGGCTAGAGAGGTGAAGTCGCTTCCACTAGTCTCATTTCAGGAGAGCTTCAAGCTTCAATAGGTTAGTAATCATTGAAGCTTTTTTAAGCCGCACTTTCAACTGTGTGCATGGTGGTGCAGCTGCCAAAGTGAGCGAGCTAAACTGTCACAGTAGCACGGCCAGTGAAAATTAATTTGTGTTTCGCCCGAGCTTCGAGAACAACGCTCACCGACCTTCGCCAAATCATCACCAGATTGCAAGTGTGATGGTAAGAATCCCGGCTCTAGGTAGCCCCATTCACACATCCTGCGAGACCTAACAATTGGATACAGGCGCCCACCAAACCCTCAGCGAAGCGGGGCTCAATCCGCGACAAAGCTGCCCGAAAATCCACTGAAAGCTCGACAGCAGTGTCGCACCCGGCCAGGGCCACACCTACAACGATCCAGGCCACGAAAAAAGACAAGAGGGATGCGCGCCACACTGCACTACTCTCCAAGGTCGAAAGCTCTGCCGCTGTTACCAAAGCTTCGAAAAAGAATTACAAGCGGAGTTTGGCTCGCGCCACAGCACAGAATCTCTCTACAAACCTCCACAGTTTAGCAGATGCCCTCCCAGACACAAATGATCCTTTGAAGGAATTCCTTGTCTCTGAAGGGCTTGACCAGAAGCCCAGGGCAGAAGCTGGGGAAGCTCAGCCAGCGAAAATGAAGATGAAGACACTCAAGTCCAAACCAGGAGCGCAAAAGAGAAAGGAAAAGATACTGAAAGAAGAATGTACCAGATTTGTGCAAAATCTGGCAATCATTCAGACTGCTGTCATCCAACAACCCGCTCAATCGTTAACATCCACACCACCAGCCCCAGCGCCCAGTGTCTGGTCAGCACTACGGAATCACATTGCAAACAACATGGAGAAGAAGGATGATTTCGTTAAAATGGATGCTGCAGCTAAAGCAGCGTCGGAGAATTGCATGGTTGTGGATTGATATTTACTTCTTGTGGAATGTTTTTGTTTCTGTTTGGGCTTTGCTTGGGGTTTCTTTTTGTCTTTGGGCTATTAAAAGCGTCACGATTTTTATTTTTTTCGCAATTCTGTGCATATGGGTGGGTGGGTAGGAAATCAACACACCTTTTCAGATCTTTAGTCTCGTTCCCCAGATCTTTGCCATTGTGTTCGGCCGTATCTGGCATGGTGGAGATCACATGGTGGATTATAGCATTAAGCATGAGACTAGCATTAAGCTTTTTCATGAAAGATGATCCTCTGCTAGCCTCGTCCCCAGATACTCTGAGTTAACGTTCGTTTTCACGTACATACCAGTATCTATAAAGGAAGCAATACGTACCGCGGTAGTGTCATGATCGTGAGATACACCTTTCAATCTGGAAAAAATCTCGACAAAGTTGCAATTGGACCATTAGGTACCTACCTTGATATCACCACATCAAACCAAGAAGAAGAGGTACTTGTACTTAAGGCTAGGTAGGCATTTGCAGCATGAGGAGCTGTGCATGCCTTCTAAATTATCATGTTCTGATATTGAATTCGAAGCTTCTCCCTATACTAAAGAAGTACCAAGGTGAGGTGCCTGGTATAATCAGGAGTTACTAAATAATAATTAAACACTTTCGATAATACCTGTACTCGAGTACATCAGGTACCTCTTGAGGGTTCGAGGCTGGTAGCATAGTCTCGTTCCCGAGATCTCAAACATTCAGCTACCTAAACTTTATACAACATGTGCATTCACGTGACGGCCATGACAACCCTGCCCAAGTTTGAAGGGGGCGCTCGAGCTCTCTCTCGCCGACTGACTCGCTCTCGGCTATTTTTGCCCCACTATCCCGAACCATACCACAGGGTCGGCTTGTCGCATACAACAATTAATACCATCCACCCAGACACAAGGCATTATCAGAATCCGGCTCTTCACAACACCCAAACAATGGCTACTCCCGTGAGTTGTTGCTCCCAATGCCCGTGCTGTTTTAACCCCAACAATGAATGTTTTCTCGATCCAGTCGAGCCCACATCGTGGTTGCCTTGTCGGTATGCCTGGTGGGGCAATGGCGGGGCAATGGCGGGGCAGTTTTTTCCCCAGAGAAAATTTCTAATGTATTTCTTTGCTACAGAATTACTTTCTCGAGAACAAGAGTGTTGGAGACCGATCACATTCGGAAGATTGGCGAGGTTTGTCTCATAATGCCAATATTTCTGTGAAACGGTGTTTTGACTGACTATCTCCTCAATTTTTTGCAGTTCGAGGATGTGAGTCGCAATGTCTCTAATGGGATATATTATGGGTTTTCAATACTAATACAACATAGACAACCCACTCACACCTCCTGATCTCCTCCAACATGAGGTTCCTCAAACCCCAGAATCAAAGGCAACTGTGATTGCTGGCCGTGACGAGGCTACCGCCATTATCCACGGCAAAGATCCCCTAAATCGCCTTATGGTGGTTGTCGGACCATGCTCTATTCACGACCCAGATGCCGCCCTTGAATATGCAGACCGCCTAAAGGCCTTGAAGGACAAGCACGCAAATGAATTACTTATCGTAATGCGCGCCTACCTCGAGAAGCCTAGAACGACTGTAGGATGGAAGGGATTGATTAACGATCCCGATATCAACAATTCTTTCAACATTAACAAGGGCCTCAAGATCTCCAGGCAGCTTTTCGTCGACCTCACGAGCAAGGGTATTCCAATTGCAAGTGAGATGCTGGATACCATCAGTCCTCAGTTTTTGGCCGATCTGTTGAGTGTTGGCGCCATCGGAGCCAGGACAACGGAGAGTCAATTGCACAGAGAATTGGCCAGTGGTCTTTCTTTCCCAGTAGGCTTCAAGAATGGAACAGACGGAAGTTTGGATGTCGCAATTGATGCAATTGGAGCGTATGTTTCTCATTCATCCTCAGTCCGGACCATTCTAATCCCAATTTAGTGCAAAGAATCCTCACCACTTCCTCTCGGTAACAAAGCCTGGAGTTGTTGCCATTGTTGGCACAGCTGGTAACGAGGATTGCTTCATCATTCTCCGCGGAGGAAAGCGGGGGCCAAACTATGATTCCGAGAACGTTGCCGCCGTTAAGCAGCGACTACAAGAGACCGGTACCCTTGGGCGCCTGATGGTCGATTGCTCCCAGTAAGCAAAAATCTAGTAGTGGAGAATATTGTACAAGGTCTAACAAAGCCGCAGTGGAAATTCGGAGAAGGACTACAGGAACCAGCCCAAGGTTGCCAAAAACATCGCTACGCAAATCTCGGCTGGCGAAGAGGCAATCATGGGAGTCATGATTGAGTCTCACATCAATGAAGGATCCCAGAAGGTTGGAAACCAAGGGAAGGCGGGACTCAAATATGCCGTTTCTATCACAGATAGCTGCATTGGATGGTATGATTCCCTTTTACCGTACCGAATTATGGCCACTAATGGAGAACAGGGACGATACTGTCAGTGTGCTCGAGACTTTGGCCTCCGCAGTCAAGGCCCGAAGAGCGCTCAAGGCATAGTTTGCGACATTTGGGTTGGTTGGTACATTTCTCACGCTTAACGTATTTCATTGTAAAAAGTTCCATAAAAATAAATCTTCTCGCTGCGCTTGCCATGGCCAGATATGTCGGCTCGGCCGGGGCCTCATTAGACACCTCGTCCATCGCTGTACCTCGCAAATAATTGCTCTCAACCGACCGCCCGGCAAGCGTGCGAGTCGGGCCCTTGTAGCCAGCCAGACCACGTGCTCTCCCCCGTTTCCCCGCTGACTAACGAAGCGCAGGCCAATCATTGGCTCGGGATTGTCGATTTCACCCGAAAAATCAACGGCCGCAGGCAAAGTCCCAACCTTGAAACCCGACCAGACATCTCCGCTGCTGCGCACCATCCCACAGAGGCGCGCGATAAATAACTCCAGCTTCGAACCCGCACCACATTCACATTCTTCCTTCCGAGAGATACCACGATGTTTTCCCGAACATGTTTGAGGGGCGCTGCCCGGGCTATCAAGACACCAGCCCAGCAGACCATAAGGGTCAGTGGACCGCCCTCCCCTCCCTTCCCCCTCCACACACAACATAATCCCAAACTGCCCAATGGCAGCTTCGGAGGAATTGATACACACAAGTTTCTACGGCCTCATGTTTCTGGAGACTAACTCGACAACATACAGAGATCCACCACCTCCGCCAATGGCTCCGCCGAAGCGTTTTCTTCCCCCGCACGGCTGAATGCCGCCGGGGTTGCGGCCACAGCAGTTGCGGCCGGATCAATTGCCTGGTACTGGCATCTATACGGAAGTGAGGTTCATGCCGGTACACCCGCTGAGGAAGGGTGAGTTCTATACCCGGGGTTGAATTGTGTTTGGGTGGAGGGGAGGGGGGGGGGGGGGGGGTGCTATTGCTGAGCGCAATGTTTGGTGGGGTAACAAGTATTGACTTTGATTCCAATTGCGTCACAGATTACATCCCACAAAGTATCCTTGGGAACATCAAAAGTGGCTGCGTACTTATGACCATCAAGGGTATGTTCAATTCTACACACCGAATCAAATGTTGCATTTCACTAAAATTCGGCAAATAGTCTTCGCCGTGGTTTCCAAGTCTACAAGGAGGTCTGCTCTGCATGCCACTCTCTAGAGCGTGTCGCATGGCGCACCCTTGTCGGTGTCAGTCACACCATTGATGAGGTCAAGGCAATGGCCGAGGAGTGCGAATACGACGACGAGCCAAACGATGTTGGGGATATCGAGAAGCGCATCGGAAAGCCATCGGATATGATGCCCTCGCCATACCCCAACGAGCAGGCTGCCCGTGCTGCTAACCAGGGAGCTTATCCCCCAGATTTGTCCTTGATCGTCAAGGCCAGACACGGCGGATGCGACTACCTCTTCTCTCTGTTGACTGGTTACCCAGATGAGCCTCCCGCTGGCGTGAAGCTTCCAGAGGGCTTGAACTTCAACCCATACTTCCCCGGAACTGGTACGCTCGACTTTCACCATGCCATCTTTTTCTTTCTTTTTTTTTTGTTGGTTTTTGGGATGGCATGGCTAATTGTGTGTTTATAAAGGTATTGCCATGGCCCGTGTTCTCTACGACGGACTAGTCGAGTACGACGACGGAACCCCAGCTACCACCTCCCAGATGGCAAAGGATGTCACCCAGTTCCTTAACTGGGCCGCCGAGCCAGAGATGGACGAAAGGAAGAAGATGGGTGTGAAGGCATTGATGATCTCCGCCGTCTTGGCCGCCATCAGCATATGGGTCAAGCGTTACAGATGGGCCCCAATCAAGACCAGGAAATTGGTATATATACCCCCCCCCCCCCCCTCAGCTTCCTCATCACGAAGTATAATTACATAGAAAGCAAAATACTAATAATCATCGGATATCCACAGGTCTACAACCCCCCAAAGAAATAAATTAGTGGTGTCGTGTCTCTGGGGAATCTGCGCAGCGACGTCGACGCGGGTTTTCCTTAATTAGAATGGGTAGATAAAGGAAAGAGTGGAATTGCTATGTGAGATTAACATTTTGCTTTTTTTTAATAGCGAAAGAGAAGCTTTGGAGCTGTTGAGTTTTTTTTTTTTTTTTTTCAACTTCATGGGAAAGCGGTAGACTTTGGCGAGTGAGTGAGTGAGTGGGTGCAAGGTGTGAAGGAAGGAGCAAATCAGCAAAAATCACAAAAACCGCAACCCAAGAGCGTTGTTTTTTTTTTTTTTTTTTTTTTTTTTTTGTCGTTTTTTTTTGTTTTGCTTTTATTGCAAAAAAAACAAATTCAGAAAAGAAGTATTTACTTCTTTCTTACATGTCCTTTGTACATGTTCTCATGTTCTTCAATTTTTTGTGTTTATATATACATATTTTTTTCTTTTGTCGTTTATATACGGTTGTATTTACGCATGCTCGCTGATAAAAGTCGATGACATGTCGGAAAGCTGGGGATATAGAGACGTCCCTCGAGGGTTGCGCCATGGAGCTACATTGTTGCTGAATACCGTTTTATATCTACCTACCTAATGCATCTACATTTGAATTCTGTGGCAATTGCATGCGCATGCAATATTTTTCCAAGTAATGATGGTTGAACACTTCTTTGTCCGATAATAAAGTTTGAATTTCGCACTTCAGTTTCAACCTCTCAATGATTACATAGGTAATTAATAATGTTACCTGCCACATGTACATTCAGGACTCGCCATTAATATTTATCACGTGCACGCGACGATTCTACTTCTTCCTCTCCTCCTCTGAGGTATATTTGCCAAGCCGCGCAAGTCCGTTCCAAAACCCACCCAAAAGTAGTCTCATTCCCCAAAAGCAAGTAAGGCCATCTCCGAAAGTCCCAAAGTTGGATGATGCCAGCCCAGCAATTTCGCAATGTCTGCGCCGTTTCTTTCTTTCTTTCTTTTTTTTTTTCTTTTTCTTTTTTTCCTTGTCTTTCCGACAATTGCAACACTTGGAATTACTCGTACCGTGGTAACCAAGCTGATGGCAGGCAGGCAGGCGGATAGGTAGACACACACACACAACACACACACTTCACATGTCCGAACGTTGCTATGTCGCACCCATACTTAATGGCCGTGCTATGAGGTGCAACGTCATAGGTGGATGTATGGGTTGGCCATGGGGCCGGCTCCTCCGAGTTTAAGTTCCAAGGCTGAGTGGTAACGGCGCAGCAGTCGGGGATTTGCGATCCGCGTGGGCAGGTCGGGGATGGTTCCTCAGAAAGAATAATGATGAAATGAAGTTTCTTTTCTCTGGAAGAGAGAGAGTGTGAGAGAGAGACATGTCATGTGGGGCCGAGGAAGAAGACCGACCGACCGGGGCAGCCGGCAATGGTGTGGCGCGGTTCAGGGACACGGGGGATGGATGGGATTGTGGTTTTGCGGGCTGGCCCGGCGCCCGCTCGGCATGGGAGGCGGGGGGGGAGGGGCAGGTAAACGCTTGTGCTGGTGGTGGTTCTTTTGCTCCCAGGCTTGCGGGTGTCTGGGGTTGCGTTGGGTTTGGGAGGGAAGCTTGAAGGGAGATCCGGCGGTGGCGCGGAGGAGGGAGGGATGAGGATGGTTGCACACCTTGAGCTGCTCATTATCAGCCTAGGTATCACGGTCGTGCCTACGTGCAGATGGCGAAAATTATTTGCACCTGTGTTTTTGTGTCCCTGGCTGGCTGGCTGGATGCCGAGGGGCCCTGCGGATTTGATACTTATTTAAGGAGATGGATGGGAAATGGGAGAGGCGGATTGGTACCGAATTGGAGTTTACCATTCCATTTACTCGAAAAAGAAGAAACAGAAGAAAAGGTGCAAGAGAATCGACGTGAGCCGGCCCCCCGAATTCTGCACGATTTCCCAGACGGACAAAAACCGTTCGGCCGACCGACCTGATAACCTTTACCGAGGCCGCCAGCTCCAGCTGCCTAAAGCGACTTTGGCTTTCTGGAGGAGAGGAAGTAGAAGGTGTCTCTAGGCCAGCTCCGCATCTCACCTCCTCCCCTCTCTCTCTCTCTCTCCTCCCCTTCATCCCGCTGCACCCCCTATCCCTCTTCTCCTTCCTCGTCCTCCGCTGCCTCCTATCGCCATCTCACGCCTTTGCTTCTTCTCCAGTCGTTGCATCGATCGATCCATCCAGTGGCCAGCCCCTCCTCCCCAGTCACTCGTTCTTAAGCCCAGGTACCTGGCCTTTCGAGCTGTTGAGGACCAGCCGTGCCTGCGTGTCTCACCACCACGACCTCCGTCCTCCGGCTCTGTGAGAAAATCCGATCCCCCATCTGAAAACGCCCAGGCCATAGGTTGCCCTTGCATACATCCTCGTTGCTGCACTGTAGGGTGAGGCAGAGCTACCTCCAAAAAGCAAACTACACCCCTTCCGGCCAAAGACAACAACCCCATCCCTCCACACCCCCACCACAAAAACTTCCCAACAAGAAAAAATAAGGCCTGGTGTGGTGGTGTCTGGCAGAAGTCGGAAAAAGCAGGTTGTTGCTTGCAGACTCCCATCGCTACGTGTGTGTATTCTCACCAGACCGGCTGTGCTTGTGCTTGTGCTGTGTGCATTCGTGCGTGTGAAAACCGAGAGAGGCATCAACAGGGTAGATTTTTTCTTAGCAAATCGAAGCGAAAGGGACAATAGAGAAAAGCGAAAGAGGGCAAAGCAAGACGTTATCTGTCTTTTCTTTTTTTAGTACTTAATAGTCATGTCCACGGCCTCTTCTGTTGCTGCTGCTGCTCCTGTTCCTGCATCTCCTTCGACGCAAGGACAAGAAGCTTTACCAACGACAAATTCTTCCGCTGCCTCTACACTAGTACCTTCGTCACTTTCAGCACAAACCTCTGCGTCGGCATCTCCAAATTTGTCTGCATACCATTCGCCTGCTGGGGAGAGTCAGCAACCAGAAACAACCACGGCACCCCTAGTAAACGCTTCGAAGCTCGCATCGGCAGCTGCCAAAGCTCGATTGCAGCTTGTTCAGAGGACATTGGGAGACGCAAAGAACATTTCACAGGGATCTCAGATTAAAAAGATGGTTGCCGAGAAGCAGCACAGAGTTGCGGTGATTGGGAGTGGGAATTGGTGGGTTTGAAGCTCTCGGCTGCGGGCCAATTGGCGAAATGGAATTGACTGACTGGAAATGGGTGTACAGGGGAAGTGCGATTGCAAAGATTGTCGCAGAGAACACCAAGCAATATCCTGATTTGTTTCATGAGGAGGTCAAGATGTAAGTTTTGGGATAGAGTTTGTATTGCCCAGGTTGGTGCTAACTTATTGGTTGATTGCTATAGGTGGGTCTTTGAAGAGAACTACCAACTTGCGGAATCACACCCCCGGTATGACGCCGAAAAGCACAGCAAGCCAGTGAAGCTCACTTCGATCATCAACGACATTCACGAAAACGTCAAATACCTTCCAAATATTGCGCTGCCCAAAAACATCATTGCAGTGCCTGATGTCGTCGATGTCGTAAAGGACGCCACGATCCTTGTATTCAACGTCCCTCATCAATTTGTTAGCAAGATTTGTGATCAGATTCAAGGACACAACCTACCATACGCAAAGGCAATCTCGTGCATCAAGGGAGTTGATGTCTCGCCAGAGGGAATCTCGCTATTTTCCGATGTCATTGGACGAAGGTTGGGAATATACTGCGGTGCGCTTAGTGGAGCAAACATCGCTACCGAGGTGGCATTGGAGAAGCTGTCTGAAACCACGATAGCTTACCAGCCACCAACAGAATTGAAGCCAGAACAAGTCGTCCCCTCGGAATTCCCACCAGTCGACCACGCCACGTTCAAGACTCTCTTCCATCGCCCATACTTTCACGTTAGATGTATCTCGGACGTTGCAGGTGTCTCCCTCGGAGGTGCGCTGAAGAACATTGTTGCCCTTGCGGCAGGATTTGTTGAGGGCCGAGGGTGGGGTGACAACGCAAAGGCAGCCATAATGAGGGTCGGGTTACTCGAAATGAGAAAGTTTGGAAAGATGTTTTTCGAAGGATCCTGCCGAACAGCCACCTTCACTGAGGAGAGCTGCGGTGTAGCGGACTTGATTACCAGCTGTAATGGTGGAAGAAATCACAAGTGCGCGAAATTGATGATTGAAACTGGGAAGAGCATTGAGGATATTGAGAAGGAGTATTTGAATGGCCAAAAGTTGCAGGGAACAAGTACAGCCAAAGAGGTTAATGAGTTCTTGAGGACGAGGGGTAAGGAGGCGGAGTTTCCTCTCTTTACTGCCGTGTATAGTATGTTTTCCCCCAATCCAATTCGAATATTTGATGCTGGGAATGTTTGCTAATTTCTTGTTTTCCCAATGTAGAAATCTTGACTGGAGAATATTCTGTCGACGAAATTCCCTCGTTGATTGAGAATACGGAAAACATGAGGTCGTGATCTTGCGATTCATGATGCCCTACGCATGCCACCATGGCCACAAAACAGTCTGTATTGGATGCGATATGAATGGGAAGAAGATAGATAGATGGGATGGTGTAATTGTCTGCATGCATTTTCATAGAATTGGGGGGATTGGGAGTCTTGCCTACAATGCTAGGGGGGCCACCAAGGAATGACGATTGATGGATTAATGGGGGTTTGATAGCTTTTAATTATCCATGGATTGGGCGTTTCTGTGTTTTTTTTTTTTTGTCTTTTTTTTTCATTCCTTACATGCACTCTTCCCTTTTTGTTTGGTGATCATTTTTTTTCATTTGTTTCCTCTGCCTTATTTTCTTTTGTGTATACAGATTCCCTCATTCTTTGCCTTGTTTGGTTTCTGTTTGTTTTTTACACTTATACCGTAATTCGTATCATAGCTTTCTTCTTGGGATTCCACTTGAGCAAAGGTGTTGTTGTAATGTTTACATGTGCGTATTAATATTATGCTTAGGCTTGCATTGGCATTGATTGGTACTGGAATTAGCCCGGTAGCCTGGTTGTGCAACGCCACCCTCTATCTTTGACACGGGAATATGCATCAGCATTAAATGCATACATTGGGATTGGAGATCGATTGAAGATCTAGGAGGTATCTACTTTCGTTGGCTTGCGTTGCATGCAATCATGAATAGAATGAAATAAAAGTATTGTCGAGATCAGTAATATATCGGTATACATACATGTCGAGCCTCCCTGTCCTCCTCGCAGAGGGTATGGGATGGGAACAAGACTACCCTGCAGCTGTCCTTGCGTTTATTTTCAACTACATCTGGATTTTCAGTTTGCAGTTTGCACAATAACTTACCTACCTCACCCCATCGGCGCCGGGCCCCGGGTATGTAGGATACCGAATATAATTATAATACCGAGAGTAATTGATAATTGCATCATTTGTGTGTGCATGCGGGCGGGATGTGGGGGGTACCGTACCTTGGTAGATACCATACCTACTTTACATAGCGACATTTTTGCAATAATAACAGATGATTGTGTGATGAGCACGTCATGACCGGTACCGTAGGTGGACTCATTTTTTTTTTTTTATATAAGTGTTGTATATAGTTAGTTGTACACGGCACGCACCAGCTGCGTATGGATGGATGGAGGGAGGGGAACTGACTGACTGATTTGCTTGCTTTCTTTCTTTTATTCGAATGTTTTTTTATGTTTTTTTTTGACAGACACATCTAGGCGAGCGAGTATGAGTGGGAGACGTCACGGCAGCGCACGGAAAAACGGGAAACGACATGTTGTCGACATTTTGAGCGAGCGAGCGAGTGAGCGAGCATTCGGATTTTGAAGGCGAAAAAGCGAGATCGATGGTTACCTACCTAGGTACATACTTCAGGTTATTCGAACGACAAAAACGACAAAACGACAATTATGACAGCTGTTGGCTAGTACTCCATGAGGAAGGAAGGCCTGTGTCAGATGGACGTCAACACGCACCCGACCGAAGCTACAACCAACCTTATTCAGAAGTTCAGGGTAGCCGAATCGAGGTGCGTTCATACTTTTATCATCTTTGTTTCCTTCTCTTGCTCTTGCTCTTGCTCTTGTGTTTTGCCAGTCTCGATTCATCCCCATGGCCAGTTTGTTTGTTTGTGTACGAGTATATGATGGCTAATTCTAATGCTAATGCTAATCCTAATTAAACTTGGGTGTTTACTAGGAAGTAGCTATAGGTTATCCGTTATCCGTTATCCACAGTCTCGAAATATATAGACATCGCAGAAGGCCTCATGATGATGACCGAGTTTTTGGGCTGGCTGGGGGGCGTCCACACGATCGCGAATTCATGCAGGATATCGATGCCATGGCCACTCACTCACTCACTCCACACAGCACAGGGAGGAAGAAAGGGGGGGGGGGGGATCAAGGCATGCTGATTTTAGCTAAGGAGGCACCGAATTCCTCCTCACTTCTCACTTCGCGGGATCGGTTTTCCCGCCAGGACCCAGGGCAATACAATAGGTACCCGAGGACACACACACTCGCGATCGGGGATTCGACGGACGGAGATTCATTGCAAGCTCTTACTTATCCCGGGAGGGGTCTCCCGGACAGAAGCTTCGGACGTGACGGATGTTAGAGTACAACAACATACAACTGGATTACAAATGCAGATTTTCTGGCCATGATGGCCAGCTTTTCGACGCTGTGGGCTGCGATCTCGATGATGATGGATGGTGGTATTGGTGGTGGGTTGGTGGGTGGTGGTGGTGGTGGTGCGTAAGCCACTCGAAACCCACCTCGATTCGAACTCTCGACAAGCATTTACTCCAGGATTCCGCTTGGAAGGAGTTAGCCTGCCTCGGACGCCGGAGGAACAGTTACGCCTTTTTCCGTATTTTTTTTGCTTATTTACGGAGGACAGATTATTTCTGAAGCTTTCCCCCCGCTCTCCATGTTGTCGGAGCTTAGTGAGGAAGGGAAGGTCCGGGGGTACTCTAACTCAATTGCAATTGCAACGCTTCAGAGTTGGAGGGCCCGGGGGAGGGGTTATATTGTGCAGGGGGTTCGGAGGATATGATGCGGCCCCCGACTCGAGCTCGAGTCATAGGGTACTCTTGGTTTGTCACCCACCACCGGTACCAATGGAGTACTCTTACCTGCGAAATGCCACATATGAGGAAAAAAAAAGGGATGCGGAAGCCGATGGCCGGGGGTTCGGAGGATGTAGGGTAAGGTAGGGTAGGGTAGGTAGGTAGGTTATTCACTTTAGAGAAATCTGTACCTACTCTACCTACCTATACCTACCTACTTCTAGAGTACCTACCTCGAGTTTACCTACCGGTATCTGTGGTGGGTCAGGGGGGAGGAATTAGGGCCCCGAAGACATACGTGTGTCTGTCTGTCTGTCTGGATGTGGGTATGAGTAGGTACCCCGCGGGGGGGGGAGGGGGGGGGGGGGACGTGGAAGGCTGAAGAAGGGTTCACCATTAGGTACCCTTGACGAGGGGTGGGGAGGGGAATATAAAGATTGAGAGTTTTCCGGCAGAATTTTTGGGAGGGTTGAGTTGCTTGAAGCTAGCATCGATCTACTCTACTCTTACTCTTACTCTCTCATTGGAATTCTTGGAGTCTTTTTTGTTTAACACGAATTCATACCCGTCCCGTCAAGCTCCGCTTGCATCTTGAGATCTCAGTCGAGTCGAGACTATTTCCTGGTTACCGGCACGACCCCCCCCATACCTTACCTGAGTACTCTATCCCAGGGTTTTAACCTGCGTCTAGGGTACCAAAGTACTCTAGATAGTCGACTATTAGCTCCCGCCTGCTGGAAATTCGTTCTTTGTTGTTCCATTCCAGAAATCCGCAAGGTACAGCAAACAGAATTGGAAATACATTTTTTTTTTTTCACACGCCTCATAATTGAAACGGCCCCCTCTGGAAAGCAAACATCAACATCCTACATTAAAAAAAAAAAGAAAATGGCGAACCCATCGTTACCGCACGCGGATCAGAAGGAGTCTCGGACGTTTTTTGAGACGGTGATGAATACCGTCATGGCCCAGCCGAAGCCAGACGAGCGGAAACGGAAGATTGGGGAACGCACGCCGCTGCTCCCTACGACGCAACAGAATGGGGAGGTGGATGCAAAGGGGGTTCTTCCTTCTTCTTCACAATCCGGGGAAGAGGTGGATGTTGAAGATGAGGAGGACGAAGAAACTACATTCTACCTCGCCTACGGCTCAAACCTCTGCGCAAAAACCTTCCTCGGCCGCCGCGGCATCAGGCCCCTCTCTGCAAAAAACGTGCTGGTCCCAGGATTCGCTGTGGTATTCGACCTCCCAGGGCTCCCATATCTTGAGCCGTGTTTCGCGAACCTGAACCAGAGGGGGGGCCATCTCCACCGGGACGGCGACGGCGAGGACGCCGTGGTGGAGACGTACATGGAGGACCTCACCTCCCTCGTCACCACTGCAGAGAGAGATGGCGAGGCCGGCAAGAAGTGGGAGAAGGCGCTGATCGGCGTCGTGTATGAAGTCACCATGCGAGACTTTGCAAAGATCATCATGACGGAGGGAGGCGGGGAGGGCTACCAGGATGTCCTTGTGGATTGCTACGTCCTGCCGGAAAGCTCAAAGTCGAAATCGACCGAATCGACATCTACCACTACTACTACTCCTACCTCCACTGCTACGACACAGAATACAACAAACACAAGCACCCTCAGAGCCCACACCCTCCTCGCGCCCACCTCAAAAACCCGCCCAGACCTCCCCCTCCAGCCCTCCCCGCGCTACCTCAACCTCCTCATCACCGGCGCAAAAGAACACAACCTCCCCGAAATCTACATCAAGTACCTAACACAGCTACACGCCTACCACCGCACCACATACCGCCAGTCCGCCGGCGCCATCCTCCTCGCCGCGACATGGGCGCTCCCGCTCATCACCACGTTCAAGCTCGGCGAGATCTTTGTCGATAAGAAGACGGGGAGGGTGGATTGGTGGGTTGGACGGGTCCGCGAGTTTACGCAGATGGGCATGTGGGGCTGGTATGAGTACTTTGCAAAGTGGGTGTTTGGGGATGGCGTCAGGACGGTGGGGGATGAGGGGGTGCAGGGGGAGGAGGGCGTGTTTACGAAGAGGGAGGTCAAGGAGGGGAAGGTTGCGCATGGGCTGGCGACGGATAGGGCGGATGTGCTGGAGGGGTTGGGCGATGCGGAGGAGGAGGTTGTGAGGCAGGTGATGAGTTTGGGGAGGAAGTAGAGGGTGGGAGTTGGGGGGAGTGGGGGGGAGTGGGGGGGGGATGGGGGGGTTGGATAGACATGCTCAGCTGTGTTTTTTTTTTAGATATTAGCTACTTACTTATATACTTATAACTTTTTATACCCGGGAATTTGGGATTGATTTTTTTTGGGAGGGAGGGAGGGATCCGGACATCGATTGCTTTTTTATTTTTATTTCTTCTATTTTATTTTATATTTTCTTGTCATATTAGGTAGGAAGGTTTTTGGTCCCGCGGGTTTTTGGTTATAAATTAGCCAGTTATAATATTATATAAAATACAGCAACGTAAATTCGAATGCACGAACTCTCTACTCCGTATATATATTCGGCGGCCAAAATTATTGCAAAGTTAATTATCATAAAACGTGATAATATAAATTAAGTAAGAATATATAAGTGGCCATGATCAATTCGCGATAATATATAATTATAATGCAATTTCAATATGATAAGTGATAAATATATATATGCGCATGCAAAATAAAATAAAAAAGGGGTCGTAAATGTAAACTAGATCTAGATCTAGATCTAGATCTAAGTATACAATGATCATGATGCATATGTTATGATAGGAAATATATGACGAACGCTGAATTACCACCCCATCTGCATGGCCATCCACTCCAAATCTCCCTCCTCCTCCTCTGGCCCTCTCAATTGCAATCTCCCGCAGATTTTGATCATGGTAAAAGCTGAAAGCTGAAATATTAAAGCGGAACCTCCAGCGCATCGATCCTCTCAAGCAGGTACCTCGGGTCTGAGTTGCTAAAGCCATCTTCGTTTGCGGGGCTGGTGTCGGTGCCGGTATCGGTAGCGGTCAGGACTTGTTGCATGATGAATGCCCTAGAAAAGGAAAAAAAAAAAAAGTATTAGAGTAAAACCCAATTAAAAAAAAAATTAATTAATAAATACGACGGAAAGGAAAAAAAAAACTAAACATACAATCTCTCAACCTCCCTCTCCCTCAATGCCTCCTCGAGCTGCCGGCTCTTGACGGCGGCAACGACGAGACACTTTTGCGGGACGCCGGCGAGCCGCGCGACGTTCAGGCCGTAGGAGCGGTGCGCGACGCCCGTGGCGAGCTTGTACAGGAAGGTGATCTGTTTCTCTGGCTGGGCTTGGGATGGGGCGGTTGCGGTTTCTCCCTCCTCCTCCTCCTCGTCGAGATCCATCCCTCCCTCCCGCTCATCCGTCCTCGCGGCCGGAACCTCAAACTCCTCAAACGCCATATGCGCACACCTCACCACCCCCGGGAACTTCTCCCCAAACCTCGCCAGGAGGGGGTAATGCGTCACAAACAACGTGAGCGCCCTAATATCCCTCACGACATACTCCAGCACCGCATCCGCGATCGCCACGCCATCATGCGTGCTCGTGCCGCGCCCAAGCTCGTCGAGAATCACAAGACTCCGCGGCGTGGCCTGCTTCAGGATATCGCTGGTCTCGCTCAGCTCGACCATGAACGTGCTCTCCCCGGCAAGCATGTTATCGTGCGCTCCCATGCGCGTGAATATGGCGTCGAGCATGCCCAGCCGCGCAGACTGCGCGGGCACGTACGAGCCGATCTGGCCCATGATGGAGATGAGCGCGACGGACCGCACGTAGCTTGATTTTCCGCCCATGTTTGGGCCCGTGATTAGGATTGCGCGGGGCGAGGAAGGAGGTTCAGAAACCTCCGAGGTTGTAGTAGTAGTAGTAGTGGAAACACCGCTATCCTGTTCTGGCGACGACGAGAGATGGATATCGTTCGGGACATAGGCGTCTGTAAGGAGCTGCTCCACCATCGGATGCCGCCCCTCTTCGACATGGATCGCCGCCTCGTCGATATACACCGGCTTCACGTACCCGGGTAACCTGGCCACCGTGGCCAGGGAACACAAGCAATCCAGCGTAGCCAACGCCTGCACTGCATCCCGTAACTGCTGGTACTTCCCACTAATCTCCTCCAAGAACGCCTTGAACGCATAATCGCACTCGGCTGCAAGCGACTCCTTCAACTGATCCCTCTCGGCCATCAACTTGACCACCTCCGGGGTATGAAACCTCGAGACCTTCTTCGTCCCCGAAATCTTCATCCACGATGCCGGCACGAGTTTCAGTGCCTCCTTCGTATTCTCCACTTCAACGAGATACTCAATCTGCGAGACCGTGACGAACTGGATCGGTTTCTTCTTCTTGAGAATATTTGAGATCACGGGGAGTTGGTCCTGCAAGTCCTGCTCGACCGCCACGATGCCCATCTTCTTCTCGTAGATGGCCTCGTGGTCAGACTCCTCATTGCGGAAGAAGTTATATTTATCGTCCTTTGAGGCGGCGGTGTGGTTGAACCGATCCAGGAACTCTGCGACGTCCTCGGCGATAAGTGGGAGGGAGGCGATGCATGTGTTTAATATATTTGATTTAAATCCTGCTTTCGAAGTGTCTTCAACTTTCGGGAATGTTGTTGCAATTGTATTCATGGTTTGAAGCACCGAGAGAATTTCCGGGCGGGTACACTGCAAGAAGCCAGAATCAACCCTCGTTAGTTTTCCCATATCAGGGTAAATGAAATTTGGGGCGAATATTTACCTTGCCATAATAAATCCTAATCAACCCCTTCTCCAAATCAAACGATGTCCTCGCAAACAGATCTCTCAGCTTCATCATCTGATTATTCTGGCCCTCCTTGATTTCCTCCACAGCCTCCACCCTCTCCTCCAGCTCCTTCTTATCCAGCAGCGGCCTACCAACCCACTTCCGCAACAGCCTCCTCCCAAACTTCGTCTTTGTCCTGTCCAAAGCCCAGAATAAACTGCCCTTCTCGGTGTAGTCAGTCTGGTTATGGTAGACCTCCAGACTCGAAAGGGTGTTCCCGTTCAACAACATGTGTGACCTTGTACTGAAACTCTGAAAGTACTTTGTGAGATCGAAAACGTGCTCGAGGCCGTATGATTCCATGTGTGTAATCATGGCGGATAAACATATCGTAACGAGGTCGGGGAAGTTGATGACGGAGTCTAGTAGGTCTGTACTATGGTTGTCGCCGGGCTTTGTGGATTTATTCTTGTCTTTTGCCTTATCACCGTAGAATTTCGAGACGTGGGATGCAGCGGTCGCAGTCATTGTTTTCGACTTCTCGACTCGCTCCACGCGGATTTTATCGCCAAAGACAGACGTCCTAGAATTTAATATAAAAAGGTTAGAAAATGTTGAAAAAACGCATTTGACCAAGGTGATATGATCATTTCCGGGAGGAGAGAAGGGGAGGGAAGAACAAATACACACGTCGACCCCGCCAAATGCGTGACAAGCTTATCCGTCGCCTTCGACAGCTCCCCCACAATCAAGAGCTCACAAGGCGCAATATGCAACAGCCTCGTCTCAATCTCACTCCTCATGAACCCATCGGAGAATTCATCATAAATCACATCCCCCGTTGACGGCTGCACCGCAATGATTCCCACATTCACCCTCTCATCTGTACCCATACCCCCCATCGGTACCTCAGTCAAACACAGCAGGTACCCTGTAGCTGGAGCACTGCTACCCACCCCAGCAATATCGTCAAAGCCGTCGACGTCGTCAACATAGGTACCCTTTGTGTAGAGATTTGTGAGTTTCCGGGTGAATGGGGCGTTGCGGTTGTCTCCGACGGCTTTTAGTGCAGCGGTTTCGAGTTGGCGGACGATTCCAACTTTGTGACCTGCTGCTACTAGTCTGGGGGAATATTAGTTTCGGAATAATCTTTCAAAGAAACCAGCGCTTTTAACATACCGCTTGACATGGACGTGCAACCTATGCACAGGAATACTTGCAGAAGCAAATTTGTCCAAATGGGCCTCAGAGGGATCTATTAATTTCATAAAAAGTATTAGTATTGCACATTTTAGTATAGTTTTTTGGGTAGCAGGGAATACCCACGTTCATCGAACCTCATTTTTCCCGGAATACACATAATCGACAATTCCTTTGATGCAGTCTACACATCCCCACCGCCAAAATTAGCAAACACATTCCAACCCACCAGGATCCATTTTTCCTTCTTTCAAGATGGAAGGGTCGGGGGGGGGCAAACACACCCTAGCATCCTCCCCAAAGAACCTAAACTTATACCCGACCTCTACTACTAACACCGTATCTGGATTCTTCAACTTGATATCCACAACCTGCTTCTCCAGCGGCGTCAATTTACTCTTCCACTTCTTCCCCGCCGCCGCCGCCGCCTTCCCACCCTTCTTCCCCCTTCCCTTCGGCGCCTCCTCCTCCTCCTCCTCCTCAGCAGCAAACTCATCATCCTCCCCCCCCTCCTCCCCACCTCCATTCCCATCAAACACCTTATTCCTCCTCGCAATATCATCCAACGCAGTCGCCTTCCCAAGCTTCTGGATAAACTTCTCATGTAGCTTTTCCTTCTGGCGTTTATATTCCTCGTCCTCCTCCTCCTCCTCCTCCTCCTCCCCATGCTTGGCCGCAGAGACAGAAGAACCGCCACCAGCACCCCCCTGTGTTCCAGAGGGGTTATACATAAACCGACTCGTCTTCTCCTTCGCAACCTCCTTCGCCTTCTTCCTCGACCCAAGTGTAGTGGGGGTACCAGTACTGCTAGGGGTATTGTATGTCGCAGACACCGACGTCCGCTTCAACATCCTCGGGATATCCTCCTCCATCTCAACGTCTCGCATTTCCTCATCCCCATCACCACCCCCACCACCAACTGCACTACCCGAACTCCTCCGTAACTTCTTCTTCTTCTTACTCACAGCGCCATCATCCTCACTATCCTCCCCCACTTCCTCCCCAACCGACCCAAGTTGTCTCTTCTTCTGCGGCGGCGGCGGTGGTGGGGGGACAGATGTCGATGGTGTCCTAGTACTCGTATTTGTAGCCGCACCTGACCTCCGAGACGTACTCCTTCTCGGCCTGACAACCCCCCCCTCCCCATCTCCATCTCCATCCCCACCATCTTCTTTATACTCATCCTCCTCCTCCTCCTCCTCCGCAGACTCAACCTCCGGCTCCTCCTCCTCTTCCTCCTCCTGAACCACCGCCCTCGGCTTCCTCGCCGAAGATCCAGCCGCAGCCGCAGCCGCAGCCTTCTTCCCCTTCACCACAGGTTTTGGTTTCGGTTTCGCCGCAACGGCGGCAGGTTTAGCATTCGCATTCGCATTCGCAGTGGAGGTCGCCGGTTTCGGCGTAAAGAAGCTCGAAATCGTTCTCTGCTGTTTCGAAGCCGCCGCGGGCGACTTTGCTGGCGCTGGTGCCATGACAATCCTAGACTTCTAGACTTTGGCGGCGGCGTCCAGTTTCCCAATCGATTATGGTGTGTGTGTGCGTGTGTGTGTCGGGGGACTTGTGAATAATTCTCCCCTGGACTTTTGTCGTTGGTTGGTATTGATACGGAGTATTCGTTGCGTATAATTGAACTCCTTAATCCAAGCACTTCCTACTACTAACCCACAGCTTGTGTGCTGCTTCGCGAGGCGTTTGGGGGGAGACGCGTTTAGAGGTTCTTGGCGGTTAAGCGAAGGGTGTGTGCACGGACCCATCCATGGCCACGCGCATAATGGATTCTCTTGGATTCTCTGCGAGATGATTGGGTAAAATTACTTTGGGCCTGTCACCTTACACACACAGCTATCCTCTTACACCTTAACGTTATCGTTCACATTCCCATCCTCCACTTCCCAAACAAATACCTTAGAGTTGGGTGCGATGAAAAGGAAAGATTTCAAGGGCATATGCGATTTTGTATTTTCTTTTTTTTTGGTCAAAACATGTACAACACATGTACACCTCCATATGTTCTTCCCCATACACTCCACGAGAACATTCCACCAAAGAACGTTGGTACAAGACTTATTATATATGCAAGAGGCCTTCCTTCAGCTACATCCACCACGGCTGAAACCCCTTTCTAGAATCAACCACAGCATGGTGGAATTCTGACAGGAGATCAAAAGTCCGCATGTCAAGAAAATTCATAAAAGCAAATCAAATTAAAAAACAAAGGAAAAAAAATCCGACCCACGTCCTTGGAATATGCGGAGTTCTTCAGCCAGGTTGATATCACAGAAACGAAGTGGTAATGGAAAGAACAGTTATGGAAGGGATGAAGGGCAACCGAAGCACCTTTTATAGAAAATGCAAAAACGGATAATAGTAGCAATATGAACGACATAATAGTTTTCGTAAAGAAACATAAGTGCAGTCGAGCGATGAATTTTTTTTGAAATTGAACAAATCAAGTTCCACGAAGGGAGGGGTTTCGATGCTTATTCATATGGCTCCTGTACTTAGCCGTATCGAATGGGATCACGGCTCTGAGGAATGGTGGCATACGCCTGATTCAATGTATTCAAGCCCACATGCTGAGAAACATGAATGAGGTTACCACTAGATCCCCCAAAGCTTGTCTCGTAGGCTCCCCTATCTTCGTGAAGCTGGGAAGCTAGCTCTGAAGCAACGTCTCCTAGATTGGGTGCCCTGGCGGAAGATTGGCGGCCAGGAGTATTGGAGCTCATGTAGTAATGAATAAGACGATTTTTCTCTTGCATCTTCCTCGAAGAATCCGAGCTAGCATTGAGCTCCCTATTGATTTCTTGTGAACATCCATTCCCAATGTTTGGGTTCCTTGAGGAGCCAAGCGGATAGGTATGGTACTTGTCCTCGGAAGATGAATTATCAAAGGATGTGGGGCCAAGGGAGATAGGACATACTTTTTGCTGGTCGGAGGCTAAGGGATTTGAGCCTTCAATATTCGGGTCGTTTGGAGGGTCGTTTTCAAAAGAGGCTTTTGGTAGTTGGCTCCGGATGGCGTATTCAATCTCATCTTCAATGTCTCCTTCGGCATCGATGTCTGAATCCCCCATGCCCATATCATGTAGTGTACCAAAGCGCCCAATCATGTTTTCCGGAGAGTGCTTAATTCCATTGGGAGGACGCCCTGAGTAGTCATTCTGAGGATTGGAGTTGCAAGTACTAGGAGTGGAGCTGAGTGTATGAGGGGGGCTTGGAGAAACGAAAACATTGGGGCTATCTTGATTGCTTTCTTCAAACTGATGCCCCCCCCGAGATTGATTGCTTTCTCGGGAATGATTGCTCTCGGTAATCTGGTAGTTTTCGGTCTTGAACACAGCAGCAGTGGCGGCCGCAAATGGAAGCGGCTCTCCAGGGCGGGTTACGCCCACAATGTTCGAGGCACTACTTCCCCTTCTGGCATTAGGTACAATTGCAGTGTCAAAGACACCCATACCTGGCCAGATCTTGCCACGAAGTCGAGGGCCCTTGAAAGAGTAGACAACGCCGCTATCAGGGCCATCTACAATATCTCCCTCATCCTCGGGGCATGCCAACCCCTCTTCCTCATAATTGGGGTATTCCCCGGGAGAGGAAGTGCCACTTGTGGGGAAAGGTCCATTAACCATCGTATTGTATGATGATCCTGCTGCACTTCCATTGTTTCTGGTGAGATGGATCAATGGCTCGTCATCATTGGCATTCAAAACTGCATTCAGCGAGGAGGAACCGCCTCTGATGCGGGAAATGCTCTTGGAAGCGGTATTGTGGAAGTTTGGTGTATCATCAAGCCTCGGCGGTGGAGTTGAATGCCTGACCACAAATGGTAGTGAACTTGCACT
This sequence comes from Peziza echinospora, assembly GCA_024516245.1. Lineage (NCBI taxonomy): Eukaryota > Fungi > Ascomycota > Pezizomycetes > Pezizales > Pezizaceae > Peziza > Peziza echinospora. The sequence goes on along the minus strand of JAJLQT010000009.1, from coordinate 1,260,635 downwards.
TAGGCGTAATGGAGGTGGTCGTGTGCCAGTTAAAATGCTACCCTCAAACTTTCTCTTACCCTGGGGAGTACTGGTAATTTGTGGCTGTGGCGAAGGCCTGTTTGAAGTACCTGAAACTGCATTTCCGAAAGTAGCAGATCCATTGGGATTGACAGAACTGAGTAGTCTAAGTGCTCCGTATTGTAGTTCATCCTTGGGCTCCTCATAGCCTACAGGCTCTGTAGCTTCAGTCTCAGCCTTGGATCTTTCTCTTGACCATTTTCCTCGCTTCACGATGAAACGATCCACGAGGAGCTCCCCAAGCCTTTCTTCAGCGTACCACTTGTGGAATTTAGCCAGAGCCTCGGCAGCCTCGACGTGCCCACACTGTGTAGCACACAGTTCAAGCTCAAATAGAGTACGGAGATGGACTTTGGATGCAAGGTGTGTGAGTAGGTGGGATGTATTTGTGAATGTAGGGCACGGAGCACAAGCGTAGCACCGCAAGTCCTTGACGGCACCAGGTTTGTTGGATCCCGAATTATTTCCGACTGCTACCGCAGAGGAGGATGAACCAGACATGGTGGGGCCTGGGGTCGAGGCTATGGTGGGACTACGGAAACGCCATTGGAATTAATCATTGAGCCAGGCAGACATGTATAAACATTGTCACGTTGATTATGATCTTTTGGATCTTTCGATGATGGGTTGGTCATACTCACAGTTGGCGAGCAGGTGATATTTCTCTGTCTGAATCTCTCGACTAGCAGCTCTGAGCTGAAAACCAGATATCCAAAGTTGGTGATGTTCAAGTTGAGATTTGTTATGGCAACTCGGATGCACCCAGATAGAAGGGGTGAGAAGGGCGGATGGAAGGCGGGAGGAGGGTGAGGGTGAGAATATGAGAGGGAGAAGGGTAAGAGGGCGGTAGGGCCCGGCGTGAGCCTGGAGCTGTAGATTGATGGTTGTGGAGAGTCTCTGTTTATTGGCTCAATGGGTGGTGGGGTCTCTGGGGGGGAGGGGAGGGGGAGGGGAGGATGGGAGGAGGGATGGTGGAGCAAGAAAGAAGGACGCAGTGGCCAGGCTGCACCTGTGGGGGCTTCACAGTGCATCCACCAAGCACGCAGCCCCCCCCATCTGCCTACTCGAGCCCGGCGTCACGGGTTCATGATAATTCATACGTCCTCGGGGCTGGAGAACGACAGAACCGGTAGGAGGCCAAGGACTTTGCTGTATCGAGTAACTGTGTGTTCAATAGTCTGGTTAGCCTGGTGTTAGTCTGGTGGGTGTGTTCAGTGTGCAAAAGACACGACGAAAGTGGTAGTCGGCAGGAAGTGCAGAGAACCGCTCCTCAAGGTTGGCTGCCTGCCACCTTCCTCGACGAGAGAGGCGCCTCACCTTTGGGCGGACGGGCTCTTCGATGCGTGGATCGTATGGGCATTCGTTCTCTCCATCTCGACACGAGACTATCTCGGCAATCCCACGACTCGAAAACCTCGCTCCCATGCGTTCTGGTTCCGCACAATGTCCTCCAAGCAATATTCATGTTAAAATCAGTCACGTGTGTACGTGTGCGCTGCCAAAGGTTACGTGAACGGGAATGAGCCTGCACGAGAACACGGTTCAGAGTTTCCTCGATAGCCTGGTAGTCCTCAGCTGTTCTCGTACGCAGAATTCACCCCCAACAGCAGCTGCACCACCAGGTAGCAGGCTGATAACAGCAGACAAAGAGGGGCAATGCCAGGGCGCGGTTTCGAGAATGGGCAGATGGTGTATGGAAGCATGAAGAAAGAAAGAAAGCTAGACGGAAATGTTTGCAAACTTCTTTGGGACTCTGCTCTGATACGACCCTTCTTCATTTTGCATCTCAGCTCGCTAACTCCCCTCACAGGTAGCCTCCTCACAGGCAACATCAGACCTGTTGAACTTTCCACACGGCTACCTCCTAGATCCTCGGTTGACCAACAATCCCACGAATGCTGCGTAAGCTGTTACAGCTTCCTTTTGACTTCAGCCTTCACAACTCCATTCAAAACGCCATATAGCGACTTCAGGCCCAGCGCACTTATGGCAAAAATGACGGCGCTCCCGGCAAACACCATGGCTCTCTGTTGATGATCCAGCATTTCAAATAGCGGATAGGGGTACCTAGTAATGCAAATGATGAACTGAGATAATGTTTCAGGGCCCAAGGAGAGCTCAAATCTATGACTTACCATCCATTTTGCCTGTAGCATTCTTCGGTCCAAACCCAATAACTCCCGGCAACAAGGCCACCAATGCCACCTGCTTCGAGCAGCGTCATTGTCCATGGAGGGCTCAAGAGAAGCATATCCAAAGCCAAAAACACAGCGGGAAATAAATGCATTCCAAGGTCTATCGAAAGCATGAGTGATTAATTAAAATACTCGTGTGAGGCTACGGCAAGGGCATCACACATACCTTCAAACAATGGACGCTTGAGATGCGTCGGAACGACTGCTGCTGGCGATATCTACATGCAATAAAAGAGTAAGTCTCCAATTCCATGCCCTTGAATTTGCAGATGGAGCGTGAAACTTACCAGACCTATACCCCAGTATAGTATGGTTATGACGACTTCTAAAGGCGTTGTGATGGTCGAAAACACATTTTTCAGCTTAAAAAGGCGATTCGAGACAGTGACATCTGCCAAAAATGCTAAGAGTAGGGTGACTGCTGACAATGCAAGGCCAATTATCCTGAACTCCCCAGGCCAAATTATATCAAGTCAGCCCCAGACTACTCAAATACTTGGAGATATATCATATATATGTTGGCTCGTTTCGTGCCCAGAGTCGAAGCCATGGCCAGTTAAACGGGTTCTCGACCTAGGAATGGACAGAATGCCATACGTCAAGAGCTTGAGGTGCCAACTGTTGATGATAGAGTCGTGCCCAGGTTAATTGGGCGTCTTTTGTCAGCCATTTCCGGATAATAGACTGGCAGAAGAAAACTTACCCAAAACCCTGGGAACTAATGATACCAGGATATCACAGCAAATATCAGCCCACGGACCTCACAATACGGCCAATAAGCCCAGGATGGTGCTTTCTCACAGTTCATTGGGGTTCAAATAAAGGCTAGACGACATGCGTTGATCAGCAAAGCAGATACGCCTCCATCGAATGGCAAAGGGTATTCTTTTACAAGTAAAATGAATATGCAAATGAAGAGAGACCAGCTAACTGTACAATAGAATCAGTTGCCGCTCAACTTGCTGTAGCTGCACCGGGCACGAAGATAGTATCTGCATTCACTAGCCGCAACTCACATGAAGCGATGCGGATAGGTACCTCGACGGAGAATTGTAGCGTTGGAGAGGGTGCTTCTCGGTGCGACGGCTCATTTTAGGGTCCCCAGTTGGTGGCTTCATGTTTTCCGCCGACGTCCAATAAACTTTGGCTCTGCGGCTTAAAAGATAAAAAAGGATATTCTCAGCCCTATGTCGAAGGATGCTTAGACGAAATGGTCCCTTCCTTTCACCCTTCGCGGATGTATCCGAGAAACTCAGAATTAGGCGATAGCTTAATAGTAGCTTGTGTCGACCTCAGCAGAAGGGCCCTCTGGCAGGCTAATACGACGGCAACACGGCGATAGGAGCAACGGCTTGCTACCGAGACTCCGTTTCACACCCCTGTCCAAGACACCAGAAATCGGCCACAATCGCAGGGTTGAAGTCAGCCAACCAGATATGATAGGTCACACCTCGCCATGCAAGGCGACGGTAGGCAGGCTGGATAACCCCTCTCTTCATCGGCCTCCGCAGCAGCTGAAGCATACGCAGGTAGCCTCCCAGCGCCGCAATAGCACACGAACCAAGGGCCACGGCGTCGACGGGCAAGGGTGCGCGACATACACAACGTCTCCCGAGAAGCAGCACGCACTCGCCAGGCCTGGCCGGCCTGGCCTCCATGTCCTGCATGTCCTTGCTGTCAGTGATGGTTGTCTAGTGGGAGTCTCGCTTCAAAGTCTTCCCTCCAACCCCCCCATGCCCCCGCCTCCATACAGGCTACCTCCGTACAACCCCCGCTGCTGCCGCCGCCGTGGTAGACCTACGGTATCTTGCCCAACCCTCTGCACCAGCCGCGGTAATATCACACCTCGCCGCCTCTACATACACAGAGGTAGCTAACCTACGGTACTTTGCTTGTCGCTGCTTCCCTCCCAACCCCCCCAACGCACGCCGCCGAGTATATTGAGCAGCACAGGCAGGCGGGATCAGCACCGTCACTGCCAGCTCCTGGGGCATCCAATCTCGTCCCTTCCCATATGCCTTAGGCACATTGTCTTCTAGCCAACCAAGAAGGCCTAGCCACCCACAGGTGTCTCTTGGAAGTCCCATATACTGGCTGCTACAAACACCTTGGTGCCTCAAGTTGCAAAGCAAATATTGCTAAGCACGAATAGCCCAACAACCGCACATATCTTCACTTGTCGCCTCTGAAATCCCTGACTCAGTGTCCTTCTGCAGACTTTCAAACTCCACCTTCACCGTCCATCTAGAGCCAATTCAGTCTTAACGACCGCAGTTATAGTCCGACTAGCCCCACCATCCAATCTCCCCCCACCCGAATATCTCTGTAACCTCAAAAATATATCAACCAAGCTTTCTAAGCGTGAACATACCTCTGTACACGCATACGTACACGCACACGCACGCTTACAATAACATCGCTATACTACCGATACAAAATCGTGCATCACTCGAGTGACAGTCTGTCAAGTACTGTTCAGTACAACGACCATGCCGAGAGCCCCAGTTGCAGGTCGCGAAATCCGCCGGCGGTCACGGAACGGGTGTTGGTGAGTACATATTCAATCTGCGGAGGCGGTGCGGGAGCGGGAAGTTGTATATGCCTCTGTGGTGGGATGTGGTTTGACTGACACCTTTCATTTGGTGACCTCACAGGAACTGTAAGGCTCGAAAAGTGAAATGTGGTGAAGAAAAACCACGCTGCAGCAATTGCGAGAGACTGGAAGAGGACTGTGATTACAAAATTAGGCTCTCTTGGGGAGGACGACCGCTAAAAAAGAAGCAGATGCTCAATGGAGAGGAGCAGACGGAAGATGAATCAATGTTCTTACCGGGTGCCGGACAATTCAGTATCAATCCACAATATTCACAACCTCAAACTTTCGTCCCACAAGCTGGCACAAATGGCGGCTCCCCATCGCGAAAACCTCCTGCAGTAAGATCTGGGCGCAAATCCGGTGGGATATCGAGCTACCAGACCGTATTTTCCGTCGCAGAGCCATCGGCTCCAGGCCCCACTACTCCAACCTCAGCATCACCAGAAGATCATACACATGGCGGAAGCCAAAGTTCAACCAGCCCCCCCACTCGCTCGGGTTCACAATCGTATTACCCTGGCTGGCCAAATGATCCCGATAATTCACAGAATAGCTCACCCACACCACTTACGACATATAATTCCCCGCCGGTGACCACGACATTCAAACAAGAGTCTTTTGAAACAGATAACACCTTCTCAGATCGGCCACGGTTCACACCTCCGTACAACCATATTCCAAACACATACTCCTCCCAATCTGGATCACCAACCCTTCCGAAGTTGAATGTGGGACCCATCAGCCCAACATTCTCACATCACCAACACGGGATTCACTCACCCCAACACTCTCAGCCCAAGTCTTTCCATCCTCCTCCGGGCCAGCTTTCATCGCCTACCAAGAGGCTTCGAAGATCCGATTCGCCTCCCTTGCTCCCCACCCCACACACTTACTATCCCAGTTTTTCTTCCCAAATGCTACCCCACACAGGTTCCATCACTTCTGCATTCGATTATAATGGGCCTTTTAACCCAGCAACATTGTCAAACACGGCACAGGAATATGGATTGCCAGAGCCACCCACCATAGGCACGTCGACCATAAATACGCATGTTCGCCGGCTTTCTGTTGTGGACCTCTTAGCCCCTGTTACCCAGGATACACTATACAACTACAGTAACAGGTTGATGGATTCCACGGAAAATAATCACTTGAGCTATTCAAATGGCCAAATTACCTATGGGACAGCAAGTGATATCTCTTCCGATATGGATAATGATGACAACATCGAAGATATCCCACGATACGGCCTCAATTCGTTTGGTGAAGCATACAAGTACAGGATGACGGCAGCATCTACCTATTATCCACGCGTAAGCTCTATCCCTCGCGGATTGGACCCGCTACCGCCGATGTTGGTTGAAAATGAAAAAAATATGATGTACTTCCATCATTTCCTCAGCTTCACTGCCAGGCTCTTGGTACCTCATGACTGCTCTGAAAACCCTTTTAAGAAGGTTCTTCCCCAAAGTAAGTATTGGCGTTCCTCTCCATGAAAGCGCAATATGCTAATTGAGCGTACGCAGTGGCTGTTGGAACGGAGAAATTAATGAACCTACTTCTTGCATATTCTGCAAGTCATCGCGCTCGACTTCTTAACATGCCAGAGCCAACGGATCGAATCAACGACTTTTTGCAAGAAACAATCAAAGACCTCAATATCTCCCTGAATGACGATGCCGACAAAAAGAGCGATTCAACACTAGCGACCTTGATAATGCTGTGCTCTTATGACATAATATCACCCAACAAGCTTATTTCCTGGCGACGCCATCTCAACGCAGCGCGGGAAATCATTCTGTCAAGAGGAGAGACGGCTGGAATACATTGTCGAGACAAGGTTTCGTATTTCCTTGTCCGATGGTTCGCATATCTGGATGTTCTGGGAAGCTTGTCTGGACGCGACAATGATCAGCCACTTTTTAGCGGCAAATACTGGATCAACGACGAGGCAGACGAGAGTGAAGACAGTACAGTCGATTGTGTGCTTGGATTCACAAGCAAATGTGTGAGTATATTGGCGAAGATTGGTGAATTGGCGAGGAAATCAGATCAAGAAAAAAGAGTTTATCTCGATAGGGAATTGGAATTGCAAGGACTGTCTCAAGCCGAAGTTGGGCCTCATGATATTCAAAAGATTGTGAGGGAGTGGACGCCACCAGCGGACATTGAGCTGCAAGCTCGACGACTCGAAGATGACTTGGAGTACGCTCGGAGTCAGGCGGGTGAAGTCGCGAGTGGGCAATTTGCGTGTGAGAAGGGCAAGCACAATCATCACCATCATAAGCATGCACCGCATTCACATCACAACTTTATTGAAGGAAATCCAACGGATGATCTTGATAACGACGAACTCATGGCCACTAATGATGCTTTCCACCTTGCTGCTTCCGTGCATTTGTACAGAAGAGTATTAAACTACCCCACAGCACATGCAAAGGTTCAGCGAGCAGTGGGATCGATCGTCGGTGCCATGCATAAGGTGCGCCATAATGGCGACGCCGAAAATTGTTTGCTGTTTCCACTTTTCACTGCTGGATGCGAGGCTATACAGAAAGTTCACAGAACGTATACGTTGAAGCGTATGCAGGCTGTTGAAAAGATTGGGATGACGCAGGTATGTAGCTTTTTCCAGGCGATATTAATCTACCCATACTAACCCATGGGGCTTAAGGTTACTGCTGCTAGAAGGCTGATGGAGAGAGTATGGGAGGAAGGCGTCCCTTGGGAGACCCTTTCTGATGGAGAGTTTATTGGATAAGACCACAGCTATCCAGATCCCTGCGATTTCTGAATATCCTTTATTTTTGCTTTTTTTTCCTTTTCTTTTTTTTTTTGCTTTCGCTGATGGTAGGAGTCGATTCGTGTGAGCCGGCGTTTTCTTTTTTCTTCATTTTTTTTTTCTTTCTTTCCCAGTTGCAAATTAAGCTTTTCGTTAGTTTGTGATGTTTTCTTTGCCTTGCCTTGCCCTGCCCTGCCTTGCTTTGCCTTTGCCACGCCATGCCATGCCATGCTAGGCTCTTTGTAACGTTTTGATATCTCTCCCTTTTTTCATGTGCCATGATCATGCAGTACCGTCCATTCTCTTTTTTTTAAATTCTGCGCGTTGATACATATATCTTGGATAGCGCTGCTTTGTTTTTTCTTTTATGCCAGGCCTAGCTCTCAAGTAGTAGGTCCGTAACACTACCTTCCTTCTCTTCTCAACACCTCCTCATATATACATGTCCTTACTTATAAATGTTAACGTCGTCATGTAACGCCCGCATCAATATCAACGCTGCACGCTTAAACTTTTTACTTTTTTTCTTTTCCCGTGGGGGGTGTTTGGGATACCTATCTGTTTTTTGTTTTGGTCACTTTTTTTCCTTTTCTTGTATTTCATATGCAAAAACTTGTACCCGTTTGGAATCTTTATTCGTATATACATGTCTATCACGTTTCTATAGCTATGCGTATACCACCACATATTAGCCTCGTTCCCACCGCAAATGCACTCGACTTATTTTACGCAGAACGTTTCGTTCAGCTGCTTATAAAAATAAATGATGTCTATAGATCATCGATATCACATGATCCCATCGAGATTTTTACCTTATACCACGGTAAGCAATCAAAGTACTTACTCTTAGCTCCAGGCCTGCGATGTCCATGGCCATTGCCATCCTTGAATATATTGAGGCATTCTACTCTATGTAAGCAATATAATATTCTAAATCATCTACTTTGATGCGCCATCTGCCACCCACCCACCCACACACACTCCATCGACAGAAAATCTCTGAAGGGTGGGTTACCTACTCTATATTTCTTGCGAATTGCAATTGCAATGCATGCCATGAAATGCTCCCCGCCCCGCGCCGCCCCGCCCCGCCCCGGGCCCCGCTTTACGAGGGAGGGACGAGGCTAGTACGAGGGAGGTATGTGTGTGCTGCGCATTGTTTTTGGATTGTTAAGCAGATTATTCATGAGCACCCCAAAAAAAAAGATCTTTTGGAGAGGTTTCGTTTTATATTAATATTTCCATGGGGGATCCTGGTAGGCAGGTAGGCAGTTACAAGGTCCGGGGTTTGGGGGATGGAGATGGAGAGACATCGAGAGGGTGGGTGATTGATTAGGTAAGAAGAGGAAGATGTCGAGGTAGGATTTTATAAGATGGATACTCGAGTGGTTGTACATGTTATACATGAGATGTACATGTACGAGTAGTTCATGTTTATGTGTGTTGTTCTTATCAATGAGCTCGAGGCGTACGGTGATTTGGAGTTAATTAAAGTTGGATTGATGTTCACATGTGATGTAAGTTAACTTAAGGTTAGGTTTATACTTTTCGTACCTACCTCCTCACTATGTGTTATAACTTTAATCTTGTAATTATGATTCTAAGAGACCAGCTGCACAATATTAATGTTTACTTGTAACACTACACTAATAATGATTGAGTTTTGTGCTCCTGAGATCGTCTGAATCTTGGTGGGTGTGCGTGTCCAGGCGGGTTCCTATAAAAATATGGTTCTAGCTATAGATATCGATCACCGTGCCGTGAGCATGGCCATGCATGCAAACCGGCGCCAGAAAAGGTTCCCGGTCTAAATTTCGGGGGGATGAGAAAGGGAATAAAATGAGGAAGTGGGAAGTGAGAAGTGATTACATGCAAGTTTTCTTTTGTTTTTTGTTGACGTTTCACTTAAGTTGTTTGTTTGTCAAGGTCCGCGTACGTATACTTTATACTATTCGGGAAATCGATACGATGATGGGTTTTTTTAGCTCGGAGCAAAGCTTGCAAAGTCACTCTAGTATCCGGATCCCCATGGAGTTCGAATTCGAGCTTCAATTGAATGGAACGAATGGAACGAATTTTAATATGTGGTTGGTTGGTTGGTTCTCTAGATCTTGAATTTAAGCTCGCGAATTGTGCTCTCGTATCTACCTGTTATAGCTTACCAGCTGTTATAGCTACTTCTACAAACTTAAACTTCACTGAATTCCTTGGGTAGGTCCACAAACAAACAAATACGCCTCTACGTGTTATGTATGAGACAGACATACGAAAGATAGCTTAAGTTAAGTACTTATATATTAGGTAGGTAGTAATTTGTTACACGATACTTTCAACTAGCTACCTAGAACATCAGCTCGTGATACCCTATTTTTATAGTCTCGTGCCCCACCTAATTTAAATGCGTTAATGCAAATGCAAGCCTCCAAGGTACGAGTACTGTAATGCATATGCATATGCATGCACATCCATGTCTTATTCGGCGCGGCCGCACCTATCATGACCATCCGGAGAAGAGGGCGGCGTTGCACAACCAGGCTACATGATCATGACCATTGATATTGTGAGTAAATATTCTCGCTTTTACATCAGAGATATTGTAACGGATTTAAGTCAAGGCTTTTTTCAAGCTTCGAATTCCTCTACATGTATGATATGTATGATTAATTGCCCGACCGGCTGGAGATCCATGGCCAGGTTTATGTTGATAAGGATAATCTTTTTACTTGAGAGCTTGCAATGAGCTTTCTTTAAAGTCGGAACATCATGATATCGCGAATGAATCAACCTTGAAGCGCGCTCGATCAGTGCACAACTGATTCATGTTCTTGATTCGCACTCCCGTCGCGATCCCGCCGCTCCCCGCTCCTCCGCTAAACTCAACGCAGTGGCCGGCCCGACCGCGGTCGACGTCGACGTGGTGTAGGTAGGGATTGGGGGGGGGTCCGGGGACGCCACCCCACTTCATGATAATGATAACTATGATCCAAAAATAAGCTGCACGTACTCGATTCGACAGAAGTAAAAGTATTTGTTCATATTGAGTAACCATCAAGGTTGCCACTTGCAAGATATCATGATAGCCAGCCAAATCCTATACATAAGGGGTTGCAATGTGGGCACGTCGGAGGTCAGACGTGGGATGTCCGGATTCTAGTTACGAGCTCGAGTACCCCCACGTCTTAACTCCTGAGATCTTTTTATTCTTTCTTTTTTTTACATGTGCATATTTAAGGGTATTTTTACGAAGAGATATCAAAAATCGATAGGTGAGTGTGTGGCTAGCTCGAAATCTCACGTGGCAATGGCCCATATGTGGGGTCGCGATGATCTATTGCGAATATCTATCTCGGGGCCTCCTATATAGGTGGTGGCCATGCATGGCCAGTAAGCACGTTGAATTTCAATGAAGCTCGAGCAGGCGGTAGAGTTCCGAATAATCAATAAAATCACTAGAATGAGCTCTAGTTAGAGTAAAATAAAATACAACAAAAAAAAAACAATTCTCAAAAGCGTTAATTAACTTATGTGTGTTGCAGCAGCAGCAGCGTGTTGCGTGTCCCATGGCCCATGGGCCATCGAGTGGGCAGGCCATGCACAACACAACACACCACCATCCATGCTCTAGCTCACAGCTCGAAATCAAAAATTGGTTGGTTGGCTGGGTTGTCTAGGAAACTGGGGCTGGGATGTATACCGCCGACACACTACTTCTTTCCTCCTAGGGTACTCACAAGTAAGTATTAATCGGCATGGCATCGGTATCGATATCGGGATCGTGTGCAGCGCAGGGAATAAAGTACAAAAGCTAACTACTTGTGGCACTCGAGAACAGCAAGCCAAGCAAGCATCTTGCAAAGAAAAGGAAAAAAGGAAGAGCAAGCTTAAGCACGCACGCACGGTGCGTGTATGCGTGCGTGCTTGCTTGCGCCTTGCATGATATATAATGTCCTCTGATTTTCCCTTGCTTTTGTTATTTGTTTTTTTTTTTTTTTCATTTACGTAGATATTCTACGGCCATGAGATTTGAGAAGGATGCTGCTGCAAGTACATACTCTGTATGCCGTGTGTTAACTTCTTCTTGGGTGAAGGAAATGAAAAAATATGCTTCTTGAGTTGCTAGGTGAGTGAAGCTTAAGTGCAAGATCTACTAGAAGACATGTGAAGTTAGTGTTGTTCATGATATCTAAAGATACATAAAGAGTACTAATTTGTGTACTTAGAACGTTACCTACGTACCTCTCTCCCGTGGACGTCTCCCGGCCGATCAAGGTGCATTTATCTAGGCAGAGTATCTGCTGTACGCACTCTATCATTTTAGATGTGTACCCCCTACAGTTGCAGTAGTTTGAGCTACCTAATTAGGTAGAGTAGTGTCGTGATGTTGCATTGCAATTGCATGCAGCAGAGCTCGAGCTGTGGTCATAGTCATACTACAGCTAGAGTGGCAGGCAGATCTCTGGGAATTCGAAGAAGCAATAGTATACGTACTTTGAAAATAAAATTTTCCTCAATCATCATGCTGAAAATCGAGCTCGAGATATGTGGATCCAACCTGAATTCGATAGCACTATAGTCAAAAACATGAATTGATTCGTTAGCCGCCATTTCAATCTAACCATCCCTAAACTTTGACGTACGTTCAAACCCTTTGCTCGATTTTAAACATTCCCAGATGCCCCCCCAGCGCAGTCCTGAATTCGAACTTGAAGCTCGAATTCATCCTTCGTATACGTTCTGAAACTTTTCATCAATACCGCAATAAATTTTTTGTGATTCTCACATGTTCAGGTATTCAAGTCGACTAGATCGATATCAATCATGAACAAGCTAGCACGGCAATTGTACTCGAGTACGCTCTTGCATTCTCTGCTATCCCATGATACCTACTCGAGCTCGTACGATCCTTGCAAGGTCAGCGCCACTGAAAACGCCACAGTTGGGGTTTGAATCACACGGCGCTCAACTCAGCATGGAGTTGAGCAGATCTGGTTATACTGTACTTCGAGCTAGCTCTATAGAGATACAATTATATATTATTTGAAATGTTGTTGTTCTATATTTAATATTAATTTAGGGCGTGCTACTTTAGGTAGTTCCGGATTCCAAGTCCCATATCTCAAGCTGAAAGCTTGATCAGACATTCTTATGATTTTTTTCCTTGGAAATTTTTTTAACTTACCCTACGTATGCGTCGTACGACCATGCATCCTCTTGCTCGTACCTGGCCATGGCCACAACGCCGGTAGACTTTCATTGCAAAGGATATTAATACATCTAGACCACCCATCAAATAATATCCGGGCCCCGTAGCCATCCATAGCCATCCATAGCCATCCATCGGCCGTACCAGACGTCCCGACCTTCCGAGGAGATTCCTTACTAAAAAAAAACAAAAACGCAACTACGTATGCTCTACGTACGTTTTATAATTTATCGGAGGGATGAGGGAAAAAAAAAAGGAAGAAGGAAAAAGAAAACTTTGAGACCTACATAAGGTAGGTCAGCTTTTAATCACCGTACTCTGGGAGTACCTACCGGCGATCTTCTTCAAGGGGGTTTTGTTGTTTATTGAAGCTAATAGATCTCATATTTAGTGCAGGTACTAATTAAGGCAACGTAATGATTGTGACTTGCATGGATTAGTCATGGTCGGGTCAGGTGACCCACAAATCCTTGCAGACTTAGAAACTAGCTACACACACACATTCCCCTCTCTCTCTCTTAGTTAGATTAATCAATTAGCATATTCGGGAAGCACCCGACTCGTCATTTCCAATTCTTAACAGGTTATGAGCCCGGACGGCAATTCCTGCAATCAGACGAACCTCTTTACCTCTGCTCCTAGATTTTATTCCACGTCGGCACCCAAAGGTCATCACCCCCAGTACAGATACGAAGCAACCATGTCGGATTCAGACTCCAATACCGAGAAGAACACCAGTCTCAAGCTTAAAGGGAGTGAAAACTTTCATGTCTGGTATCGCTTAATAAAAGTCAAACTTGCCGGCAAAGGATTACTGGACGTCAGCTCTTTCCAAGCACTTGCACATCCTTAGTCAAACCGGACGATTTTGCCAATAGAACCCGGACTGAACCGAAACCTGCAGACCCAGCTCAAGAAGATATTGAAGATGTGGCCGAGAAGAAGAGAAAGAAAGTTCAGAAGTGGAACAAGAAATTCAATCAAGCTCTCGCACTCATTCTGAACTCTATTCACTCCAGCGTCCAAGGCGAATTTCACGAAATCAGTGATCCAGCAATCCTTCTATTTACAGTAGACAAGCTTTACCACAAGAATGAGCTATACACCGAAATCGACCTACGTGATCAACTCAGTAACTTGCGGTATGATGACTTCACCATCTCCACCGACGAATTCTTCGCAAAGATCCAAAACATTTTTAGTCGACTCTACGAGCTGAATGTCACAATGTCTAACCATACCAAGATCTCCACTGTTATGTCCATTTTCAAAGGCAAAGAATTCACCACATTCAAAGACTCGCTCTTTCCTTTGATTACGGCAGAAACTACCTACGCAGACATTGCAAATCGATTCAAAACCTTCATCCACAAGAAACAGGAAGAGATGGAGATTGATACAAGCTATTATGGAAAAAGCAGTGGAAGCAACTCTGGTAGAGGACGGCGTGGCAATCACAGAGGCCGTGGCGGAAATAGAGGTAGAGGTGGGAAATCCTCCAGAGGAAATGACAGAAGTACCCGAATGACAGATGAAGACAAGGCCACCAAACGATGCTACGGATGCGGAAAACAAGGACACTTTATCAGTGAATGCACCAACCAGGAAACCTCCATTAAACGACTCAAACAGAAAATCGCACAGCTCAAGGAACGCACGGCAGAAGCTACTCAGACAGACAATAACGCACCCAAGAAAGGCACCAAGAGAGGTCCAGGTGGTGAAAATGAAGGAGAAGAAAAGGGAAAAGAAAAAAGGACCACTGAAGGAGGCGAGAAGAAGAAGGCCAGACAAGTATGCTAAGAAATATCCCTGTCGAAGCTATTGCGTTTTTACCTTGTTTTTAATTCTTTACGGACTCATGGAGTTATGATCGTATTTTTTGTAAGAAAAATCCTTTTACATATCACACACTCTCGGAGTGGTGTTGAAAGCCTAGGTGGCACATACATTGTATCACGTTCACTTCCGATGATCTGGCTTGGATAAGCCAAGAAGGAAGGTGAACAACTGAAAAACCACTAGGTGGCATCAGTGATCAAATTGACGAGTGAGTAGCCTTGGTGGCACTCAGAAAAAACTCGAAAAGGTTAGAATGCATTAGGCATATAGTAATATTAGCATAATAAGAATAGCACAATTAGACCAACGGTCATACCTACCATGATTATACATATTGTTCCAATTAATCAGCTAGAGTGCTGACGAATGTGATTGTCTTAGGGCTTACCAGTCAAACAACGGAACACGGCACTTGACTATATCATGATGAGTCATGATTTTGAGAAAATGGATTTGGATAATTGCGAAAATACTGAAGAAGCAATCCTGGTACATCCAAAAGATGTCAAGCGTCACTCCATGATAGAGTGGTTTACCGATTCAGGGTGCACTCGACATGTGTGTGCAAATCCTCAGTTTATTCTACGAAAGAGAGGTCTCCCTGGAAATCAAAGACATTCGATAGTTATCGGCAATGGACAATTAGTCGAAGCTGTGGCAGAATGTGACTTGCTACTACATGCATATGATAAATACACAGATGAGGAGTATGAGGTTGAGCTCACCAATGCACTATATGCTCCTGGGATGATGGCGAACCTCATCTCTGTCTCTCAGCTAAACGAGAAGGGGTATCATGTGATTTTCGAAGGAATGCCCCAGAATACAAAGAAAAATGGACCAGGTGGTGGTCGTATTTTCAACTTCAGTGGAGATACTCTCATGACCTTTACAAAACGAAACAGGCAGTTTTGCATTGATCTAATGTATTCTGCTGGTAGTCTCAATGACTGTCATCTAGCATCTTTCGTTGGATCAGTAAACCTCTTCCCCGAAGTGGATAGTGATCAGGAAGAACCAAACGAAGATTACGAAATGGATACCCATGAACACGAAGATGATAATGCAGGTTCATTTCAGGAACATGAAATTAATCGATCTTTGAGCGAGGAGGAGATGACTGCTCAACTCTGGCATCAAAGATTAGGCCATCCACACGCAAGAGTCATCAAATTAGCGATTAAACACAAGCAAATTACATCACTAGTAGAGCTGAAAGGAAAATCAAAACATTGTCGTGCATGCGCCGAAGGAAAAGGCATAAGGATTTCCAGGAGGAGACACATCACAACCAGAGCAAAAGAGAAATTAGAACTCATTCACTCGGATACAGTTGGTCCAATAACTCCTATGTCCACCAGGAAGCTTTTCAAATATATGCAGATATATGTGGACGATAGCACCAGGTACACTACCGTGACGTTCCTTCGGAAGAAAACCGAAACCAAAGGAAGGGTACTCACCTATATGGCCGCTTCTGAGAGAAGCACGGGACTATCAGTGAAACGCTTCAAAACGGATTGTGGAACCGAATACAGCGCACTGGCACCACACTTTACCGAATAAGGAATAGTACACGATAAGTCAGCTCCATACACTCCCAAGCAGAACGGAACCTCAGAACGCCACATTCGCATTGTCGTGGACAAAGCTAAGTGCATGATTCATCATGCTGGAGCTCCAACTCATCTTTGGGCATATGCTATGGCATACGCTACGTATTTGCATAATAGACTAGCATCACAGTCAAATAACTCAAAGAGTCCTTATGAACTCTGGAACGGAAATGTACCAAGTCTAGAGCATATACGAGTGTGGGGAAGCACTGTTTATGTGATCAAATCTAAAGCTCAAAGACAACACGATGGGAAAATGGACAAGAACTCAATCACTGGTGCATTCATGGGTTTTGAAGCCGATAGTCCAAATGCAATTGTCTGGATCCGTGATAAAAATGACGTAATCGTCACCGGAGATTACATCATGGATGAAGGAAATTTCTCTGCAATCACAGGAACAAAATCACAAAGGGAAAACAATCCAGAATTGAAAGTTAAGTACAGAGGACTCAAGGGAAATAGTAAAAAAGGCACAAACATACCAGATGAGACAATGGAGATCTTTTCAGAAGGATCAGGCAATGACATGTCGGACGACGACTGTAAGGATAGGAAATTACATACACATGTAACTTCTATCATTACACAGGACAGAGCAGGAACATAGTATTTTCATTATTATTTCATTATTATTATTATTAATCAACATAGATGTTACTAGAACATCTATGACTCACTTAGCTAGGAGTCACCTACCTCTGACTCACAGGTATGACTCAAGAAATTGAGTCACCTCTGACTCATAGGTATGACTCAACAATTAGATAGGAGTCACCTCTGACTCACAGGTGTGACTCAACATTAAGAAAGGAGTCACCACTGACTCATAGGAAATGAGTCACTTCTGACATCATAGTTAATTTAGTTTAAGAGTCACTATGACTCATACAGGCTTGGGACTTTCTATAAAAGAAGCCCATTCCCCCCTTCAGTGAAAGGGCAAGCAACTTAGCAGTTAGCAACAAATACAAGAGTTTACAATGGTTAATTAAGTCTCTCCTCAATCACAAGTGACTTGAAGATATTACAACTATTCAGACTCTTATTTATATAGATATTAAGGCAGCTGTTATTAGTTAGATTCTGGTAATCTAACTAATAGCTACCTTTATACTATACCCAAACTTTACATTTTTTAACCTATATAAAAACCTTACCCAAAGGACTAGACTGATCACCTAGGGCCTCTTTAATTCTCCTAGAAAAGGAGAAGTATCTAGATACTCAGAAATACTAAGAAAAGTAAATCTGAGAATTAAAAAGACCTTATCTACAGAAGGCAGAGCTCTTTTCAATCAGTGGGACCCCTTGAGTATCATACCTCCACCCCTGATCCACCATTCTTCTGAACCACCTATACCTTTCAGCACACTGTTCAGAACAATCCCTATTCTTACATCCCTTCCAAGTAACAGCAAACCCAGCAAATTCCTCAAGGAATCCATCCAAATCCTTAGGTGTCACCCAGAAAAAGACCTTTCTATTCCTTTTAACAGGAATTTCCTTAGGCCCCCTCAAGACAACATCATTCCTAGACACCTTGCCTGGACACTCAACAGGCCTAACATAACACTTGAAGGTCATCTGTAGAAAAAGAATCAAATATTAGCAACATGACTTCCACACCACCAAACACCAGGAGCAGAAAGGGCTCCTTAATGCCCAAACTTCTAACACCAAAGAAAAAGAGATCAAAGGGGAAAACACCTTCAAGATCTCAAACACCTGCACAAATTGATATTCCAGTAGTTGTCAACTGGAGTACTGTGAGGGAAACCAGTAAAGAGAATGCAGAACTAGAACTTAAAATAAGTCAGTATATAACAACACCAGAATATATCTTCACAATCAAAGCACATAAACCTGGAATCCAGAAACAAGCCCTCACAAACAGAATCTGGGAAAGTAAACTGCAAGCTGAAGCAGACCATTATACACTAGAGGAAGGAAAAATGCTGCAAGAAATTGTAGCAAAATATTCCTTAAGTGAATGGGGAACCTCAGCAGTAGGAGTAAAAAGAAATCCAGAATCTCAAAATAAGGAACCACTGGAGGAAACAGCAATTGAAGATATAACAAGGATAATGTTAGAAGAAACAATTGATGAGAAACTACTTATGGAAAGAATTGCAAATTTCCAACCTGAAGTAGAAAGCATCAATAGTATTGAAGAAATCCCTTGGATAATCAGAAACTGGATAGCCATAGCCACTTATAGGTATATACCAGAAAAACAAAATACTGATAAGGACAACACTCCTGTACCTGTACCTCCAGTTGTAAAATTCACAGCAACACCTAGAAGGAAGAAAGAAAAACAGGCACAGAAGGAAAAGGAAGCCAATGAGAAATTCAAAGAATCCAAGAAGGATCTCTTTGGAGCAAAGAAGAAAAAAACAGGAGATGGAACCCAAAAAGACAGAGCAATATCACTTTCTGATTCAGAGGAATCAGGAAATGAAAAGAATGCTGAAGACCCACCTGATCCAAGTTCTTCAGAAAGTGATTCTGATAGCAGTGACAGTGGTAACAGCTCTTCCTCTTCCAATGCTAGGAAAAGGAAGATGAAATCTAATAGGGAAAAAACACCATCTCAAATTAGCTGGGAAAAAACAACAGGCAAAACCTCAATTAGAGGAAAAACACCAAAGAAGCCTCCAAAGATCAAAGTAGAAATACCAAAGAAATTAAATGATGATCCTAAATGGAAGAATGCACAAACATATGATGATTGGTGTATTTACTTACAGAAGTATCTGAAATTGAATGGTATACAGCTTAAAGGAGTAGAAGCAGTAGATAATCTGGACTTCTATGTGGAGGCAGGACCAAAAACAGTGCTGGATGAGTATGTCAACAATACCAAGTCAAAAAACCAGGACATCTTCCAGGCTTTTATCAACATCAGAGAGCACCTAATTCCTAGCACAAGCAAGGATGATTTATGGAAGGTGTGGGCCAAATGCAACCAGTACAAAAATGGAAAGAAAATGACAGTGCATGAATTTGCAAAAGAACTGGACAGGATCCAACTATTACTCATTGATTCAGATGGTAATCAAACTATTACTCACCCTGTCAAGTATCACAAGTTCATTGATGCATTAGACCAGAAATTAATTACAGCTGCAGGAGCTTTCATTACAGTGGACACTGCATGGGAAAAATTAATCAGGACCCTGGAAAAATTTGAGGCTAATATGCACACTCACACACACAGTGACACAAGGAATAAGCCACAAAGAAAGCCATGGAAAGCTTTGCCAGAAAAGCCTGAAAGAACCCCTGCACATCAGTCCACAAAAGCCAGTAATAAACCTGCAGGAGTCAAGGCACACACCAAACCCCTACCTCCTGCAAGGCCCCCTCCTACAGATTGGAGTCTACTAAAAAAGAAACCAATTCCAGCTGGCCTCAACAGAAATGCCAAGTGTTACAATTGTGGCAAAATGGGTCATTTGTCATTTGATTGCAAATCACCAAAGATAGGATCTAATGCCTTATCAGTAATCTATGAAAAAGACTCAACTGATTATGATGCAATTAATATCCATGCCACCAAGGTGAGACAAGTACCAACAGTTGGCAAAAACAACAAATTAATTATGGACACACCACCAAGCTACAATCCTAGGCTAAAAACAACAGAACACTTGATGGCTATCACCACTATCAACAAAAATCAGGCCATCACTCTAATAGATCATCAGACCACAGGTGCAGATCTAATAAGCACTAGGTTCTGCATACTGTATAAGATACCTATGATGAAATTAACAAAACCAGTTGTTATCAACACAGTCATCAAAGGAAGCAAGGGTAAGTGTGAGCATTATGCCAAAGTAATTATTAATTATGGTCAGCATGAGGAAGAAAGAACCTTCTGGGCAGCCAACCTCAGTGACTGGGATGTTATCCTAGGACATCCAGCCCTGAAGGCTAATCAGGCCATGATCAATATTGGCACCATGCAGACTACTGTCACAAGCAAGGAAGGACTCAGATACACCTTGAAACCCTGGACTGGAGGAGCTCCTCAGACAAAGATCAGCAAAAGAAGAGTCACCTCTGCAGCCACACATGTGGAAGAATCAGGCTCACTCACACCATATGAGGAAAGGATGATCATCCAGCAATTAGCTTGGAAAATTATCCAGAATGATCTAGACCATTATCCAACATGGGTACAAGATTACTCATACATGGTGGAAGTGATGACATCACACCAATTTCCAAGCACTCAAACATCTTTAGCCTACAATAAGGCATACAACAAGGTTATAGATTACACAGAGAGTGGACAACATTACATACAGGCTAAAAATGATTTACATCATCAGCTGAAGTCCACCATATCAGTAATCAATCTTCTAACTATAGAAGAAAAAGCAGTAATAGAAAACTGGTATCAAATTCTATTGGAGCTTCAAACCACATATCACTCACTATACCAAACTCTCCCTACACAACTCAACAATGACATCACCATTGCCTTCAATCACATACACAGATTAAGAGCCACCATCAATGCTGAGAAAAAGGAAATCCATTCCTATTCCACTACAGTAGAATCAGAGTTTGATATTGAGGCTGAGTTCCCTGAAGTCTACCCCTCAGAGAAACCAACAGAATTACCCCCACTAAGAGATATTAATCACAACATTAATATCAAAGATGAGTCAATTACTTGGAGACCTAGACCAATAAAGCAGAATGCTAAATTCATGCAAGCCTTGCATGAAAAAATTGACTCAGAGCTGAAATCAGGCAGAATCATAGCATCAAATGATCCATCATCATGCTGCATGTTTACAATTCCTAAGCATGACAAACCAGATCAGCCTAGATTTCTGCTAGACCTGGTTGATAGGAATAACAACACCATTAAGGACAACACACCACTTCCCAACCAGGATGAGATTAGAAATAGAGTAGCATCACACAAATACAGATCAAAAATAGATTTGACTGATGGCTATCACAATATCAGAATAAACCCTGACCATGAAAAGTACACATCATTCAGTACTCCCATGGGACAATTTAGAACAAGAGTCATGCAACAAGGAGATTGCAATGCACCTGCCACTATGGTAAAAACCATGAGTCACATACTAAGACCCATGCTAGGCAGATCAGTTGCAATCTATTTAGATGACATCTTTATCTACAGCAATACTTGGGATCAGCATGTGAAAGACCTGAGACAGTTACACAACATCCTAAAAAAGGAAAAGTTTTACATCAACAAATCAAAGTCTCAGATTAACCCCAAAGTAATGCAGATCCTAGGAGTCATACTCACAGAGAAAGGCCTAGAAGTGGATCCAACCAAGGTAGAAATGATTTCTAAGCTGCCAATCCCTGGAAATAGGAAGGAGCTCCAGGAATTTAATGGCATGATCATCTATATGAGTCAGTTTCTTCCCAAATTAGCTGACATCATGGCTCCACTTTCTGAACTAGCAGGGGCTACTAAAGATTGGTCATGGACCCCACTCCACACTGAGTCATTTACCCAAATTAAAAAGTTACTTGACTCACCTGCAATCCTCAGACCACTTGATTACAATTCAAATGACACCATATACCTTGTCTGTGATGCAAGTAGAGTAGGTGTGGGTGGATGGATTGGCCAAGGACCCACCTTAGAACAGGCTAGACCTGCTAAATACTTTAGCAAAAAATTCAATAGTGCACAAAGCAGTTACTCAACAACAGATCAGGAGCTCCTTGCTATTGTAGCTGGGGCTGAGTATTTTGCCACTGAATTAACAGGGGTAAAATTTAAAATTGTGACTGATCATAGTGCATTACTCACAGTTATGAGTAATAACAACTTATCAGGCAGAAGAGAAAGATCTAGGAGGATCTTATCCAGATTGGACTTTACTATAGAACATATTAAGGGAGAGAGCAATAAGATAGCAGACCAGCTGAGTAGAATGTATAAAGAGGGCACTCCCTACCCTCTCTCAGAGTTTATTTCAGATTCAGCAGATCAACCAGAACCCTTCAAGCAACACATCTACACAGCAGCTACCCAAGTCCAACCCTCTTCTACTACTACTACTACTACTACTCCACCAACACCAACACCATCACCACTACCAGAAGTAAGTTCCCAAATGTCTACTAAGAACATGAAGGAACCCTCTAACACAGTCAAGAAAATGTCTTATGCACAAGCAGCAGCATCAGCAGCACCAGCAGCAGCAGGACCCTCCACCTGCCACTGCAGGTCCATCAATGGCCCAAGGGCCATCCTCTGGCACCAGACTGGGTGCCCCAACAACACCACCAGGGACTTCCAGGAGGAGTCCCAAGAACTCCGGGATGAGGAGTTCCCAGAAACTGAGTGGGAGCAATGGGTGATGAGGAGCAATGACTCTGAGGAGAGTCAGTATGAGGAAGAGGAGGAGCAAGACTGGAGTGAGGTGGAAGAGCCAACTCTTCCATCTCAAGAGGACCTGGACCTACTCAATGAAGAGTGGGAAAGGACCACCCTCTCACACTGGGATAGTGTGAGAGCCAACAGGGCCTACAATGAGGCCAGGGGACCCAACTCCCCTGCCCTCTCCACTGGCTCCCATGGAAATGAGGACCCCACTCACCATGGAATCTCTTGGGCCCAGGAGCAGGCAATCAGGGACAGCAATGTCACTGATTGTCCTCCCTGGGACTCCCCCAACCAACAAGTGATGCCTGCTACAAAGGCCCCTGGGGATGCCACCATTGGCTGCAAAGCCACCACAGTGCTCCCCCACCAGCAGCCACCACCACCACCAGCATCACTGGGCACCATGCCCACCTACACCTCCTCCTCCTCCCAGCTTCCCCAGAAGCTGGCACAACTCCCTCCTCTGGATACCACCATGCCCCTCAGCATGGAGATCTCCCCTTCTCCTGAGGGGTATAAACCAGTGGAGCCAAAACCAGTTCCCTGGGCTGCCCTCAGCAAAAGGCACCCAGAACACCACCTCCTCCCCCAATGGCAATGCAAGGTCATGAATTGCCATAAACATGGGCAGGAGGATGAGTTTGGCTGGAAGCCAAGCAAGGATGATATCTATCATCCACAAATCCCTTTGTGCCCTGCACCAAACCCATCCTGGCTTTGGTACAAGACCTATGAGAACCACCCAAGGCACCACCTCCTAGATGACTATATGGAGTGTTATGTGCCTAACTGCAAGTGGAAGCACCATAGGAGGCCAGAGGATTTGAAAGAGGAGGAAAAAGACTTGGTTGAGGAATGGAGGAAGAAGGTACATTCTACCAACACATACAAAACTTTCAGACAATGGTACACAGCTAACTCCTTTCTGGACCCAGAAATTTACTCCCTACAAGCAAATGAGGAAGGTCTCTTCTGGGTCTTCCAAAATCTTGTCTGGGAGGGTAATGAAGGGCAGGAAAGGTGGAAACAAGTAGATTCTGGGAAAGAATCTTTCTTTGTGAGAGCTGAGGCCAAGTTGGATGTTGGATCCAAGTGGCCTATTGTATTTTTGGATGTATGTGCACCTGGAGAAGAACCTGCTACTCACACCTCCCTATGCAAAGAATACAACAAACTAATGCATGACCCTAGATTTTCTAGTTTAGGTGCTGCATTGAAATTCAATTCTATTACATACAGAAATGGGTTCTATTACATCCATCCCAACAAAGAATGCCACAAGGAAAGAGTGATTCTACCCACTAAATGGATGAGAGATGCTAAAGACAGTGATGGAGAACTGGCCCCTTATGATTTAATTGAGAAATTCATTGAATCTAGCCATGAGGAACTAATTCATGCAGGATACCTCAGAACACTACTCCACTGCCAGCACAGCTACTTCTGGAAGGGAATGAGTAACAATATTAAGGAATATTGTGAAACCTGCACTACTTGTCAGAAGAGTAAGTTCTCCACTCAAAAACCACAAGGAGAACTCCACTCACTGCCTGTACCTCTATTCCCCTGGCAGAGCATCACCATGGACTTCCTCTCACTCCCAAAGGTCATCACAGATCCACCAAACTCCTACAGCAATACAATTCAGCCAACCACTTTTCAGAAAATCTGGCCAATTGTATGTAGGCTGTCCAAATACACCATTCCCATCCTATTACCTGAGAATGTCACAGCAGAGTGGCTAACCAAGTACTATGATTGGTTCATTGCTCCAATACTTGGCTATCCTGAAGATATTGTCACTGATAGAGACCCTATCTTCACCTCTGCACACTGGACAGCATGGGCAGACCTTCACAACATCACTCTCCTTCTCTCAACAGCATTCCACCCCCAGACTGATGGAGAAACAGAAAGGATGAACAAGGTCATTATAGAAATGGCAACAGCTATGAGGGAAGATGGAGAAGAAAACTGGGTGGTTAAGTTACCAAAAATCCAAATTGCTATGAATCTCAGACATGATAGCAGTAGGAAATTCTCCCCCTACCAAATCATGTTTGGCCCTAATTCAAGATTTGGACAAAACCCACATGTCAATGAGCTAGGAATCCCCATGAACACCAGAGCACCATTCATGAAGCCTACCCTCCAACAACAAGCCATCACAAACCTCACCAAAGCCAAAGAATCACAAACTCACCATGCCAACAAACTCAGAAGAAAGGCAGAGAAGTACCTCCCTGGTGACTTGGTTTGGCTCTCCACCAAAAATTTGGACCTCTCACTCAAAGGTAAAACAAGACCCAAATGGATTGGACCCTTCAGTATTGTTCAAGCTTTTCCAGACACTGACAATTATGAAGTCCACATAGAAGCAAACTTCAAGAAAATCCACCCAGTCTTCCACAGCAGCCTCCTCAAAAGATACAAGCCCAACAACAACAGAAAATTCCCTGGCAGAGCAGACAAATACCCCTCTGCTGTTGAAGGCTCCAGATATGAGGTACAAGAGGCTATGGAATACAGGTCAGAACCAGGTACAGGAAGGCCCCAATATATGATTAGGTGGAAAGGTTATGAAGAAAAAGATGATAGTTGGGTGTATGCTGAAGACATTGACTATCCAGTATTGCTAAAATACTGGGAGACAGGAAATAAAGCAAGGACCTTTAGAAAGAGACCTGGAAATAATACTTCCAGTAGGACAAAGACAATGGGACATATTAATAAAGAGAAGGCTAGAATTCTAGCCATGAAGGAAACTCAGGCTATCCTTTAAGATAGTTGGGGAGAATGTAAGGATAGGAAATTACATACACATGTAACTTCTATCATTACACAGGACAGAGCAGGAACATAGTATTTTCATTATTATTTCATTATTATTATTATTAATCAACATAGATGTTACTAGAACATCTATGACTCACTTAGCTAGGAGTCACCTACCTCTGACTCACAGGTATGACTCAAGAAATTGAGTCACCTCTGACTCATAGGTATGACTCAACAATTAGATAGGAGTCACCTCTGACTCACAGGTGTGACTCAACATTAAGAAAGGAGTCACCACTGACTCATAGGAAATGAGTCACTTCTGACATCATAGTTAATTTAGTTTAAGAGTCACTATGACTCATACAGGCTTGGGACTTTCTATAAAAGAAGCCCATTCCCCCCTTCAGTGAAAGGGCAAGCAACTTAGCAGTTAGCAACAAATACAAGAGTTTACAATGGTTAATTAAGTCTCTCCTCAATCACAAGTGACTTGAAGATATTACAACTATTCAGACTCTTATTTATATAGATATTAAGGCAGCTGTTATTAGTTAGATTCTGGTAATCTAACTAATAGCCACCTTTATACTATACCCAAACTTTACAACGACTCAAATTCAGGTAGCGATAACGAAGGAGAACGTCAAATTGAACCTCAGCCAGACCCTCCTCAAGTCAGGAGGAGGAGACAAAGACAAAACCTACCCGAAGGACCTCCTCGGAGATCTGGACGGGAAAGACGGCCAAGGGTAATTTTTGGCGACGCTGTTGTTGCCACTGATAATTCGGTTAAAGAAGATTTAGCTTTGCCAACAATTGACAGGTTCGATTCAATGATCGAAGAGGATGATCATGAAACGGAAATTGCCTGGTTGTTTCAAGATGATTTTAAATTGTCAACAGGCATCAACGTTCTGGTTACTGATCTTACTCAAGCCACCTTTGCAGGCACTAAAAAGGTTACGGAGAAGAGAGCAGTTAAGCTTATACCAGATACACCTGATAATTATCGACTCAATGATGCGTATTATCACAAGACAGATAACAAGGAATGGATCAAGTCAATTCAGAGCGAAATGGATTCTTTGGTTACAATGAAAGTATTCGAAATTGTCGAAAAACCTGCAGACGTATCATCGGCTGTTACTGCCAAATGGGTGTTTAAGCATAAACTGAATCCAGATGGATCAATTGCCAGGTATGCATCAAACTTAATTTCTCGCTTCAAGCACTATTAACACACCTAAAAGATACAAAACGAGACTCGTGGCGAGAGGATTCACTCAAACCCATGGAATTGATTATGAGGAAACTTTTGCCCCAGTAGTAAAGTTTCCAACTATACGTATGCTATTTAGCCTAGCGGCATCTCGAGGCTGGGTAGTACATCAAATGGACGTCAAAACTGCTTTCCTATGCTCAAAAATAGACTATGACGTCTACCTGGAACTTCCGGACGGAATGACACTGTCAAATGTCAAAAACCACGAATACGAAGAAGTCTTGAGTTTGTGTCCTCAACTCAAAACAGACATCGAAATGAAGAAGTATCCAGTCATAAAACTGATTAAAGCACTTTATGGACTAAAGCAAAGCCCGCGATTGTGGTATCAAAGACTTACGGACTATCTCAACGACGGTTTGCAGTGCATTAAATCAGACTACAATCACTCAGTTTTTAAGTTGAAATACGAAGATGAAGAATTCATCATCACCATATATGTCGACGATCTTCTTATTGCTGGAAGAGAAGGAAGCAATCTAACTTCGCTTAAACTTGCTCTTGCAGAAGAGTTTGAGATGACCAATATGGGACTAGCATCATTTTTCTTAGGATGGCAAATATGCCAGATAAGCATAGGGACAATGGAGCATGAGATCAGGATATCTCAATCACACTATGTGGACAAAATACTTTAACTCTTCGGTATGACCGACTGTCTCGCCAGAAGTACTCCTCTTCAGAAGTTACTTGAACCGAAGAGCAACGATGAACAAGGTTGTGATCAGAAAGAGTATCAACAAGCTATCGGAAGCTTAATGTATCTCATGCTGGGAACAAGAATCGACATAGCTTTTGCCATAAGTCATCTAAGTGGCTTTTGCTCAAATCCTTCCATGGCGCATTGGATTGCAATTAAAGGAGTCCTAAGATACCTTCAGGGAACCAAGCATTTTGGACTGGTTTACACGAGAACAACAATAAGTGACATGTCGCTAATACCTAAGCGAATCAAAGAGGTGTTCA
Organism: Peziza echinospora; assembly: GCA_024516245.1. NCBI lineage: Eukaryota > Fungi > Ascomycota > Pezizomycetes > Pezizales > Pezizaceae > Peziza > Peziza echinospora. The sequence goes on along the minus strand of JAJLQT010000009.1, from coordinate 1,232,909 downwards.
CTTACAATCCTCAAGGATACATTTTCGGCTTTACAGATGCAAACTGGGCAGCTCAAAAGACAGATCGAAAATCAGTAGGAGGCTACTTATTTCTACATAACGCAAATTTGATCTCATGGAGTTGCAAGCGACAAAAATTCGTTGCTACTTCGACTATGGAATCGGAGTACATGGCTGCAGCGCAAGCAGGAAAAGAAGGGATATGGTTATCAGCATTACACAGGGAGCTAGAGACACCTTATCAACAATTAAAGGAAAAGAAAGCAAGTCAATCCTCTTCGGATACGGAGGAACCGGACGACAGTGACGAATATGATGATGATATCGAAGACATCACAGCCACAGCACCATGTGCATATATTTTTACAGATTCTCAATCAGCTCTGAAGGTTGCAAACAATCCAGCGGATCATCCCCGCGCAAAACACATAGACATCGGTTTCCACTTTCTCAGAGACAGAATTGAAAAGGGAAATATTAAACTCGAATACGTTCCAGGAGAACATATGGCAGCGGATTTCCTTACTAAACCTTTGGGTTATACAAAGTTTAAAGCATGTTGCGACATGATTGGACTTAAAAAAATATCTCCAAGGTAATTAACCAAGCACACATACGAGAAGGAAGAGTGTTGTTTATTGAAGCTAATAGATCTCATATTTAGTGCAGGTACTAATTAAGGCAACGAAATGATTGTGACTTGCATGGATTAGTCATGGTCGGGTCAGGTGACCCACAAATCCTTGCAGACTTAGAAACTAGCTACACACATACATTCCCCTCTCTCTCTCTTAGTTAGATCAATCAATTAGCATATTCGGGAAGCACCCGACTCGTCATTTCCAATTCTTAACAGTTTTCTTTCCTTTTCCTTCCTATTTCTTTTCTTTTTGCAAAAACGTACAGGATCCTGAAGGAAATGTCTTTGAAGTGGTGCATGTATACGTAAACTACCTACCATGTAGGTGGGTGATACGTGGTGGCGGGCCCTGGATGGCCAGGACTGGGCGATGAAAAAAGTATTCGAGTACTTCAAGCTTGATACTGATACTTAGCTTTCGATCCGGTATATCGTTAACGTTAGAATTAATTACCTTGTAGTAGCCCTTCAGTGATAATCAGGGAGATGATTGTGATTGAATTTCGATATATCCCAACCTACCTCCTTTATGTCAGTTACCTCAGCCTTTGTGGGCATGCTAGTATGAACGAAATCTTGCAAGTTCCTCAACTCATGAATGCTGAAACGAAGGTATGGTATACAAAGTAGGTTTGATAATTTTTCCAAATGTCGACGTCCATAGTTTGTAGGTTAAGTAAATAAGCACTTAACATCTCAAAGGTGCTAAAGCAGTTATACTCCGTTACCCTGCTGAAATGACGGAGAATGGCCGGGGGGTGCATTGCAGAGAATATCTTTGCAATGCTGCTCTGGCGATTTGACCAGTTGGCCTCTAGATCTCTATTGCATAAGATACCACTGAAAATAGTGCCTCTGGACACTGGCTGAAAAAGGCAGCAGACCAGATCTTGATTCCTATTGATATTTCTCAGCTGCTCTCTGACGCAAAAGATCCCCTTCTATTTTCCATCACTTTAGGAGGGCACCGCTCGCAAAGTACTGTTGGTGTTGTTGTTAGCCTGTGTTACAGGCTACCTAATGTGATCTTTTCAAAAGCTAGGTAGCTACTTCCTATTCCGGTAACTACTTGAACTTGAGAACCGCTAGCCTCATTACCGAGAACAGTAGTTAGTACTCGAGCTTCTAAGTATAATCTATATGTACCTCCTAAAATACATACTCAGAAGTGAACTACCTATATAATACTACTTCTACTGCTCTCGATTCAGATGCATGTCATGACCAATAACATACTCCTAGGAGTATACATTATCTACTTACTCGAGTATATACGTATATCGATTCTGCCTATAGCTATCTATCTATCTGTATGACTGTCTAAGCTGATCCCCTATGCATATGCACGCATTTTATATTCTCCAATTGCAACACATTTCTCTGATAATAGAATAATAGAATAGAATGTAACGGGAAAACGGGACAGCTAACTCGAGCTCCATGCTCTATGCTCCACACATGTGCATATCATGATGCACACATGCATTCATGTTTAACATCTCAGCTAGCCAGTCAGCCAGCGTCCGGAAGATATCTTCCGTGAATTCGAGACAGATTTACAGAAACAAAAAAGCCAACTCAACAAAATAACTTTTAAGTTATGAAGATATATGCAGCGCATCATCATACACCCCCCAATTTACATGGCTGGCCAATTGCAATGTTATTGACATACTTATGCAATTAGTAGGTATTTGAGGGAATGATTGCAATTGATTGCTATTAATTCCGGTATATAAACGAATACAATAACAAAAATAACCACAAAGAAATTCGAAGATCTCTAGATACTTTAGTTATAGGTAGGTAGGTAGGTTTATCTTTCAGGCTTGTCTCTAGATCTGATTGATTACTGTTTTAGTGTATAAATAACTGCGTATCGAATTTATACACACATTCAGCTGGAGAAAAAATAATGTTCGCCATATGTACGTCGACGTCTGCGTCGAAGTTCCTGCTGTCAGGGCTGCGAGCTCAGGTTACGGGTGACGGACGGGTTACGAGCTCAGGCGTGCGCGTCTTGTTCATCATTACATCCATAAAACAGATTTATATGCGTCGACGTCTCCGGATATCCGTTTCAGACATTTGAATGAATGAATGAATGCATAGTGAATACGATATATATCATGGACATGGCTGAACCTGTCCCGATGTACGTACATGTCACCCCAGGCCAGGATCCATAGGTAAGATGTAGGTCTGTAGATCTCCCCCGAAAATTCAAAGCCCCTGGCCACCCTGCATCGGAACACCCGGATTCCAATGTCCATACGTATACAGCTAGCATCATTTTTGCAAGTAAAAAAAAAAAAAACTCAAAAAAAAACTCTGAGCTCTATGAAAGCTCTAGAAGGAAGGGCAGAAATTTCGATATCTCAAACATCCAAGGATATCCGGATCCCTAATATCGAGATGTTTCAATTCATGATCACGCAATTGCATTTTTTTTTTGTACAACCTCAACGGTACCGTCCCCCAATTCCAATCACCCAATCACCCGGAGACGAAAGATAGGCATGCCCCACACTTGAGCTTGGATCCGGAATATACTCCGTGCTGCTGTAGTTTTATTAAATTGTTTCCTGCTTTTCTGTTTATGTCAATGATTTTTTTTTTTTCGGGGGCATGTCCGGGGGTGTATCATGATCAACCCGCGGCGTCGTACAGAAAGTTGGAAAAGAAAAGATTTAAAGAAGAAAAGAAAATAGAGAGAGAACCCGAGACTCAGGTCGACATCAATTGTACCTCATGGCCAACGGTACATCTACTCCTACTTCCCTGAAACAATGATCACCACTACACCACCACGTACTCGAGTACGTGGATCCTCCCGAGCTCCTGAAATGCATGCATGCATACGGGCTGTACTCGAGCTCGAGTTTGTACAACATGAAGAATCCCGAGAAGGAGAAGATTTTGGCTGCAGATCTACATACATATAACCTACCTATGTAGGATCCGGATTCCGAGCCCTTGGATCATATCAATTTGTGAATTATAATCCATGATTATATATGCAATGGATCCGGAGCTTTTTACAATATTGCAATTGGGTGGGATTGGTTATAGTTATAATTATTGGATATACGTACCTACCTCTACGTATACTAGAGGTATGTATTCGATATATATATCGTGTATTTGCTGTTATAAAATGGTACTTATATATATGGCCATGGGCCTTCATATGCATGGTATGTAGCTACTTACCAGGTAGCTATGTACTCGAGTATAGTGCTCAAATCGGTACGTTACTAGACAAATACAGATCTGAAATTACCCGAAATGGAAGTCAAAGTCTAGAAGTCGACCTTAAGCTTACTTCTTAAATCTAGCTAAAACAATTGTAATTTAATTATAGGGTTACACCCGTTTAGGGAATTCGAAGTTGATTAGCAGGTACTGTATATGTCGAACTCCAGTTTTGTATCACAAACATGTTCGGTCACAATGTATATATCGAGATGAAACCAATCTCTTATCTTAAGCTTGATTATAAGAATTCAAAGCTTGAAGCGGATGAAACTTCATTATTTCCTCTGCAACGAGGCCACAGAATTCGGAAAGTTAAGATACGGAAACAGGAAGGAAGAGGTAAGCCTATAGGTATAAAAAAGGATGTATGGAAAGTTCCTCAAAGTAAGAGGGAAATGTTCAGCAGGTTGCTAAAGCTCCAAGATAAGGTAAAATTCAAAAGTATCAAACAAAAAGCCAAAGAAAAGCCCAGAAGACTCCCTCCATCGCCGGCAGCAGCTGCAGTATAGCCAAAAAAGCAAAAGCAAAACCCTCCGAGAAAAAAAAAGCCCCGATAGATAAGGTATATACAGAGAAAAAATGTGAAAATGTGGAAATGAAAAATGAAAATAGAAATAAGATAAAAATAGCAAAATCGAAAGATGAAAAGGAAATTTTGTTGTTACAGAGAAAAACATAAACATAGGTAATATTGCAATTGCGCATGCGCGCGTGCGTGCAGCCAATTACAATTCAGTAAAGGGCGAAAAAAGTTAAAGAATAAAAGAGAAAAGAAGAAAGAAAGAAACACCATCGAGAATACAAGTACCACAAGTAGATCTTGTAAAACTCAAGAGCATAGATATCGACATCTTATCGCCCTGGACAGTACAATCACTTCCTACTAGGCATCTAGTCCATATCGTTGTGAATCCGAAATCAAGAAAATTTACCGAGCGCTCGAAACTCCTATTAAACAAAACCATCAGAACCTGTTAGTCAAAATTCCTACATCCATCAAATACTCCAATAAATTCCTCAACATAGGAAAGCAGATGCGAATATGGTATGACCGCGCCAGATCGCCCCCAGAAACAGCCAGAAAACTAGAAAAAAATGGAAGCAAGGTAGAAACCTAAAAGAATGTGCAAACCCATCAAAAGAAGAGAAAAAAACCACAACCAGCGTCACTGCCGCCCAGGAACCCAACCAGAAACAGTGTTTGCAACAATAGACTTACTTCGGCTCAAGAAACTCATCAAACCTCCCTTCCCACCACCACCACCACCAGTCGATTTCCTGCCACTACTGCCCCCCTTCGCCTTCTTGTCATTCGGGATAACATCCCCGCCGCTCCCACTTTCACTATCACTGTCACTCTCGCTCTCACTCTCACTCTCACTCTCACTCTCCGAATCACTCGCGGCGGCAGCGGCCGAAGACGAGTTGGCATTAGGGCCCTTCTTCAATCCACTCATCTTCATCGCCCCCGCCGCGGCAGCGGCAAACTTTTCCCGAACCTCGGGCGGCTCATCAAACGACATCTCACTAAGGGGCTTATATACCTGACTACTCGGCGCAATTGGGGTATGGAATCTCGAAGATGGCGGGCCGTTTTGTTTAGCTAATTGAGATGCTAGTGATGGCGTAGATTTTTGAGCTGCAGAGAGCGTCGTTGAGAGATTCCTCGAAAGGGCCTCGGTACTAGTAGAGGCGCTGTTGTGGAATTTTGATGGCGTGGCCTTGGTGTTCTTGATGATGTCTGTTTCAGAATCTGAGGCGGAGGATGCAGAGGCAGAATTCCCCTCCTCCTCTTCTCCCTCCTCGTTATCGGAACTCTCTAATTGGCGCTTCGGCGTTTGTGTGAGTGGGTTAGAATCCGGTCTTCCTTCAGGAACATCATCATCCTCGTCTTCCTCTTCCTCATCATCATTATCGTCGCTAGCTTCCGTTTCTTCCACGTCATCATCACTGTTATCCGTACCCTCACCGCTATCCTCTTCCTCAGACGTTTCTTCTTCTCCCACATCAACGGGTTTATGTTCGAGGACAGGGGAAGCAGCTGAGGGTGCTACACCAGTTGGTTCCGCAGCCGCCTTGGAGTAAGGAATCGTCACCAACGATTCAGGAATGGCAGACATCTGTCTCGTAACTCTACCCTGCGGGGCTGGAGCGGGAATAGGCTTCGAAGCCGCAGGCACCTCAGCTCCATCTGTTTTCGCTGTATCACTCTCTTCACCCTCTTTATCGCTCTCATTCGCAATCGCGTTTCTTGTGGATGCTTTTGCGGCCGTTGTAGGCTTGGCCGGGTTGACTACGGGAGGAGGAGGAGGGGATGCTGCGCCGTCCGTTGATTTGGGGAGAAGCACATCTGGAGGTCCATTTGAACTCTCGGATTCTTCTGTAGGGCTTGTTTGCGCCTCAAGTGCCGCAGCCGCAGCAGCCGCAGCAGCCTTTTTAGCAGCAATCGTAGCAGCCCTTTTTTGAGCAACAGTCAACAAGACAGGTTTATCCTTTTCTTCGGATGTAGGAGTGGAGTCAGAAGATGGAATTGGCCCAGTATATCCGGGTGGGAGAATAGGTTTCCTCCCTATCGATGCCGAAATGTTAGGGGTGACTGCCTTCTGGGCCTCCGGAGAAGCGACCTTCGAAATTTCCCTAACGGAAGCTGTAAGTAACTGTCGAACTTGTGTCACTGGCTGACCATCATGCCCGAGAAATGAAACCGACCTTCGTGCCTTGCGCTCTGGAATTGGGGTTCCAGGAGGGGGGGATTTCCGGATGGCGGGTTTGGGAAAGGACGATATCGGGGGGAGTGCAGTGAGGACATCCGCATTTGCATCAGATTTCTGGGCTGGCTCTGGGGCCGCTTCAGCGACCTTGCGCTTCTTTAGGGCCTCACTTGATGGGATAGACGATTCATTACCCTGACCACCCCTCTGGCGCTTTTTATTTGCTTGTGCTTTCTCTGGGAGGGGAGGAGGGAGAGTAGGCTCCGTTGCATCCGAGTTATCGGCTACGGCGAAAGATGCGACGGGCGTTGGGAGGAGGGATGGTTCGGCAGGAGCCGTATCAACAGCGGAAGCAGAACGTAATGGTGGAGGTGGTGGTGGTGGAGGAGGAGGAGGGGCAGGAGAGGCTTCCTTCCCCTTTGCAGTAGCAGCCTTCACCCCTGCGGACTTGCGCTTCTTCTCTGCGAGTTCCAGCTTCTTCCGCTCCTTCTCCGCTAGCTTCTCTGCAGCAATCCTCTCCTTCTCAGCCAGCTTCTCTGCAGCAATCCTCTCCTTTTCCGCCAGCTTCTTTGCAGCAATCCTCTCCTTCTCCTCCTTATCCTTCTTCACCTTCGCGGCCTTCTCCTCCTTCTCCTTCTTCGCCTCCTTCTCCTTCTCCTCCTTCTTCTTCTTCTCCTCCATCTCCTTGGCCTTCCTCTCCTTCTCCTCAGCCTTCTTCGCGAGCTCAACTTCCTTCTTAGCCTTCTCGGCTTTCTCCTCTGCTTCCTGCTTTTCCTTTGCAAGTCTCTCTTCCGCCTCCTTCTTCTCCCTCAATGCAGCCGCCGCCGCAGCAGCCTTCTCCTCCTCAAGCACCTTTCTTAAGCGCTCTGCCTCCTCGGCCTTTCTTTTCGCCTCTTGCTCCCGCTCATGGTTCTCCTTGGCCTGCCGTTCCGCCTCGTCGAGGTCCTTAATCCTGCGTGCTTCAGCGGCCCTGAGTCTAACCTCTCGCTCTGCATTTAAAGCGCTCCTATTAAGAGACTTTGCCAGTAAAGGACTTGGCTCAGCGGAACTTTCGCTCCTCTGTCCGTTCAGGAGTTGCGTGGAAGGAGTATCGACATAATATGACCTTGAATTGATCTCGGGGGAAGGTTGTTGGACTGCCTCTTCTGCCTCTTCTTCCTCCTCCTCTTCAACCTCCTCTTCATCCTCAGAATGCTCGTCGTGTTCCGCATCAGAGTGTTCCTCCCCTTGTTCAACCTCCCCACCTTCCTCTTCACCTTCACTGTCCTCTTCCTCCTCCTCGTCACCAGACTGCACGGGCGATGAAACGCCATCCATATGCCTAGGCGGACTAGAGACCTCACCCTCACCCCCTGCAGTCTGCGAAGTCGGTGGATGCGGGGAAGTTCCCGCAGAAACATAATCCTCCACCGTCGACTCTGTGAGGATGACACCATCCTCAGCCCTCTTCGGCGCAAATTTACGCCTCAAAGCTGGAGAAGCCGAATTAATCTCCTCCTTCACATCCGCGCCATCAGTAGCCGGTGCCACAATCCCCTTCGTAGTCCTAGTCATCGAGATAAACTCCACTCCACTACCTGCGGGCCCAGAACCCTGCCTAGAAAGCGGATGGGGCGTTGCCTTTCCCTTTTTGAAGGCCTCCACAGGTGAAGATACCGCCGACGACGATGATCCCGAATGTGCAGGAATTGACGCCTGAGAATTGGGAACCTCGACAACAGAGGTAGCCACGCTTCTAGGGCGAGTAAATACAAAGTCCGGGGCAGTGTGCAGGTCCCCTGATAAGCTATTTCTGCTACGCCTGCTATCGCCTGGCGCTGGGCTGACTTTATCTTGTGCAAAGAGTCGACGGCTGGCTGATTGTCTTGACTTTAGTGATGTTGCGGAGGCGGAAGAACGTGTAGTGGCCGGCGCCGCCGTGGTGCGAATCCAATCCATATCTTCGTTGCGGTCATCTTGTCCGAGTTCACTACTCTCCGGGACGAAATCGTGTTCGGGCTCGGCATCTCCGGATTCCGTGACTTGTTTTTGCTGCGCTTTCTTCTCTTGCACTTGGATCTCGGGTGTAGGTTGTTTCAAAGTCGATTGACGCTTGTTGCTGTGTTGATTTACCGACCCGCCGCCGGTGATCTTTGGCTCTTCCAATGCCTAGATCGTAAAGCAACATATTAGACACCATCCACATTTCTCGCCCAATACCCCCTTCTCCAGCGCCCCCCAAAAAGGGAAAGGAAAGAAAAAAACATTAAACATATCCCATACCTTACGTCTCTTGTTCCCATTCGCAACAGCAACCTGCTTCCTCAACCCCTCTGCCGCGCCCCTCTTCCTTGCCCCACCAGCAGCACTTCCCCACACTGGCCTCAACCCACTCTCCACCGGCGGAACCGAACACTCTCTGCCCTCATGCCCGACCACGCCTCTCCCTTCCTCAAGAACTTGAACAACCCGGACTATACTCGCGCCCTTCTGGCCCTCGTATTGGTCGGAAAAGACATCGCCGACGGTGTACTCGAGGTCCAAGTCGTTTCCGTCCGAGTCCTGTAGCTTGCCGACGACGAGGCGGGGCAGGTAGGGGTAGAGTTTTTGGTGCCGGGCTTCGATGCTGTGGCTGAGTTGCAAGAGGGTGTGACTGGGGGGTGCGATCTCGAGGAAGGAGTAGGAGGTTGTGCGGGTGGTGTTTGGGAGGGGGGGGACGAGGATTTGGAGACGCATTGTGTTGTTTGTTGTGGTTGTGGAAGTGATTGGCTTTTGGGGGTTTGTTTATTGACGTTTTTGACGTTTGACGGTTTTGACGTTTGATGATAGATACTTTTTTGTGTTTGGTGTTTGGATTCGAGTTTGAGTTTGGGTTTGGCGTTGAATTGAGGTGATGTGAAAACTGTCGAGTATTACACCCCCCCTCCTTCTCCTTCTCCTTCTTCCCTCACTTCCTCAACCTCTTTTGTACACCACTCTCTCTCTCTCTCTCTCTCTCTTTCACTTTCACTTTCACTTTCCCCTCCTCTCTGTTTACTCTGTTTCCTGTAAAACTTGAACTTGAGTTTCAATCCGTATAATCCTACACTACCATCTTCCTGCGGATCAATCAAATCAATCGAAGGATTAGGTATCGATTTTATGCGTGGAGCGTAGAATATCAGAATCGAGCAGTGCGTGCGTGTTGTACCTATTATGCGGCGTGTATGTTGTGTATGTTGTGTTTGTGTTTGTTTTGATGTGTGGGGTGGTGGGTGGTGGGTGGTTGTGGTGAGCGCAAAACTCAGAAATCGGAAAATCGCACGCGAGTCTGTGTCTGTCTGGGTTTTGCGCCTACCCGCCGCAGCCTGGGGTGGGTTGAGTGCCAAGACGGGGGAGGAGGGTGCGGTACGGGATGTCACGTGGAGGGGATGTCAGGTGTCTCGAGGTTCAGTGTTCCAGTCAATCAATGCTCGTGTTTACACAAAAAAAACACAAAAAAAAAAAAAAAATACGTATGGATAATATCAATTCCGAGAACATGCATGTATTGTCAACGATGATTCCAGCTTTTGTTTTTACGAGGTATCAGGTAGTCGCGCGCATACGCAAAAGTAACCATAATGTTACAGCAATGCACATGAATGATATTTGATTTTCGCGGGTGGGGGGGGAACTCAAAACATCAAAAGGGACGGACGAGCTTTAACTATAGCCTAACAAAAGAAGAAAAAGGTGACACAAAAAAAAAGAGAATGAAAAAAGACGTCCACAAGTGGTAAGTTAGAACCAAAAAAAGAAACAACAAAAAACCAGAGGAAAAAATAGCAAAAAAATGCATCATATCAAATCAAATCGTATCCAATTGCCAACCCTCTTTCCACAATTTCTCAATCAAAACATATCCACGTCACCATCATCCTCCTCCTCGCCTTCTGCATCCTCATCCCCATCAACATTCACAAACACCAGCCTACTACCCTCACCCGCAACCTGCCAGACATCCAACTCGGCATACTCCTCGACCGCCCTCGCCAACTCCTGGTCCGTGAATCCCTTCGCCAAAACCCTTTCCCTGATATAATTCATCTGGAGGACATCCTTCCGTCCGCCCGCGCTACCCTTCACACCACCATCACCGTACGCCAAGTTCCTAATGATATTGTAAATCTTACTTGAGGGCGTCATATCCGCGTCCTGGTTAGCTCCGTCCGCAGGGTTATATAGCGAAGATTTCGAGACCGAGATGAGACGGAGCGCCTCGTCGACGTCTTCGGTGACAACCTCGGTTGAAAAGCGGAGACGCGCGAGTGCCTGACTGAGACGGAGGATACCGAGGAGGGTACGCGGGGAGATATGTGCAAACTGCTTCTTGTGGTCTTGCTCGCGCTTCTGGTTCTGGCGCATGCGCACGTAGGCACCGGTCATGTATTCTCCGACTTGCTTGGTGACGATGGGGCGGTATTGGCGGGCGCGGGCAATGTATTGTCGCATGAGTTGAGGGGAGAGAGGTTCAAAGTCCATCTCGGGGTGCTTTCCCTCTTGATGGACGTAGGTCACGTGGCGGGCGAGTTCCTCGTCACCATCACGGGATGGGGTGTCGAGGATGAGGTAGAGAATGTCGAAACGGGAGAGGAGGGCAGCGGGAAGATTGATGTTCTCCACGGGTGAGATACGTGGGTTGTAGCGTCCGTAGAGAGGATTGGCTGCTGCGAGGATAGAAGTACGGGCATTTAGAGTGGTGGTTATGCCAGCTTTTGAAATGGAGATGGTCTGCTGTTCCATGACTTCGTGAATTGCCGTACGATCGGTATCGTCCATCTTGTCAAACTCATCGATACAGCAGATACCGTTGTCAGCCAGGACTAGAGCACCACCTTCGAGAATCATTTCGTCGGTGACTGGATCACGCATAACTGCTGCCGTAAGACCGACACCTGAGGATCCACGTCCAGTGGTGTAGATTCCTCGTGGGGCAACCTTGGTGATGAACTTGAGCAACTGAGATTTGGCCACTCCTGGGTCTCCCATAAGGCAGACGTTGATATCACCACGGATACGCATACCGTCACCCATTTCCTTGTGAACACCACCAATGAGCAAAAGGAGAAGACACTTCTTTACATCATCATGACCGAAGATCTCTGGCGCAATGGATTTCGCAAGATGGTCGTATAGCTGTCCTTGGTTTCGGAGCTGAGTGATGCGCGCCTCGGCAGCGGCGTCCAACCGAATGTCGTCATACTGTTTTTTGTGGTGTGTGATGTGTTGAGCTTCGAGGTAGGTGTCGGTGAGGAGACCAGCCTTGATGGCCTTGAAGCCGGTATATGGAGTGGGAAGAAAGATTCCAGCGACGTCAATGAGGTCGCCCGGGTTGACCTGTCGAGTTAAGGCACCATGTGCTTGAATTGTAAGAGACCGAGGGATGTGTCCAACTGGCACCTGGTCGGCCATCTCCTGGATCTTGATTTCTTGAAACGGCAGGAACTTGCTGGCGCGAGTCGACATGAAAAGTTGACCGCGGGCATCGTTCTTCTTACAATCATCACTGGGGCAGTCTGTAAGTGGAGAAAATTGCTTTGCCTTGACTTCCTGGAAAATTTCGCATCCACAACGATCGCACGAGTAGGCATTGACCTGGACGGCAGGCTTGACATCACTGACGCGGGTAGTGATACCTCGTACAGTGATAAGGTGGCCGAGATGCACACCTTTGACCTGTCGTACGGCAAGGGGTTTTGCTGGGACACTGGCGCCGCTTGGGATTGTTGGTGGCTTGAAATTGACTTGATATCGGCGGGTGAGAAGCGCGGGAAACTCCTCGGTAATGTCGTTTCCTTCTTGTTGATTATAGGCATTTCGCTGCCGGCGTTGTGTGAGGATAACATCGAGAACGTCGTCTGTGTAAGATACATCCACAGACTCTGATGGCATAGCCTTATCGATGGCTCGTGAAAAGATTTCAAGGTAGTGTGCGGTGTTGTTGCTGATTGACTTGACCAAATCAAGTGATTCGTCCTGCTGCCTTTCAAACTATTTTGCGAAGGTCAGAACGGAATTTGGGAGCAAATTCAAGTTGAGGGTAACTCACAGCATCCAAATCATCCAAATCGATCGTGATGGAGTCTCTCTGCCTGTTTGCAATCTCCTGTAGCTGGACCATGTACTTTAGCTTTGGCGTCCGTTGCAGCGCGGCCGCTGCGGCAGCATTTCTGGCAGCCGTGACGGCAGCCTTTGACTTTCTGCCCCTCGACCGCGGTGTACTCTCGACATCGTTTGCAATGTTCAGGCTGTTGAGGGCATCGGCGGCAGACTGGTCGGTCTCGAGGTCGTCGACGGTCACGGTCTTGAACTCCTTGAGGAAGGATTCAAATTGGGCTATCGCGACGCGGGCGCAGGGTGTTAGCAGGCGGAAAAGCAATAAAGTCGATTCCACGCCGGGGAGAAGGTACACCCATACCTTGCTGTGCGGGATAGTCCGCCTTTGCTCCTATTGATCTCAAAGCCATTGCGGGGTGTCGTGTATGGTGGCGCTGCGTATTGTTTTGGTTGTTTTGTGTGCGGGCGAGACTTCTGGCCGTGGCGGGCGGGGGTGGTTTGTCCAGAGGGTATCGCGGAGGAGAAGCGCTGCGGAGAGTGCTGGCTGCTGGAGGGACCTCCGTGCTCAAAGGCGAGAAAACGCGTTGCTCCTCTTGGGCGGCCGGCACCCAGGTGCTGCCAGGCGCTGGTGCCCGCAAGTGCGCGCTGGCGCGGCAGCCCCTAGCCCTGCAAAGCCACTCTGCCCGTTCCCGCGCTCCACGTGCGCCACAGCTGGCTGCTGCCCCGCTAGCGTGTTTCCGGGTCACGTGCTGGCAGGGGTGGCATGCCCGATGCTTGGGCCTCGGGACAAACACAGCTGAGGCGAGGCGGGAGCCAGTCGCAGCGGGCCAGCTGTGTGGGCCGTGGCCGCCCCGAGGTATGTGCTCTGCTGGGCATCGTGGGATCGTAGCTATAGCCACAGTCACCGTGGAGAGCGTATCGCCAGTACCTCACGCAGCTCGTATTCGCCATTCGCCATATACCCATCTCTATACAGCATCACAGCATCGGGCGGAACTCTTCTCGCTATCCACGATTCCCCAGAGCATACCCACATCCCACGGAGCATACCCGTACCCGGCCTTGCCCCCTTTCGACACCCCCGAAGCTCCTCGGGGCTTTATCTGTAGAACCACCGTCGACTCCGATCACGAGTGTACCGGCATCAAGCCCCTCCATCCATTCCTCCGCATCACACCGCCATCAAGATGCCTCCCTCCTCCTCCAACACGCCGAGAAAGGCCCCAGCTGCGCCCACAACCCCCGCCATAATCGCCCTTCATCCCACAAAGAACTGCCTGCTCAATCTCCCCGGATCGCTCGTGAATGTTCTCGTCGGGTCCAACACGGTATGCCCCGTCCAATCCAATTTTTAGCAATTGAAGCTCATGCTGATTCCTTTTGTGTCCACAGCCAGCACAAAATGTCATTGTGGAGCTCACATGGAAGGCTACATCGCCAACCACGGGCCTGACGACGACGAGGTCGGCTTTCGCAGGATGGACGGGAATGCAGGCAAAGCGGAGGACCGTCGCATCCACCAGCTCGCGCAGTGGGAGTGCAATGAGAGAGGAGGCCACAGTCGAGATGGATCCAGCATATGCCAGAACGGTGGGGTTGACAGAGGGGACAAAGGTACGAGTTCTCTGCATAGTATTCCGCCAATTGGATACATATTCTAACTCCGTCAATGGCAGATTCACATCTCGTTACATATCGACCCCCCGATGGCACACACAGTACACATCGAGCCATTGACGCCCTCTGACTGGGAGAGTGCGTATAATTCTACCAAGTACCCAGGTTCTGCACACAGCTGATACATTTCCATAGTCATTGAGCTACATGCAACATTTCTCGAGCTCAACTTGCTCTCACAAATTAGAGCCATCACACTTTCCCACCCTCTAACAATCTACCTCTCCCCGACATCCACCGCATCAATCAAAGTCACCAAAGTGGAGCCTGAAAATCGCCTCATCACATCTGCGCACTCTCCCGCTCAATTCATCAAAATCTCACCAGATGCCGAAGTCATCGTTGCGCCTAAAACCCGCCAAAGACGACAAAGCAAGAGCACACCGGCCGCAAAATCAGCCACATCCACTGTCGGGAAAGCAAAGAAGAAGGCCGAGGCCGGATCGGTCGAAGGGGGTGGAATGTTCTTCCGAGGTGTCAGCTTACCAACAGAAGATTTTTACGAATTGGACGAGGAAATCAAGGGCGGAGGAAAGAGTGTTACGGTGTACTTGGATCCAGAGCTCCTTGCTATTCCGCCATTGCGGCAAGCTGGATATGTCAGTGTTACCGTGGTACGCCCACCTGGCCTGGCTCCCCCACAAGACCCCCAGCAAGCCCCCCCGCCTCAAGATCAAGATGCACCAAATCCAGATCTCCAGCCAGCCACTCGCATTGTAGCCAAACTTATGCCGTGGGAAAATGCCCCAGACACAAAGCACATTGCCCTATCCAGGGTCCTGGCCAATGCCTTGGATATAAGCACCCGCGTCGGTACAATGATTCGCATCGAGCCAGCATGCCAACCTCTTGCAAAAACCATCAACATCAAGGTCAAAATACATCCCTATACCAAGGCCGCCGCTGGAGATACAACTTCAGTCAAATGGGGAGGAAAACACAAGTCATTAGAAAAGGAGGAAGGTGTTCGGAGGTTAATCCAAGTTTTAGGAAAGAGAGAGCGCAAAAGAGATATACCAATTATAACCGCCCCCGGTGCAAGCGGATCAAATCCCAATATTGGAATTCCACCCCCAGAACACCCCAGCCCTGGTGAAGGCCTTCTAGAAGGTCCCATCACCGATGGCCTAGTACTACCAGCTATTCCAGACTGCCCGCTCTGGGCTGGCGGTCTGATCAAGCTTGAAATGTCACCTTCCCCGGATTCAGCAAAGGAGTCGAGTAAGAATATCAATTGGTTCCTCCCAATTGAGCGGAAATACACCCTCGAACTATCCTCCGAGGAGGTTAGACAGCCAATCTCCGCCACAGTCAAATACGAGAACCATTTACTTGCTCCAACTCCATTACCGTCAACGCCAATTGTGGGGGTAGATGGAATCATTGATAATGTCATTACCAATCTAGTTTCTTCCAGCTCAGTACTCCTCGCTGGACCTCACTTGTCTGGGAAATCTTCCATTTTGAACCTCGTGGCGAATAAGCTTAGGAAGGGGCCTTACTACTATCAAGTCATTAACCCGGGGCCAATGTCGAAATTCGCGGATGAGAGGGTTGCTGTTATCAAGGATGAGTTTACGAGGTGGTTTATGATGGCCAGATTTGCTGCCTCGTTGAGCACAGGCGGTGAGTCGGGTGGATCTGGAGGTGCAGTGATTATTTTGGATGATCTGGAGAGAGTGTGTAAGGCCGAAAGCGCGGAGCCTGGCGCTGCATCGGATTCTGGTCGTGCAAGACAGATTGCGGAGATTGTTGTCAGCCTCGTCAGAAGATATGCTACTGACGGGACCAACATTGGTGGCGGAGGAAATGTGGTGGTTCTTGGAGCGTGTAGTGGAAAGGAGAATGTACACTCTTGGATGGTTGGCGGACGTGGATTCAGGGAGGTTGTCAACCTCAAAGGCCCGGATCGTGATGGCCGCCGCAGGATATTGGAGGGCGTCGTCGGTGCTCTGAGGGGGAATAAGCAGGCCGAACCCTCTGATGCCACATCCTCGAGCACGGAACTCGTCAAGAAAAACGCCATACCGGAGAAGGAGCTCGATTTACTTGAAATAGCAGGGCTGACGGATGGATACATGCCCGGAGATCTCGTTCTCCTCGTCGGCCGTGCCCGCCACGAAGCTGTGGTCAGAGTCGTCGACGAATGTAAAGACGACTACGCAGCCCTCCCAAACACATCCTTCGACCTCGAGCTCAAACGTACAGACTTTGATAAGGCCCTCAAGGGCTTCGTCCCCGTCGGGCTCCGCGGCGTGAAACTCCAGACATCGGGGGTGAACTGGAAGGACATTGGTGGGCTCACCGAGACCAGAAAGATCCTCCTAGAAACACTCGAATGGCCAACAAAGTATGCCCCGATCTTTGCAAACTGCCCATTGAGGCTACGGTCTGGTCTACTGCTCTACGGATACCCCGGGTGTGGGAAAACCCTCCTCGCGTCCGCGATCGCGGGCGAGTGTGGCCTCAATTTCATCTCCGTCAAGGGCCCGGAGATCCTAAACAAGTACATTGGAGCTTCGGAGAAGTCCGTCAGAGACCTCTTTGAGCGCGCCAGCTCCGCGAAGCCATGCGTCCTCTTCTTTGACGAGTTTGACTCGATTGCGCCGAAGCGTGGTCATGACTCGACGGGTGTCACGGACAGAGTCGTCAATCAGATGCTCACGCAGATGGATGGTGCGGAGGGCTTGGACGGGGTATATGTCCTTGCGGCCACGAGTAGACCCGACCTGATCGATCCTGCGCTCCTGAGACCGGGGCGGTTGGATAAGAGTTTACTCTGCGATTTACCGCATCTAGAAGACAGACTCGACATCCTCCGCGCCCTGTCTGCGGAGAAACTCGCGGTCGACCCGACCGTCTCGCTGCTGGAGATCGCAAAGCGCACGGAAGGATACTCTGGCGCTGACCTCCAAGCCGTTCTCTACAACGCGCATCTCGAGGCCATCCACGACGTCATCGAGGAGGAAGAGCGCCGGGTCGAGCACGCCGAAGCCCACGGGGACGGGGACGGGAAAGGCGGGAGCGGCGGCGGCGGTGGTGCTGGCGGGAATGGTGGCGGAGCAGCAGGCGATGGTGGCGACGACGGCATGGGCGACAGCGAGTTCTTCCAATTCGTCTTTGGCGACTCGAAGGGGAAGCTCCACGTCGGCCCGAACGGCGCTACCCCCACCTCCTCCGCACTCACAGCAGGCGGCTCCTCGGACCTCCGCGCAACTGCAGAGTCCCGCTCAAAACGCCTCGCCGAGCGCGCCCAGATGCTCGCGAAACTCGACCTTCTCAAGCGCCGTGCGCGCGGCGGGGCGGACGCACACTCCGATGGTAGCTCGGGGGGAAGCGGTGGGAGTGGTGGTAGTGGGAGTGGCGGGAGCGGCGGCAAGGCGGGTGGTGATGGTGGGGATGCGACTGCGCATGAGGAGGTTATCATCACGTGGACGCATATCGAGAAGTCGTTGGCGACGACGAGGGGGAGTATTGCGCCGGATGAGAGGAGGAGGCTGATGGGCATCTACAAGGAGTTTGTGGGGAGTCGCAATGGGGAGATGAAGAGTGGCGAGGGGAGTACGGAGGTTGGCGGGAGGAGTAGTTTGATGTAATGAAGAGGAGGGGGGTGATCTTTTATTGTATCTTATTTTTTTTTATTTTTTTTTTTTTTTTGGGGGGGGGGATGAATTTTTTGGTGGAAGAGGGGATGGAGATGCATATAATGGTGGACATCGATATCGATATCGACCCGGCCGCTTCTGGACCATACATGGCTATTTCTTTTTAAATTTATGAAGATCTAGATCTAGATACACATATAAATATTGATCATGACGTTGCAATTGGAATTTAATTTATACCTTTCAATCTTCAATAACAAACAATATTATTGAGGAGAATTTCTAGATCTCGTCACTTATAAACCCAATCGAATAAAGACCTCTTGACCATGCTCATGAGTGAAAACAACCTTGAAATGCTTTAGACAACAAAAAAACGTTAAAATATACGTAGGTAGCTAGATAAATTCCTCAAATTAACGCAAAAATTCTATCATTCGTACCTCCCTACCTACCTAGTTTAGCTAGCGCTATAGACGAATTCCATCTTCCATCTCAATGATCTCAACACACCGCCCCGGGAGATCTAGAGGGTAATAGATTCGAATCCCAAAGTAAAGTAAGTCCAGAGTGATACCGCGGCCCCAAGATCTCCCCCCATCCCCCATCCCCACCCTCCCTATTTTATAACAATAGTAATAAAAAAAAACGCAAACAATTGCAAGAAGCACAACACACACACACAAATAAAAAAAAAAAAAAAAAGGAAAGAAAGAAAAAACAAAAAACAAAAAAGAAGAAGAAGGCGTACATACATCAAGTAATTTCAAAAACATGCATATGATGAAAGACAAAAAACCCAAGAGATATATAAGTATATTAAAAAAAGAAAAAAACACAAAAAAACAACCACAAACCACAAACCACAAACCACAAGCCACAAGCCACAAACCACACACAACCACGTGCACATGTAACGTTATAACCCCAAAGTGAAAATGAAAAATAAAAAAAAAGGCCAAACAATTAAAAAAAAATAGTAATTAAACAGCACTATACCCAGCCCTACTCCCCCCAAAGTTTCCTCCCTGGAGGGTCTGCACGATCTTTCGTACGTAATCCTTGATGAGATAGGGAATGTCGCGCAGAGTGTCACCGTGTGGAAGAAGGTCCCAACTATAGTGCCGGTTGTAAAAAATAAAGGAGTTGGCTTGTGATCTTTTGTGGGGGGTGGGGGAAGGGAAGAAGCAAAAAAAATGGAAATAAAAAAATAGAATCAACTGGGGAGTTTAGGGGAGTGAAGGACAAAATACCCTCGGTATCCATAGCGGTTGTAGTTCAGCCATGAGCCGAATATCAAGTATGCTGCAGTCACCATAAATAGTCTGTTGATTTCGAGGACACCCATGTCGAGGTAATTAGTAAGGTGGACGAATTTGGGGGGAAAGAAAAATAAAAACGGATCGCCAGGGGAGCCTCATTCCAGGGAGGGGAGGAGGGGATAGGCAAAAAAAAGACTTACACGATGATGAACCATGTAAAGAACCCCCAATGACTGTCGGTGTCGGCATCTCCCTTTCCGCCGTCGCCGCCGTCCTTCTTCTCGCAAGCCTGTTTTGTTTTCCACGATAACTTGAGTACCTCGCCATCATACCCTACAAATTGCAAACTCTTATCCTCCTCCGTATTTGCAGCGTCGTCCTCCTTCTTCACATCCTGACCTTCCAAGCCAGTCTTCTTTGGGTCGCAAATAAACTCCACCACTGCCGACTGCTTCTTTCCATCATATTTCCCACCATGGAGCTCGGCCTTGATACCATCCTTTGAATCGCCGGAATCAGCATTAGGGCTCAATCGTGTGTATTTCGGGTCTATTTTGTTATCTGGGTCGTCAAAGTCTCCGGAAATGGGGATGATGCGGTCAATGACGTCGAGTTTTGGCTCTGTTGCGTGGATCCACTCGATACCACAGACTTCGGGTTGTTAGATTCCGGTAGACGACGTAGGAGGAAAAATGACTCACTGTGGGATCCTTTCGGGCATGTGGAGTTTGATTTGTCTTCTGACCATTTGAGAGGGCCCTATTTCAACTCGAGGAAAAGCAGATCCTCCCGGAATTAGCTCTCTGGTTTACCAATACAGCTGTATTTCGCACTCTCTCCTAGGGAAAAGGGGAAGGGGTTCAGGGTTACTCACACAAGGATCAATCGTCCAAATCATATCCGTCACCTAAAATCACCCCAAAACTCCACATCAGTAACCAGCTCGCTGAAATAGTCCGCTCGAGTAGAAGTCGGCAGAGCGCTTGTATTGATGGCTACATACCGTGGGCGGTGTTTTCCGACTAAC
Organism: Peziza echinospora; assembly: GCA_024516245.1. Taxonomy (NCBI): domain Eukaryota; kingdom Fungi; phylum Ascomycota; class Pezizomycetes; order Pezizales; family Pezizaceae; genus Peziza; species Peziza echinospora. Next base: position 1,212,672 of record JAJLQT010000009.1, on the reverse strand, counting down.
AGTCACCGAACTTGGGCCCTTCAGCGGTGCAAAATCAAACTTGACTCCATCCACAGATATGATGCATTCATCTGCGGCAGCAACCCCTGAAACCATAGCTGGAAGAAGACAGAAAAGGAGAGGTATTATCGATACCGAGCTCGTGCCATGCTGCTTGTGACCACGATCCCGACCAAACACTGAAAATGAACCCAACATTTTTATCGTCACGAATGCCGAAGCTCCTTCCTTGATACCAGGCGCGTTGTGGTGATGGTGGGTGGTGCTGGGAGGGCTGAGAGTTGAGCGGTGTTTTGGCGGTGACGACAGGAGGTAAAGCCCGCGGCTGGTCTGTGTCTTGATTTTCGCTCAAGCGACGGCCACTGCTGATGAATCACAGTCTACCCTCGGATCTTCAACTCGATGATGTCGTACGGTCGCGGTCACACTGAGCTGGAGGTATCTGCTGGTAGTGAGGATGCGGTGACTGTGCCTTCTGGGTGGAGTGGGGAGTCGGGGAGGGGAGGGGGGGTGTGACGGCGGTGTTGCGAGGTGAGTGGAGAGAGAGCTTCCCTGCCGCAGGCGCGATGCTCGCAAGATAGCTGAGAGTCTTGCAAGCGTCAGGGAAGCAGCTGGGCCCGAGGCGGTCATAGGTCACGGCGCCGCATTAATGACATCGTCACAGCTTGCGCCTACACCGAAAGCCAAGCCCTGACGTTTTCGTCACCACATGGACGGAAGGAGCAATCTGATTCCGGCGCATACGTATATATATACGCGCCCCCACATACACATACTAAAACCCACTCAACGTTATATTGACATCTTATAAAGCAGGCATTTAAACTACAATAAACTCAAGTTTCCAGTCTCTTTCAAACTTACTTACTCAAGTACTTTACAGTGTAATCATGTCTGATAAAGACGGTTAGACTACCTATTCTTTGGATGCATGAGATTGCACAGTGCATACGGTTGAAAATTAATTACATAAAAATGACACTTCCGTGGTCTCATATATATCAAGTTACTTCTCTATAAATCCATCTGTTATCAACAAGGCTTTGTTAACGTGCCCCTGAAAATTACTTGCTATAGGGACAAATTACAGAAAAGCTTGTTCGGCATACCTAAGGAAGAGGTAGATACTTTTGGCAAGTACATGCATGTATCACCATCATGATCACGAGACTACCTAGGTAACACACACTTATGGAGCATTAATGACTCTGTTTAAATTACTGACTTAAATTATACCTACATGTGTAACTAACCCACCTTCCAATAGAACCTTGACGGGACATTTGTGTAACCATACAAGCTAAATGCACCAAAATAAGATTCCACCACATATAGAATAGAGCACGTTGTACATACATGAGTCCGTATTGAAAACCACAAAATTATGTAGGGTATTATGATCATACAATAACAGCCAACGAGCAAGTCTAAACGTCAAAACACAACAACAACACAAACTTTATTCCGCATTACAGAAATGGGCAAAACAAGACGGGTCAATGAAAAAGGCCAAAAAAACTCCCCAAAAAAGCAAACAAACTCGCCTCCCATATAATCGAGATGTTACTCCCGTCTAGATATCAAACATTCATCTTGAATGCCTTCAGCCACTCATAGTCCGCCATATTATCCTGAACAGTCTGTTGTACCAACTTTGCCCCTTCCTCGCCGAAACAGACTTTCCACTCCGCAATGTTCTCTTCGTCTGACTTCAGTGGTTTCTTCTGTAGAGGGGTTAGTTAAATCCCAACCATGGAAGGTACGGATTTGAATGAAAAACTTACCACTGTTCGTGCCTTCAGTCCGCCACTTTTCATGGCATCCTCATGGAAACCTTTCCATTTCTCGAATGCCCCACACTTAGTCGCCTCCCATTCAAGCATACTAGGGTTATATTCAATCCCAACTCTTTTACAGTATTCGCTGACAATCCCATCTGGGTTGTTGAGAAGATCATCGGCGTCTATCAAAATTACGTCCTCCCTTCTTAGTATTTTCGCATTTAGCAAGTGCTCAAGCAAAATTCGTGTTTCCCGGAACCCAGCCTCTCGAGGATCAAAGTAATCAAATCCTGTAACTTCGCTAAGTGGTGGAATTGTGCATCGATAGTATGAAGGAATGGCGCGGCTGGGGTGGCGGATCAAAAAGGTGAATTGAAACTGGCGCAAGAGAGAATTAGGAATGACTGTAGGATTATTGGTATCTTCTCCAGAAATTGAATTATTCGAGTCCACGGATTGGGCTTCCAGTTCTTTCAGTGAAGGGGCGATGCCAGCTATTTTTCCCATTGGTGGGATGAGATAATACGAGATATCTTTGATGAAAAGCCGTTTTTGCTAAAAGAGATATAATAATTAACTCGCTGAAATTTTTGAAATTAACAGGCCCTTCAAACATCTCTGGATTTTTGAATTGGGAGATTTTTGCAAGTTGAGCAAACTAACCTCAAGCTTTCCAGCGAGCATTGTCTCCATTACATCCCTGAAAGTGGTCTTTGAAAAGCCGCTAGCTTCTCGCTCTGTAGTTTGAGCAGTTTCGTCTCCATCATATCGATATCCCAGCCGTTCTGGTCCATAATAGAATGCATCTCCGAATGGCTCGTGTTGGCATCTTAGGATGTCGGGGCGAGTCATGAAGACTCTCTCGAAAGCAGTAGAGCAAGCTCGAGGAACAGAGGCAACAAAAATAGGTTTCGACATTTGTTAGAGGCAAGGATTGCTGATATGTAAATGGGGGAGATACTGTGTAGCTGGAATTACTGAAGCTGCCTATGGAGTGCCAAAGTGGAATCACACGGAGTAATTGACTTCTCGGCGTAAGCGCATTCTGAAGTGTTTATAACTCCGAAAAGGATAAACTTCATGACATACGCCAAGTTCATTGAAGCTACAAGTTTAGTAGCCTCGACAAGCGTCTCACTTCAAGTAATAAACTTTCAATCTTCCATGCACCTTAATTCTCTAAAGATAGCTAGTAAGGGTATAGTCGGCCAACGAGATGAATGCAGGCCGTCCCAGCAGCCGTTGCCGAAGTCACCGAGTACGGATTTAGCTTTACTCGAGTAGGGCCATCCGGTTTAAAGATCCCGGAATTAGAGATGCGGGTTTTGCGGCCTCGTGAAGGGTAGCATCGTCCCGTCCTGTATTACGTAGCTCTCCGGAATTCTGAGCTGGCGGCTCCCGGCGTGAAGACGGATCCATGCACAGAAGACGTCTCTAGAGACTAGTGTTTTTTTTCTTAAATTCAGGATACCAGATTTAGCAGTGGCAAGGGCCTCGCTAGCCGTTTGGCGAGCATGGGTGCACATTTATTCGGCAATCTCTGTGGTCCATATTCATGGAGGTAGGTTGTAAATACACATTTGTATTAGGAACATGGGGAGTGTCCTTAGAAGTTGATCATTCTGGAAGTGTTCCATCCAGTTCGCCACCGAAGACAGACAGATACCAGCCTATTTAGTGCTTGGTCAACTTTGTCTGCCAATATGTATCTGCACAAAGCTAGGTACTCTTGATCTCTTCTTAATCCCGAGAATGGTCGAACTCAACTTTTCGCTCCAAATCCAGGAAAGGTTTTACCGGTCAGTCGTAGCCATCGAAAATAGTCTCCCGGTCCATGAGGAAGCACTTGTCTCTGAACAAGAAGCTTGGGGAGCTGCTTTTTCTTTTGCCCAATTCAAGCAGTTTCTTGCCTATCAAATTTTTGGGCATCATGAAACAACATCTAGGTATGGATTGGAGATATCTCCGAGAGATGGCGTTAAGGTGTTGCTTGTGATTTCGTTCTCTTTAAGACAACAATAAACCTTGTATAGAGCAGGTTTTGTGTTTTTGACGAGTTTCTGTACTTCACTTGGATAATTGCTAAAGGTTGAAGGTTGCAATAATGATGATGGGCCCGGGAGATGATACCGTAGAATTTCGACCAAAACAGCTAGAAATCGCAGCTTGGATGTGGAAAAAGCAGGCTCGATCCACTGGGACTGTGGCATACTCGTGGACTGTTGCATGCTGTGTTTGCTTGGGGAAGAGTTTTAGGAGAAGACAGCCTCGAGTCTCGAGGCGAGACTTCTGAAAGAGCAGTCAGTCTTGGCAATGGTAGTAGCCATGACCCAAACCGGCAGCTTCCAAAAGAGGAGCCTTGGCACGACCCATCTCCAAAGAGACTACCGCGCTATCTGGCGAGTTACAGTCCTTGTCAATTCTCAATTCAAGACTGACGCTTTGCCTCAAGTGAGTGGATTTCGGCCTTGTCCTCACCGTTCTCTGCCCTTTTGCAGAGGACTCTTTGACTGTCTTCAGAAACGACAAGGGCTGCAACTCACCAGTTAAGGCTGTACTTAAGCTTCACTCCAGCCACCCCCACCTACCTCCTGGCATCGACTGTTCTCGTGGCCTCCAAATATATGTCATGTTCGAATATGTCAACCGACAAATACACATGGACACAATAAGCCTCTCGGAGCCAAAGTCAGAAACCCCGGTGTTCTAAACCCCGGTAGCCTGCTTGAGCAATCCAAATCCTTGGCCCCAAGATCTTAGAATATACCCAGAGCAGTGTTGGTCAGAGTTTGCAAGTCAACGACTTGCTCACTTCTTCCTCCACGTCACCGTCCCGATAAGAAAACTACGAATAGCAGTTTTGCAGCTGCAGATTGGAAAGAGGTTACCGAGGTAAGATGTTACATCCTACCAGATGGCACGCAAAGCATATATATGACGAAAAGGTTCAATTGTTATAATTTCATGTTGGCAAGTCTAACGCCTCAGGCCGGTATCCAGGTTAATCCACGAATTCAGAGGGTATATAATCGGTATATATCTTGATCTCATGATCACTGGATGCATGGCTAAATGAATTTACTTTTCGGATGGGGGATCGAATTCTGCATCTTCGATTGCAACCCACAACCTGCACGTTAACTAGTACGTGCTAGCGCTGTTGTTTAAAGCGAGTTACACTATAGCTACCCAATCGGGTAATTTCCTATTGGAATAATCAACACCGTGCACCTAGCTTCTGGGCCACGAGTATCACGACAATCAACCCAAAGATATGACTGCTCTACTGCTCCATCTGTGGATAGTTTCTAATAAACAGCACGAGCCTGATAAACAAGATATACAAAATCTCTCCAACCTAGTCGATATGTACACGCACTCTTATCGATTCCAGTCATGGTTCGTCCCACCCTATTAGCCGATTACTTTTACTTCACGCAAATTATTTGATCTTTCACCCCACCAAATTGCTTATAGTCAAAGATAAAGATGTGCGGTGAATTCAATGTCGCCTGCTATCTACCTAGGTACCTCCCTCGTCCTTACCTACATATTGTAGGTCGCCTGGGTCAAACTCATGTCCGGACTGCATGGAAGCTGACTTGCATGAAGTGTACCCGGTTATGCAGATATTTGACAGATCCAAAGTCAAATTATACACATAAACTGCTAGTCTCGGCCCCAGATAAACTGCTAATTTTAATTGATATCACACCTGCCTTCGGTACTACGGGCGTCTGTAAGTCATACTCTTGAAAGTCATTGTTCCTTTTGATCTCATGACGAGGCAATCGATCAAATTTGCGAACACCATCACACTGATTGAGAATTACCTAAATCCCTCGAACTTCTGAAATACCACCATGCCATGGCCAAAGTCTATGATCAGGTACATGTACCGTTCCTGGCTCGGAATGTGCTGAAAATAGGTATTATCACAGGAGATTCTTGCGATCAGTCTCCTTTAGTACTTACATATGTACTTATCCTACTCATGTTTTGGCTGCTGATTTTGAGACCAGTTCCGTGTGCGCCCACTTTGTACAACAATGGCCAATATGCAATATAAAAGAGCGGATAGATATGCATTCTAATAGGTGGAAAGCGTTGGCAAGAGATCTTTTCAAAGCTCTCATGACATACAGGCCATTAATTTTCCTGCACAAATTTATGACTGGTTCGCGAGCCCCAGCCTTGCTAAAAAGTATGCTGAGAATTTTCAGAAGCTTCACGACGCATAACAGGTGCAGTAGCGAGCGAAGCTTTTCCCGATAACTCAACTCTAGAACTCCTAGTTCTGGTAAGCCAGACATCATCCCTGTCAATACATTTCTAACAAGGCTTTATTCTAAGGCAAAACTACAGATGTATTCCAACGCACGATAGGGTCATGTTGCATTGCACATCTCGATCTTGCAGGGTTTACAGACCGTTTTTTCAGGTTGGCGAGGTTGGATGGACATGCCCTCCCTTGGCCCCGTTAGATACAGGTTTGTACGTCCTCTCTACGTCGAGTACTCAAGTACTTTACTGGCCGACAACCTTACTCTAGATCTGGCACATGCATGTGCTGAAAGTTGAAGGAATTAAGTAAGGCCTAAATTGATTCCATAGTGGAATAATCGTTTTTCCATTTCCCCGTATCCTTCTAACCACCCCTAGAAGCGACCTAAATTTGCTTGGATGGGGTGGTCATTCCAGGCTGGCATTCATCGTGCTGTTTTTGCTCGCCTCGTCCATCCAGGTCTCGAGACTGCATCCAGGTTGCCGTCGTCTGTTTGTGTCGCTCCCGCGCCGCTTGCGTATGGTTGCCGCTCTTGCGAAACTTTAATGGCATGCATCTAACTGAGACAGGTTACCCACGCCTCTCATCCCCCTGGCCAGCCGACAACAACAACAGGACCAAACACAACAGCCTGCAACCAGCCAGTAGCATTCGAATAAAACAGTCCCACGCAGAGCTGACTTGCAATTAGAACGGTATCTATTGTTCCGTTGGTCACAGCAAGATCATTCGCCCCCCCCCCCTCATCCGCCCCCTCCTCCCTCCCTGTGGGCGATCAGAAGGACTGCGTGGTAGTTGCGGCGAGCCAGGAGAAAGCTGCCTTCCACAACGTTACGCTACCTCCGTCCACAGTCCCTTTCAACGTCCTCGCGCGCACGGTTCGCTTATCCCTTGCTCACAGTATCCTCGCTTGAGAGTGGCCGCATTGGCGTTGTCCCTATTGCGGGAGCGAGTGGTTTTCAGCCTCAGCCGAAACGGAGGTAAACAGACGAACCACCCCCACCACCCTCCGCGGCCGACACGCAAACAGATTCAGATACCACACGCACAAAGGAGAATACCCGCGTCCACACGCGGGCATAGTGGAGGCTGCGAATAGGCACAGCTACGAGAAGTAAAATCCGTCGGGTGCGGAATTAAGGGTGAGCGCTGCAGATTCTCCACTTTTCCAGCACGACCTACCGCAGTTGCAGTGGTGACGCACATCCCACTTGGAGCTTCGGACTCGTGCTCTTGTCTGCATAGCTGACGCAAGGTGCATATACCTAGGCGATGTCTTCACCACCACAATCGCCCACGACATCCGGTGTCACGGGTGCGACGGGCACTACGGCGACATTACCACTCAGGGGACCTCGGGAGCCATCAAACTTCAAACCCCGCGCCCCTAATACGATAGGAGCAGGCCACGAGCACAACACGCCAGCCTCGGAACTCAAGAAAACCTTCTCGAAACTTATATCTGGCGCCAGTGCTCTGCGAAACTCCTCCGGCACAAAGAGGAACAATAGACCCGATTTAGCCGATCTGGAGGAGCGAGTAGCAAGATTCAAGGAAAAGAAAGAGCGCGAGAAGGCGCAAAAGGCGGCTGACCGAGAGAATGCCCCGAGAAAGGTCGACCTCGGCCCCGCCTTGGGCCAATTCGATACTCCGAATGTGCGGGAGAGGATACGAAAATGGCAGTCCACAGGCGCAGGAGTTGTCAGCGGAGACCCGATAGCAATTCTACCCCCTCCGATTATTCCATTCCATTCCCCAGCAAGCTCGGTAGCTGGGAGTGACAGTGGTAGGCGAACACCCTATGCTGATATTGGCTGTGGAACCGGACGGCTCCGTGGGTCACCCGACATGAGCCCTAGCAGGCCTGCAAAAGAAATCATGCGGGAGTGGGAGACGGCGAGCGAGTCCGGGGCAGGACTGGGCAGTTTCTTGAAAAGAGCAATTGAAGAGGAGCGAAAGGCATTGGGTATGGAGCCTGAAACAGAGGACGAGGGGAGAATGTTGGAAAGGCAGCGGGCCCGAGATCGAGAGGCCGAACGCCTAGCCCGGGACAGAGAGCGCAAGCTTCGGCGTAGAAGTAGAGACCAGCCCCGGCGCCGGGAGTCCACCAGGGGGAGCGGTGGAGAGGGTCGCCCGCGAAGGCGCCCGACAAAGAGACGGAAGAATGGCGAAGGAAGCTTGGAGGCAGATGCACCGAAGGCAGACGACGATGGCATTCGTGTGGTCCCCGTGAGGCCCAGGCGCAAGCGGTCAAAAAGGAAGACAGGGATGGATGATAGCGAGACAATGCAGAGTGAAAGTAATGTTCCGTTACCGACATCGTCGTTTATGCCCAACAACACGCTCTCTGGGGATACCCTCGTGCTATTCGACAAGGGATTGTCACAAAAATCTGCAGCGGCTGCGATAGACGACAGCGCTGCTCAAAGACATCGGGAGGCACTGGAAGAGAGTCTGAAGGCAGAAAGAGATAAGCGGGCAGAGCGCCGGAAAACATTCAGTACACCACCGCGAGCTGCATTCGCACAGTCTGGCGTATCCACTGTGTCCTTCTCCCCGTCCCCGCCTGGCCAAAAACCACGCCCCTACTCCGCAATGCTAAGCACTTCACCATCCCCACCGCCACCACCGCCTCCACCACCCCATACATCCATCCTTTCTCTACGAAAGCCTGAAGAAGAGCTTGAGATTGAGCTTATGGAGAGCGAGCCGCTGCCAATTCCCAGCAGATTTTCACCCCCACCCCAGATATTTCGACCACCTTCGCCCCCGATCATCAAGGAATATCTTCCGGCGAGGTTCGAGGATCCTGGAATAAGGATTTACCCTGTGCGGCGAGGATCCAAGCAGCGGCGGCGGCATAGGTCGGGGGAATATAAGAGCTCACGGGATAAGGGTAAGGGCCGTGAGCGGCTTCCCGACGTCAGTGAGACGGTGGATGACAGCACAATTGACGCAGACAGCGAGCTCAAAGGTGGCCGCAGGAGGCGGAGACACCGCAGCCGTTCGGGAAGCTCTGGACGCAGCAATGGCAGCTCTGCAGCAGACAAGGATTCGTACACAGATGTGACCCCGTCTCCTCCGCCGCCGCCACCTCCGCAGCCAGCACCAATTGCACGATCTTCTTCACGGCGGAACGGCCCGCGCCGTGCAGGGTCCTCGTCCAGCAGGCCGCTTGATCTACACACCCGGGTCCGGGATCAAGTCAAGGCCGTGAATGCCAGCTCTAGCAACTTTCCAAAGGTGAGCTTGAAGGCCACGCCAACTCCACACCGGACCTCAGCAGTGCCCCCACCGCCGTCCAAATTTCCACTGAAGCCCGTGCCGCCGAAAGGCACTGTTTCGGACGGCCCAGTGATGCATAAGGGAAGGATAGCACTCCCAGGCATGGCGAAGCCGGCCAGTGCCCCTACGCCCGTGCGCGCTCCTGTGAAGAGGGACAGCGGCCCTCCCCCAGAGCCTCTGGTCTGGTCGTATACTATACCCCCTCCACCCCCTCCACCACCACCGCCTGGCTGGCCTATCGATTCACCAGCCCCACCCCCACCACCGCCGCCGCCTGGGTGGTCTACCAATGCACCCCCTCCACCACCCCCGCCACCCCCACCACCCCCAGCTTCTCTATTGAAGTATTTGGTGTCTCCAGTAGCCACTTCACCGCAAGCTCAAAAGGCAAGGGTTCTTCCTGGTGGATTAGTGGAGAATCCCAACGTCCCTGGCACTTTTCTTGCCTATCGGAGAAATCCACCTCCAAAGGATAGCCCCGCTGCAGCCGCTACAGTCCCGATAGTCGCACCTGCAAAAGCCGAATCGCCGACGAAAACTGCTGGGGCTGCTAAGATCAAGCCCCCTCAGAAGGTCGGCGCTTCCACTGTCAGTAAGGCAGACTTCTCCAGTGTCATTGAAGAAATTAGGTATAAAATTCAAGAAAAGGAGGAGAAGAAGAAGGCTGCGGCTCGGGCCAGGCTGGATGCGAAATCGAATCCCCCAAGGCCAACAGTGGAAAGTGTAGCCTCATCGTCAACAATCAGGAAGCCCTCCGTGCGTGCATCTGGTGCGCCCACACGTACCCCTACCCGAAAGAAAACCGTCAAGGGTGCATCAAGCAGGCCAAAATCACCAGAAGTCAAACCGCTCGACGTCAAACCGCTCGATGTCAAGCCACCCATTAGGGCCCCTTCACCTCGAGCCAAATACCCAGACCTTACACCCCCACCCCCACTCAAGGTAATGAAAGAGAAGAGGAAGCAATCCCCGGAGCGGCCCATATTGTCGGAGAAGAATCTTCGAACAGTGACTGTCGATCATACACCTACCAAACAGACCAGCCAGGAATTCCGTAGTGTAGTTGACGGATATGAAAGCGACATACTGGAGAACATCAAGTCGATGGCCTCGGAGGCAGGCGATGCAGCAGGTTTTGATGACGAAATATTTTCGCCACCCCCGCCATTGGCCCCTCTCAAGCCATCATCTCCATCCCCAATCCGGTTTGAGATTTCACCATCGCCAGATCCAACAGAATCCGAGGGGTCTGATGACGGCGAGAGCAACGACGGATCGGAAGTTACAGATAAACCCAAGGAAGATGTAGTACCAAAAGTTGAACTTCAGGCTGCCGAGGCAAAGTCAGATGAGGCTGCAGCAGAGGAACAGGCTGTTGGCGAACATGATGAGGATACAGATAGTGACAGTGATTCAACAATATCCGGGGCACCTCCAGATGCACAGGAACCCTCTGAATCACCGCCAGCAATTGTTCCGCTAGATCAGGACCCAACTACTACAACAGAACTGAAAGCCCAGTCACCGCCACCTGCACCACAGCCATCTGCACCGACGCCAGTTGTGCTACTGACATCTCCAAGCCATATCGAGAAGAAGGACTCTGATGTGCCTCTTCCGAAGGAGTCGAGAAGAGACATCTTGGAAATCATGGCAGAGGAGACTGTCGGAAGGGAAAAGGAGAAGGAGAAGGAGCAAAAGAAGAAAAAGAACAAAAAGAGCAAAGACGTCACCAAACATACCGACCCACCTAAGAGCAGTGGTACAAGTTGGACGGAAAGCTACAAGTCTCGAACTTCAACGGCTACACTCACACAAGATGGTGTCACCCCATATATGCCTCCATTTGCTATGACCCCGCTCAGTACAACACCTCCAGGGCCTCCACCACCTCCCATTGTTTATCCACAGCCGCAAACTACGCCTACAAAGAAGGCCAAAAACAAAGATCGTCCACCAAAGTTAAGCGAAATGACCTCATCATTTTTCAAAGCACTCAAGCAGGAATTCCAGGGTGTCAGTATGAAGGCCGGGCAGGAAAACAGCAGCGAGGATGAAATAGAAAGGCAGGTGATTGTGGAGAAAAGGCACAAAGACACTGAGAGGGATCGTTTCTTGGAAAGTGAGCGGATTCGGGAAGCAGAACGTGAAAGGGAAATTGCCATGGAACGGGAACTGGAGCGAAAGCGAGTCGTGCAATGGGAAAGGGAGATGGAGAAGGAGAAGGAACGGCAAAGAGCATTGGAGCTAGAGCTCGAGCTTGAGAAGGAAAAGGAGAAACAGTTCAGGTTGGAAGAGGAATTAGCGGAGGAGCTGAAGCGGGATAAGGAAGAAGAGGAAAAATGGCGTATGGAGGTACAGCAAGAGCGTGAGAAGCAACGAGCTTTGGAGATTGAAATCGAAAAGGAAAGAGAGAAAGAGAAGGCTCGGAAGGCCGAGATTGAGAAGGAAAGGGAAGCTGCAAAATTGGCGCGGCAGGCAGAGATGGAGAAGGAAAAGGAGCGCCAAAGGCAGTATGAATTGGAGAAGGAGAAGGAGAAGGAGAAGGAGAAGGAGCGGAAGGATAGGGAGAAAGAAGAGAAGCGGAGAAGGAAATCCGAGGCGGAGAAAGAGAAGGAAAGGAAGAAGAAAGCCGAAGAAGAACAGCGCATTCAGGAACAACGCACCCAAGAGCAACGTGCACATGAACAGCGCTTACAAGAGCAGCAACAGCAAGCAGTCAGTCCTCCGCCAACAATAAGATCTTCACCTCCAAGGATATCCAGGAATGGTTATAGCCATGCTAGTAGTACCGACAGTGCCTCCAACCGTGGTTCCACTCCGGCACCATCTGTTACTACTGCCCGCAGTTCACCTCCTCCATCTCGAGCTTCTTCTCAGGCCGACTCGACCATCAAAGGCTCTATATACAGCCAAACATCGAATCAGCAAACGAAGTCGCTTGGTCCAAGCCCTCTGCAGCAATTTGAGACATCACAGGCTGCCACTCCAATGAGTATGATGAATGCTCAAGAAGAGGTTTACAATCCAAACGGAGAGTATCAAGGTCAAGGCCTTACCAAAAAATATACCAGTCATGCTGATCTCATTTCAATGCTTTCCGTCAAGCGTAGAAATAAGAGTGTTCGTTCGGGTTCACATTCTGCTGCTCGTTCCGGCGGACGTTCTGCTCCTCGCACGCAGAGCAATGCAACCACAGCCACCGCTCATACTGTACCAGAGCTGATGCAAGAGTTGATATCTGCAGAGACAAAATATATGCGAGAACTAAGAACCATGGTGGATGATGTCATACCTGTGCTGCTTTCCACTGTGCTCGAG